>BQKN01063387.1:159458-183199 GCA_022839385.1 Asparagus kiusianus
CCCCCTGGGAAGTTTTCCAGGGAGCGCGTGAGTGAGGACAAAACGTGTTGAAAAGACATGTGGTGGTTTGTGAGGCCAGTCCATCAGATCTAATAGCGTACCGACTCTAGGATTTCCGGGGCGGGGCGTTACAGGCTTGGAGTTATTTGAAAAAACAGATCAGGTCCTTGAGAATAAGGAAACTGTGTTGAATACTTGCATCTTTGAACCGACTTTTGAAGAACTTTTTCTTGACGAACTTAGATTCTTAGAAAATAAACAACAACCAAATTTTCACATCTCAACCATAAATCTTGGTGTTGAGAAAGTTGTTAAAAAAGAATTGGTTGTTCGAAAACAGAACTTCACAAATCAAGAGTCTAAGTTCAATAAGAAATTCAAAATGCTTGACACCAATAATACCTACCTTACATTGCTGCAAAAATCATTGAACACCCCGAAATGCTTGGAATTTTAGCACATTATTGATTATATCATTTTGAATTTATTTAAAATCAGGGGGAGAATTTTTAGCAATAAGGTAGGATTCAATGTAGAATACGAGCTCTTCATGTTGAACCTTCCTTTCTACATTGTTTGTTTTGTTTTATTTCATAATAATTAAAAAATTATTCTTCTCTCATTTGAGAGTTTCTTTTTCAGTTGTAAAAAAAAGCAAAAAAGAAAAAAGGAAAAGAAAAAAATATAAGAAAAAAATTGAAAAAAAAAGAATAAAATTTTGATTTCATCATCCTCAAATGAAAGGTAATTACAGATTTTTATCTTCTAAGTCAGCCGACCAAATGTAAGTTCTTTACTTCTTATCTGTATTACTTTGTGTATCATAGAGTTTGCATTGAGGACAATGCAAAATTTAGGTGTGGGGGTGAGAATTAGTTATTTTTTCCTCTTTATTTTACCTTTTTAGTTGCATTTATGTCATTTTTTTTCCTTTTTCTTTTTTCTCTTCTTTCTTTCTCTTCTTTCTTTCTTAAAAAAATATCAAAAAAATATTGTCACTTACCAAATTGATAGAGTTAAGTAATAATTGATTCATTTGATAATGTTTAAGTTCTTTAATCCTTAGTTTGTTATGTACTCAACTTTACCTTTTATGATAACTCTAAATAAATTTCTTCAAAAATAATTTTAAAAGTAGTATACTTTACTAAAGCTTTAACTTAGACTTTTAATTAAAATAATAAAATTTTTGCATCCTTAACTTAGGGTTGAAAATAATTTTTTAAGTTGTCTTAATTTACATATTTTTTAGAATATATACATGTAAAAACTAACATTGCAAAAGAAGAGTGCGGAAAAATGGGCAGCAAAAAGAAAAGAAAAGAAAAGAAAAAACTCTTGAATTCAAAGTGATTCTATCTTATAAAGCTTAAGTTGACTGAGTAATTAAGCCCAAGGAGTATTTCTATACTTAATGATCAATCCCAATTGGGTTAGAATCCATTGACCCAAAACTCGTTAAATGATCATTTAAAAAGCCCGTTAAAGTAGAAAAAATCCCCAAGGAAGAAAGAGTTGAATTTTTTTACTAACATATGTTTATATATTGTTATATTTGTATATATGTTTTAAGAGATTTGAAAATTATTTAAAACAAAGAGGTAGCATGTTCTTTTCAAAATTTTTAATAAAAGTTCTAAGTTTGACTTAGTTATGTATTGCTATAATTAGAAGATTTTCTAGGAAATTTACTTTGGAGTTATATATAAAAACATTTTCTTTAGTAATAACTAGCTTCAATTAGATTGTCTAAATTTATCAAGTAAATTTAGTTATTTACTGACCTTTTTAAATTAGCAAGTTGACCAGATTTTATGGGTATATTCACTACAAACCCTCATGAGACTACAACTCGTCCATTAGGGTAACCTGGGGATTTAAAGGCTTGTTGTATGTACTAAATACAACCGTGATTACTGGGAAAGTTAGTTAGGATTTTTTTAATTTTTTATTTTGCTAGAGGACTAGCAAAAGTTTAGATGTGGAGGTATTTGATAATCATATTTTTATTATAATTTTATACCCTTATTATCTATTTTACATGAATAAATATACCACTAATAATTTTTTTATCTTTAATTGTAGGTTAACAAAGAAATAATAAATAAAAGCCCAAAAAACTCTAACTTCCTTAGTTTGTAATATTTTATTGAAGCTTGGAATAAAGCCGAGTAGCCTATAGAAGCCGGAGAAAATAAAAATTCAATATGAAGAGAAATTATGTTCAAGATGGTTAGCCGCAAAGAAACAATGATATCTCCTAGTCTGGAAGGTGAAATTTAACATATAATATATGAAAATCGCCTATATAGACAAGACGAAGTCAACCATGAAGTCAAAATTTTGGTAGGAGTATCGATGCCTACATTGATGCTACCATTCTGTTACAATCTAAACGCTAAAATTTAAGGGCTTATGGATAAACATTGATCCAAGAGGTCTAATTCATTATTGATACTATAAATATGAGTAGAGAGTGAGGGGCTAAAGGTGTAAAAATGTTTGTATCACCATTTAGAGAGGAAGGTTATTCTTAATTGAGAAGACATTCCAAATTTGTATCTTTTGTTACAATTAATAAAATATTTTTTTTTCACCACTTCATATTTTTCTTCTCTTTGTTGGATGATGAAGATGAAGATTAATTTGGAAGTTTGTTTTATTTTCTCTTTTATTTCATTTCTTATTGCTTAGTAGTTTAGATTTACATTAATATCTTGTAGTGTAAATTTACTTTCATGCTTTTATTCACTTGTTTTAATTTTTTGCATTTAATTCTTTTAATTTATTGTGTAGTTTAGTTCTTGCAATTTATTTTTTAGATTAGATTTTTATTCTTGCACTATTCACCTTGAGTCTAGAACCCTCTTAGGATTAGTTTTTCTTTTTGCTTGTTTTCATTTTCTTTGATTCATTTTGAGGCTAGAACCCTCTAGGAAATTGCTCTTTTCTTAGATATGGAATTAATTCTTATTGGAACTCTAGAAATTACATGAAACTACCTTTATTTCTCTTATGATTTGTTAATCAGTCTCTCATTCATGCTTAGGATATTCAACTAAAGAACTAATTGGTAGAAAGAATTCTAGAATTACTATTTAGTTGTTATTCTTTTCATGAGCAATAATTTTACTTGGATGATAATTTGATAGGTTATACTTCCTTGAGTGGTTTGATAATCTATACTTAATAAATCTAAAGTAGAATGTGAAAAACAGAATGATTCATATCTTATAAGTGAGATTAACTAGTTGATTCAAATCTAAATTCCTCATATCTTTAATTGAATCCTCCATCTTGACTTTCTTGAAAAATTTTA
The DNA here is from genome assembly GCA_022839385.1 of Asparagus kiusianus. Taxonomy (NCBI): domain Eukaryota; kingdom Viridiplantae; phylum Streptophyta; class Magnoliopsida; order Asparagales; family Asparagaceae; genus Asparagus; species Asparagus kiusianus. The sequence continues at coordinate 162,778 of BQKN01063387.1, forward strand.
TTCTTGATTTTTCTCTTATATGTTTCTTGATTTTATTCATTTTTCATTCTTGCCTTGTTGATTACATATATTCTTTATCATATTCACTCTCAATCACCTTCTATGCTTATTTACACATAATCATTCTCACTCTCTCTATCTCTTCACAATCATACTCCTAATTGTCATGCACACAATATAAGAACTGATTCTAATAATTTCCTACAAACACCTTCCTCGTAGGATCAATAACTTTTTAGACTATAACTTGATTGGTTGTGCATTTATAATTTTTGGTACATATTTATGCCCTATTAAGTTTTTGGCGCCATTGCCGGGGAACGATATTTTAGTAGGATTTTAATTATTTTGATTCTTTAACTTGTGTGTTTCTTGTGAAGGAACCGCTTGGAGCTTGAAGATCACGGATTGGAGATCGAAGATTGAAGATTTGCTTGTGGTAACTCTTCTAACTAGTATTTTCAATTTCACCCTTTTAGTTAGTTCCTTACAATTAGAGACAATTAGGATTAAAAAAGGATTTTATTTTTGTCGACCATAATAAAATTCACTCTCTACTTGAATAATTACTAACAAGATAATAAATTCAAACAAAAGCTCTCTTCTCACATTTGTTTGATTGTTAACCATAATAAAAAATAAAGATTTTCTTTTTATCATCCTTTTGTAGTCGTTTTTAATTCATAGGGTTGCATTACATATAGTTAGTAGGAATTCACCAAAGTTATTTGAGCATCTTGATTTGGCACACACTTGAAAATATTCTTAAGAGCAAAACCTAAAACTCTGTGAAATTTGATAAATAAGTTTTTTATGAAATATATGTTTATATCATAGATGAATGGGATAACAAGTGTCTGGGGATCAAACAAGTATATTTTATATGAGAGAGACCAAGTGTCAAGACCAACACACACACAACATGCACAAATAGGAGAAAGCATGTGCGGTCGACCGTGACGGTCGACCGCCATGCGCGCAGCAGGGGCAGGAGGCCTGTGTCTCTTGCACGGTCGACCGTGGCATCGACCGCTAGGAGTTTTGCTAGTTTTATTCTTTTCGGGTTAGTTTCGGGTTTTTGGGCTGGCTTTGTGGGCTCATATATATTGTTTTAGTTCGTGAGAGCCTTTTTCTTCACCTGAGAAAACCCTAGCAGCCTCCTCCCTCTCTCATGCAAACCCTAGCTCTTTCTTTGGATGTTTCTTGGCGAGTTTTGGAGAATTTTGGTGAGTTCCAGTGATGTTCAGCGTAGGAGGATCTTTTCCAGCATTGTTTTCAGTTGTTCTTCACCCCTCAGGCGAGTTTCATCTCGCTCAATCCTACACCCCTGCTTTTAGATTTGTTTTCTAATGTTTTCTTGCGATTTGTGAGCCTAATATGCTATTTTCTTTGTATAAAGATAGATCTTATTATTTTATGATGCAGAAGAATAAGTTTTCAGTTAATAAAGATCACACACGAATTTCTTAATATAGATCTAGATCTGAAAATACTTCTAACAAGAGTTTTGTACGAAAAATATTTGTTTTCAAAGGTTTCGACACGAAATATACATGTTTAAGTTTTGATTTGTTTTATCTATAGTGATTAGTCTGTAAATCACATGTTCTGGTTATGCTAAATCATTTATGAAGGTTTAATAATGCCTATATTTATCACACCAAAGTTTTGGATCGAATCCACGTCGAACAGAAACCAAACTAGGGTTTCTGCTTTTACGTGGTCGACCGTGGTGGTCGACCGCGTGCCGTGCACAGAAGCAGTAAGCTTCTGCTCCAGTCACGGTTGATCGTGGCGGTTGACCGTTGGGAATTTTTACTATTTTGTCCTATTGTGTTTAGGTTTGTGTGGTTGGCATAATATCTGGGTTATTTGGGATTGCTATACACTGAGAATTGTGTACATGAGTTGAGTACAGACATGTGTCTTAGTTTTATTCATCGGGATATGAGGGTGAACAGTTTAGATGTTTTTTCAGACATTATTTATATGAGAGTCCTCGTGTTGGACTATAATCATCAAAGTCCTCGTGTTGGACTATAAACTATTAAAGTCCTTATGAGGGACTATGAGTTATGAGAGTCCTCGTGTTGGACTATAATCATCTGAGTCCTCGTGTTGGACTATAAACTATTAAAGTCCTCGTGTTGGACTATAAACTACTAAAGTCCTTGTGTCGGACTATAAACTATGAAAGTCCTCGTGTTGGACTTTAAGTAATACAAGTTGATATATTTTTGACATATAACGTATTGTTGATGGTATGGTTGGAGATGGAGTTATTACTCCACGTAGATGTTGGATTGGGTATTTAGCTATTTACAATATGAGCTTATAGGATTGTTGAGTTACCCACGCACATGTTGTAAATCCCTAAATATCAAACTCTTATTTTATTTCATAGTTTACGATTTATTATCTATATGTATTAACAGCTATTTTCATATCCCTCTAGCCCTTCCCCTAGGGTTGGTTGAGATGTTACTTGCTATAGCGCTTTGATACTCGTTGTTTCCCCCACTTTTAGGTAACGAGCCAGGTGCATGGAGAGCCATAGCTTGATGGATTTGCTTTAGTCATTATTTATAGACAGTGTTAGTAGTTATGTCAGAACTCCACAGTAGATGTATTTTGTTAAATATTTTGAGATATTATTTCTAGTTTTGAAAAAGGCGAATGTGCCTTAGTAATACTTCATTTGATTTCATATTGTGAGACAGTTGTATCAGTTCAGATGTTTTCTTCTCAGAGATTTATTCATTTATGTCAATGATGATAACTTTTCTTTATAGTATCTGTTGTTTCATATTTCTTCTGTGATGGTGAAACATGTTATTGCACGGTGTGGTGCATGACAGGTTTGATATTCTTGGTTTCACTTCAGACTGCAGCCTTGTTGAAACCAGGGGCGTCACAGTTGGTTTCAGAGCTCAAGTTCCCGTATCCTTAGGATCATCCTATGTCGAGTCGTGGAGTTAGAATAGAGTTTCTTAGGATTCATGTATAGAGTCCGCTAAGAATTTCTAGTACGAGTGAGGACGTTATATACACGTATTCAAAAATTACAGATATTTTTTTTGTGATATTAAAAGTATTTGCGTGAATGATATATGATATGAACTCTCTATTTATATGAGATTCATATACGTTTTGTTTGAGGACTCATAAACCTTCTTCTATGTGCTCAGATGGTAGGACACGGTAGACCTCACACTCGGAGAGCTGGTTAGGCAGAGCCACAACAAGCTCCACTAGCACCGCAGCATACTCCACCTGAGCCGTAGCAGGCTCCCTAATACCTGATAGATCTGATGGCTCCCATAGCCGCTAGGATGGTAGCTCTTAAGGAGCTTGTGACGAGTCATATCACCCTACCATTACCAGTAGTTCCACCACCGGTTGTACCAGCTTTTCCAGTTGCAGAGGGTTTACAGGGGAACACACCAGCACCTACCTCGTAGGCAGTTGTGGATAGAGCAGCAGAGCAGGAGACTTGGCTCCATCTGGTGGAAAGATACCAGAAGATGAGAGCACCGGAGTTTCAGGGATCATCAGATTCACTAGCAGCGCATAAGTGGAAGGAGGATGAGAGCAACATTCTTGAGATACTGAATGTGACATCGATTTAGAAGCAGAGGATGGCATCTTACAGTCTCAAGGGAGATGCAGAGAGATGGTATCGGTTGCAGTTCACTCCAGATCAGAGGATGACACTCACTTGGGAGGACTTCACTTATTTCTTTGGTGAGCAGTTTATCTCTTCCGCGGCACGGGCCGGGATAGAGCTTGAGTTATCCAGATTGACTCAAGGAGACATGTCGGTAGCGGATTTTGAGAGAAGATTTATGAGTCTACTTCATTTCACGGGCATGTGGCAAACCGGAGAGCGCCAGGCTCAGATGTTTCTAGCAGGACTTCGCCTTATCCTTCATCGATACCTCGTTTCTAGGAGGTTTTATTCAGTTCAAGAGGTAGCGGATGCTGCCATCTCTCAGGAGAATGAGTCAGCCATGTTCTAGAAGGACAAGGAGGGAAACAACAAGGAAAAGGGCAAGAATAAGAGGCATTTCTCGGAACCCCAGCAGCAGCAAGGCCCTCATAAGAGAGGGCCCCAGAATGAGCAGAGAGTGCCTCAACAGCGTAAGTTCTAGGGCACTTGTTTTAAGTGTCACAAAGCATCAGAGTGTCGCAGTACACCAATAGGAGCCCAGCAAGGGAGAGGGCAGAATCAGCAGCAGGGCAGATTCCAGGGCCGAGGTCAGGATCAGCAGGCGAGACTTGAGGCATCACCAATAGTTCCTATGATTGACGGGCAGGTTCATGCAGTTCAGGAGGTCCTTCAGGGGCAGGTAGTCCAGTATACCCTACCTCCAGTAGCAGAGCAGCTTTCAGCCACGGGCAGAGTGTATGCAGTAGTTTCTCGCGATCATGGTGCGAGCGGGGCCGTAGTGGAGGGTACGTTCTCCGTGAACTCCTTTCCAGCCCATATTCTTTTCGATTCGGGAGCTTCTCACTCTTTCATATCTTATGCTTTTATGAGTAGAATTTTGCTTGTAGCTCAGCCTCTAGATATTCCTTTATCAGTTTCCACCCCTCTAGGTAAGATGTTGCTCTGGAGAGTATTTGTAGGAAGTGTATCATTAGTTTAGATGAGTCTGAGTTTGTTGTCGACCTGATAGTGTTGAGCATGTCAAAGTTCAATGTTATTCTTAGTATGGACTGGCTATCTGCCTACCATGTTAGTATCGACTGTTTTGTGAAAAAAGTTAAGTTGTGAGCGTCCGATGGGTCTGAATTAGTTGTGGCAACCTCTCAGGGAAACCAGTTTGCGGAGTCATTACTAGCGTACATCGAGTAGGTGATGCTTCGAGATCAGAGTGTGGATATATGCGAGACTGGAGTTGTCTTAGATTTTTAGGATGTCTTTCAGGACATACCTAGGTTACCTCATGTGAGAGAGGTTGAGTTCTGTATTGAGTTATAGCTGGGCACAACCCCGATATCCCGAGCACCCTATCGCATGGCACCTGCTGAGATGAGGGAGCTACAAACCCAGTTGGATGAGTTGTTAGTTTAGGGCTTTATTCGTCGGAGTCATTCTCCGTGGGGAGCACCGGTCCTCTTCGTGAAGAAGAAGGATGGTAGTATGCGATTATGTATCGACTACCGTGAGTTGAACAAGGTCACTGTCCGGAATAGATATCCTTTGCCTCGGATTAATGACTTGTTCGATCAGCTACAGGGAGCATAGTATTTTTTGAAGATTGATCTTCGTTCTGGTTATCATCAGTTGCGGTCCGGAAGATGGATATTCCCAACACCGTCTTTCTGACTCGATATGGTTCCTTTGAGTTTTTGGTTATGCTATTTGGGTTGACCAATGCACCCACGGTATTCATAGATTTAATGAACTGGGTCTTCCGTCCATTTTTGGACCAGTTCGTGATTGTGTTCATTGATGATATTCTTATCTATTTGAGATCGGAGTTGGAGCACGAGCAACATCGACGTTTGGCTTTGCAGACCTTGCATGAACATCAGCTATATACTAAGTTCAGCAAGTGTGAGTTTTGGATTTTTGAGGTCAGGTATCTTGGCCATCTTGTCAGCAGAGAGGGCATAGCGGTAGACCCAGCTAAGGTTTCAGTAGTACTTGATTGGGAACTGTCGAAAATGGTTATCGAGATTCGTAGCTTTTTGGGATTGGCCGGATATTATAGGAAGTTCATTCAGGACTTCTCGAAGATTACAATGCCCCTTACACACCTTATAAAGAAGGGTGTACAGTTTACTTGGAGCATGGAGTACCAGAAGGCTTTTGATACCTTGAAAGCTAAGTTGACTACGGTGTCAGTTCTTACTATTCTGAGCAGTGGCAGGACATTTGTTGTATACACGGATGTGTCGTTAATAGGTTTGGGAGGTGTTCTGATGCAAACTCAGAAGGTAGTAGCATCCATCTCATGGCTGTTCAGAGTTAATGAGCAGAACTACCCCACTCATGATTTAGAGTTAGCAGCGGTTGTATTCGCGCTAAAGGCGTGGAGTCACTACTTATATGGAGTGCAGTTCAAGCTTCTCACAGACCATCAGAGTTTGAAGTACCTTTTCTCCCAGAAGAAACTTAATCAGAGGTGGCGATGGATTGAGTTTATCAAGGACTATGAGTTCGCGATTTAGTATCATCCGGGAAGGGGAACGTCGTAGCAGATGCTTTGAGTAGGAAGCGTCGACATCAGGTTGCGACTTTGAGGTGCTCATTGTATAGAGATCTTCTCACTCTTAGCCAGTTCGACTTTAGGGCAAAGTTTGGCGTGACCAGCGTATATTTGGGAGCTATATTAGTGCAACCATCTTGGAGGGACAGAGTAGTTAGAGCTCAGTTAGAGGACTCTTGGATTCAAATCCGGAAAGAGGAGATTTCCAAAGAGCCCAAGGATGATTGGACCATTTGAGCATATGGAGGCCATCGAATGAAGGGTCGATTAGTTATGCCAGTTAGTGTGGAGCTGAAGAAGGAGTTGTTTGATGAAGCACATCGTACCCGATATACAGTGCATCCAGAACCACCAAGATGTATAAAGACTTGACGATACATTTCTGGTGGAGTGGTATGTGTAGAGACATTACAGATTATGTGGCTAAGTGTTTCACCTGTCAGTAAGTGAAGGCAGAGCGCCAGAGACCAGCAGGGACACTTCAGCCTTTAACCATTCCAGAGTGGAAGTGGGCGGACATTTCTATGGACTTCATTATAGGGTTATCGAAGTCGAAGAAGGGGAACGATTTAGTTTGGGTGATAGTGGATCGGTTGACGAAGTCGGTACATTTTATTCCAGTGAGGACCACTTATACCATTGAGACATATGCGAGGATATTTATTCAGGAGATAGTTCGACTGCACGGAGTTCCAGACACGATTGTGTCAGATCGAGGATCAATATTCACCTTGCACTTTTGAAGGAGTTTCTGTAACGCCCCGCCCCAGAATCCTGAAGTCGATACGCTATTAGATCTTGATGGACTGGCCTCACAAACCACCATATGTCTTTTCAGTACATTTTTTCCTCACTCATGCGCTCCCTGGAAAACTTCCCAGGGGGTCACCCATCCTAGAATTTCTCTAAGCCAAGCACGCTTAACTTTGGAGTTTCTAAGAGTTGGGTTTCCAAAAAGAAGATGCATCTTGGTGGTATGAGTATTCTAATCAAATCTATCAAAACTAATTACATCACCCTCTCAAGGGTTGGGGTATTACAAACTCCCCCACTTAAACTCATAACGTCCTCATTGTGCCAAATCGTATCATCCAAGACCGTACCTTCCGTGTGAGATTCTAGAGGTGGCTCCTACGGCCTCAAGAGGTGGCTCCCGGCCTCTCGACGTAGCAATTTGCGCCGCATAGCACTTAGCTCTCACAATTCCGGTTGGCTTTGCTCTGATACCATTTGTAACACCCCGCCCCGGAATCCCGGAGTCAGTACGCTAGTAGATCTGATGGACTGGTCTCACAAACCACCACATGTCTTTTCAGCATGTTTTATCCTCACTCACGCGCTCCCTAGAAAATTTTCCAGGGGGTCACCCATCCTAGAATTTCTCCAGGGCAAGCACGCTTAACTTTGGAGTTTCCAAGATGCTTCTTCTTTTTGGGAACCCAACTCTTAGAAACTCCAAAGTTAAGCGTGCTTGGCCTGGAGAAATTCTAGGATGGGTGACCCCCTGGGAAGTTTTCCAGAGAGCGCGTGGGTGAGGACAAAACATGCTGAAAAAACATGTGGTGGTTTGTGAGGCCAGACCATCAGATCAAATAGCATACCGACTCCGGGATTCCGGAGCGGGGCGTTACAGTTTCCAGAATTCATTTGACAGTAGATTATTACACAACAGTGTATTTCACCCTCAGACGGACGGTCAGACAGAGAGAGTTAACCAGGTGTTGGAGGATATGCTACGAGCTTGTGTTATTGATTTCCAGGGCAGCTGGGAGGATCATATTCCGTTGATATTGTTCGCTTATAACAATAGTTATCAAGCGACGATTGGTATGGCTTCGTATGAGGCACTGTACGGGAGGCCTTGTAGATCCCTTATATGTTGGGAAGAGCTAGAGGATAGCTTGTTTCTTGGACTAAAGCTGGTGAGGCAGACTACCGAAAAAGTAGCATTGATTAGGGACCGTATTCTAGCCGCTCAGAGTCGACAGAAGAGCTACGCAGATGATAGACGACGACCTTTAGGGTTTCTGGTGGGAGATTATGTTATGTTGAAGATATCGTCGATGAAGGGTGTGCAGCAATTTGGCAGACGGAGAAAGCTTGCCCCAAGATTTATTGGCCCTTTTCGGATTGTTGAGTGTATTGGGGCTGTTTCTTATAGATTAGATCTTCCAGCATCGATGTCTAGTGTGCATGATGTATTTCACATCTCTATGCTCAGGAAGCACCTTCATGATGAGGAGAGACAACGAGTGTTGGATGCTCCAGAGATCGAGATTTAGGACGATTTGACTATGATTGAGATCCCAGTTTGTATACTTTCTAAAGAGGACAAGAAGCTTAGAAATAAATTGATTCCTTTGGTAAAAGTCCAATGGAACCGGAGTGGATCTGAGGAGATTACTGGGGAGCGCGAGAAGGATATGCGTCGCGACTACCCACACCTGTTTGAGCAGGTAAATTGATTGAATTTTGTTTTTTAATGATTTATGATGATTTTGGGATAGTTATATTCATTTTTAACACTAGAATGGGGGTATTGTCACCTGATCCTTAATCATTTGAAAAATATATGGTATATAAATGAGGGTTTCCTTAATTGGATTATTTCGCTCGATGTACTAATTTTAATTAGTTAAGGATTAAGGTGCGAATATTTACATTCTAAGTCGTTAATTTTAAATAGTACTATCTACAAATTTATGCTATGAGATGTCGTGATTTTCTCAGATTATTGATGTTTGAGATGCAATTTCGGAATTTCAAGGACGAAATTCTTTTAAGGGAGGAAGAATGTAAAACCCCTGTGAAATTTGATAAATGAGTTTATATTATGAAATATATGTTTATATCATAGATGAATAGGATAACAAGTATTTGAGGATAAAACAAGTATATTTTATATGAGAGAGACCAAGTGTCAAGACCAACACACACACACAACATGCACAAATAGAAGAAAGCCTGCACAATCGATCGTGGTGGTCGACCGCCACGTGCGTAGCAGTGGTAGGAGGCCTTTGTCTCTTGCACGGTCGACCGCTAGGAGTTTTGCCAGTTTTATTCTTTTCGGGTCAGTTTGGGGATTTTAGGTCAGGTTTGTGGGCTCATATACATTGTTTTAGTTCGTGAGAGCCTTTTTCTTCACTTGAGAAAACCCTAGGAACCTCCTCCCTCTCTCTTGCAAACCCTAGATCTTCCTTTGGACGTTTCTTGGCGAGTTTGGAGAATTTTGGTGAGTTCTAGTGACGTTCAGCGTAGGAAGATCTTTTCCAGCTTTTTTTGCAGTTGTTCTTCACCCCTCAGGCGAGTTTCATCTCGCTCAACCCTACACCCCTACTTTTAGATTTTTTTTCTAATGTTTTCTTGCGATTTGTGAGCCTAATATGCTATTTTCTTTGTATAAAGATAGAACTTATTATTTTATGATGCAGAAGAGCAAGTTTTCAGTTAATAAAGATCACACACGAATTTCTTAATGTAGATCTAGATCTGGAAATACTTCTAACAAGAGTTTTGTAAGAAAAATATTTGTTTTCGAAGGTTTCGACACGAAATATACATGTTTAAGTTTTGATTTGTTTTATCTATAGTGATTAGTCTGTAAATCACATGTTCTGGTTATGCTAAATCATTTATGAAGGTTTAATAATGGCTATATTTATGGCATCAATGTTTTGGATCGAATCCACATAGAACAGAAACCAAACTAGGGTTTCTGCTTTTACGCGGTCGACCACACCGTGGTGGTCGACTGCGTGCCATGCACAGAAGCAGTAAGCTTTTACTCTAGTCGCGGTCGAGCGTCGGGAATTTTTGCTGTTTTGTCCTGTTGTGTTTAGGTTTGTGTGGTTGGCATAATATCTGGGTGATTTAGGTTTGTTATACATTGAGAATTGTGTACATGAGTTGAGTACAAACATGAGTCTTAGTTTTATTCATCGGGACATGAGGGTGAACAATTTAGATGTATTTTTAGACATTATTTATATGAGAGTCCTCGTGTTGGACTATAATCATCAGAGTCCTCGTGTTGGACTATAAACTATTGAAGTCCTTATTAGGGACTATGAGTTATGAGAGTCCTCGTGTTGTACTATAATCATCTAAGTTCTCGTGTTGGACTATAAACTATTAAAGTCCTCGTGTTGGACTATAAGCTACTAAAGTCCTTGTGCCGGAGTATAAACTATGAAAGTCCTCATGTTGGACTTTAAGTAATACAAGTTGATATATTTTTTACATATGATGGATTATTGATAGTATGGTTGGAGATGGAGTTATTACTCACATAGTTGTTGGATTGGCCATTTAGCTATTTACAATATGAGCTTATAGGATTGTTGAGTTACCCACGCACATGTTGTAAATCCTTAAATATCAAACTCCTATTTTGTGAAGCCCCTGGGTTCACACAAGGCTGCAGTATAAGGTGAGACCAAGAATGTTAAACCTACCCTGCACTACACCATGCAATAATATGTTTCACCATCAAAATTAACATCTATCTAGTAGAATCAACAATAGGTGTAGGTACAAAAGCAAGTAGAAGATAATACAAGAAATAACTGATGAAATGATAGTGATCACATTAATATCTAATCATCCAACATACAGAAATACATCGTCAATGTCTGAAAAGATAGCTGGAATACTCAACAAGTCTGAAATACAAATATTTGACAAGAGGAAATAAGGCACACATCCTTTACAACTTCTAGAATGAGACTCTCAAATGTCTAAACAAAAGTCTACAGTGGAACAACAAAAAAAATATATAACTTAGTAGACAGCTGAAGCTAAAATGCATCGCCATCAACCTGTGACTCTCCGGGCTCCTGGCTCGTTACCTGAAAGGGGGAGGGACAACGAGTGTCAAAACGCTAGCGAGCAACATCACAACCAACCCCAAGGGAACAGTGCTCGTTGTATAAGAAAATACAGATAATACATAATAGATCTAAAATCATTAATCTTACTAAAGAGGATTTTAGTATTTAGAAATTTACAACACGAGCATAGGTACGTCGAGCGAAATAACCCAAACAAGGAAACCCTCATGTATATACCTTGTATCTCAAATTATAAATCCCTAAACATTAAACCCGAGGTTCTAGTACAGGAACAATAATAAAAGAAATACAACTAATCTCAGAGCATAAGTACAGTGCCATGTCATAGCTTTCATGAATATCATGTTATTACTTACATGCATATCATGTCATAATCTACATAAGTGTCATGTCATAAACTCCTGTGAGAAAGTCATATACAGGGTTAAGAAATATGTCCGATAGAGGAACTAGATACCGTGGTTTCCAAACACATGGAATAAGTGGTGAATCTCCAACACGAGGACTGAAAAGGATTATAGTCCAACACGAGGACTTCTATGGATTATAGTCCAACACAGGGACTGTGCAACAGTGAAAAGTATATGTAGAAATATATACATAATCTAAACTCGCACGCATCTCGGTGTATATGTCTAAACTTATATCAAAAGTCAACCCACATGTACAGATAAATCATTAACATGGTGAACTAGTGTCAGGTTATCGTGGCGACCCCGAAAAAGCAACTCAAACAGATCAAGAATCTGTAAAACATCTCATCAGTCGACTCATATGTCGACCGATAAGCTCAGGCAGCACAGCCTCAGCTCACCAGTTGACCGATCTGTCGACTGCGGAGCAGAGAAAACACAATCAACCCGTCAGTCGACTGATCAATCGACTGATGCTGAAAAATTCGGCCCGTCGGTCGACTGATCAGTCGACCGATTGACTGTAGAAACTCTGTGCAGGTTGATTTCTACCATACAATCTATCTAAATTCATCCCCATCAATCCCAAGCATAAAGATACTGATATTAACATGTATGAACTAAATTGAAACAAAAATTTCATGTATAATTACATAAACAAAACCTAAATCATGTGCATTCATGTTTTAAAACATTTTTAAAACAAAACTCGTGTTAAATCTCTTATAAAAATATTTTCCCACTATATGCTATAAAAGTTGGTCAGTTTTTTAACATTCTGAAATCACATATTTTCCCACTATATGCTATAAAAGTCAATCCTTTGTACAAAAATTATATTTTTGGCTCATCAAAACTCATAAAAATCCTTTAAAAACGTTTAGGAAAATAGGACAAGGTTGAGCGAGATGTTACTCGCCTCTGGGGTGATGAACAATTCCTGGATGTGAGAGAGAGTGGTTCCCCTTCGTTGTAACGTGAAGATTTTTGTGCATGTTTTGCTTATTTGCAAAACCATCGTACAAAACTCTACACCCATACTCTCATATCATCTCATATAACTTGTTTTCATGTACATCAATGACCTCAAGCTATTTATCATAAAAAAATTATTTATTACTAATAATTCACATATAAACATTATAAAAATTACGGGGTTCTACATTCTTCCCCCCTTAGAAGAATTTCGTCCTCGAAATTTGGAAACCATACGCATCTCACAACATGAACTTCCAGATAAACATATAGAGATATTTATACTTAACGATCTAAAATGGTTATATTCCCGCTCAAACCCTAATCTAGTGGAACTAGTACATCGGGGAAAAATCCAAACAAGGAACCCCCCATATATATACCATGTGTTCTAAAAGATTAAGGATTAAGCACGAATATTCCTATTCTAGTGTTAAATGTAAATATAACCAAAGATATAAACATCATACAAGATACACATCATAAAAAATTTTAATTTACCTGTTCAAACAGGTGTGGGTAGTCGCGACGCAAATCCTCTTCGCGCTCCCAAGAAGTCTCCTCAATGCCTCCTCGGTTCCACTGAAATTTCACCAAGGGAATTACCTTGTTTCTAAGTCTCTTATCATCTCTAGCAAGAATACGAACCAGAATCTCGACAGTAGTCAAATCCTCCTAAAGCTCAATCTCTGGTGTATCCAATACTCGCTGCTGCTCCTCATCATGCAAGTGTTTCTTGAGCATAGAAACATAAAATACATTGTGTATACTAGACATCGATGTTGGAAGATCTAGTCTGTATTATACAACTCCAATGCGCTCCAAAATCTGAAATGGTCCAATATATCTCGGCGCAAGCTTCCCTCGTCGTCCGAATCGCTGCACGCCCTTCATAGGCGATACCTTCAATATAACTGAATCCCCAACCTGAAACTCCAAGGGTCTTTGCCTCTTATCTGCATAGCTCTTCTGCCGACTCTGAGCGGCTAGAATCTGCTCCCTGATCAGTACTACCTTCTCGGTAGTCTGCCTCACCAGCTCCGGTCCAAGCATCAAGCTATCCTCCGGCTCTGCCCAACATATCGGTGATCTATAGGGTCTCCTGTACAATGCCTCATACGGAGCCATACCGATCGTCGCTTGATAACTGTTGTTATAAGCGAACTCTATCAATGGAATGTGATCGTCCTAGCTGCCTTGAAAGTCAATGACACAAGCCCGCAATATGTCTTCCAACACCTGATTTACTCTCTCTGTCTGACCATCCGTCTGTGGGTGGAAAACACTGCTGAATGATAGTCTGCTGCCAAAAGAGTCCTGAAAACTCCTCCAAAAGTGCGAAGTGAACACCGAACCTCGATCTGATACAATCGTGTTTGGAACTCTATGAAGTCGAACTATCTCCCGGATAAATATCCTCGCATATGCCTCGGCGGTATAAGTAGTCCTCACTGGAATAAAATGTGCCGACTTCGTCAACCGGTCCATAATCACCCAAACTGAATCATTCCCCTTCTTCGACTTCGGCAACCCTACAATGAAGTCCATAGAAATGTCTGCCCACTTCCACTCTAGAATGGGTAAAGGTTGAAGTGTTTCTATCGGTCTCTGATGCTCTGCCTTCACCAGCTGACAGGTAAAACACTTAGCCACATACTCTAAAATCTCCCTTCGCATACCACTCCACCAAAAATGTCTCTTCAGGTCCTTGTACATCTTAGTAGTCCCTGGATGTACTGTGTACCGAGTACGATGAGCTTCATCAAGTAACTCTCTCTTCAGCTCGGCACTGGCTGGCATGACTAGCCTGCCCTTCATCCGGAGACCTCCATCTGCTCCAATGATCCAATCAGTCTTAGGCTCCTTGAAAATCTCCTCCTTTCGGATTTGAATCCAAGAGTCTCCCAACTGAGCTCTGACAACTCTGTCACTCCAACATAGCTGCACTAACACAGCTCCCAAAAATGTACTGGTTCCTCCAATTTCGGGTCTAAAATCAAACTGGCTAAGAGTGATAAGGTCCCGATGTAATGAACACCTCAAAGCTAAAACCCGATGTCGACGCTTCCTGCTTAAGGCATCTGCTACGACATTCGCCTTCCCCGGATGATACTGAATCGCGAACTCGTAGTCCTTGATAAACTCAATGTAGGTGTATAAAACTGCTTATAGGTCCCTTAACACAGCTCGACACGGTGATTCGACAAACCAACGAACCATCGGGCGATATATCCAAGCATGATCGTTAGACCACAACACCGAAGCCAAGTGAGATGCGACGAAGTGGATTAACGAGACGACGAGGTTAATGAGCCGCACGCAAACAACGGAATACATTCAATCGCGTGCCCAATCAAGCTAACGGGTCGATGAATCAACGAGTCATCCAACCGTAGAGTCCACCACATCAATCAAGATCGGGAGCGGACTCGAACGAATCAAGATCAAATCAAGATCGGGAGCGGACTCGAACGAATCAAGATCAAATCAAGATCAAATCAAGATCGGATCCGGACTCGAACTCGAACACCAAAGCGGATTTACTGCCAAATCAAGATCCGGATTGCCAAATCAGAGTCTAGATCAACAAATCGAGTTCAAATGAAGCGCAAAATCAGAAAACGACAAAACACCAAACACTTGGAGGGCTCGGTGAGCCACCAAGGTAGCTCGGTGGCCGAGCCACCACTTGGTGGCTCGGCCAAAACCGAGCCACTAAGGTGGATCGGTAACCGAGCCACCTCTAGGTGGCTCGGCGAGCCACCAAGGTGGCTCGGCGAGCCACCAAGGTGGCTCGGTGGCCGAGCCACCTAGATGGCCGGCCGAGCCACCTTTTGGGTGGCTCGGTGGCCGAGCCACCAGTTCTGGGCCCAGATCTGAGCCCAGATCTGGTTTGAGGAGCCTATAAATAGACCCCTAGGCTCATTGTTTTGGAGGTTGGACTTTTAAGATCTTGGAGGCTAAAGGGTTGGATCTTTGAGGAGAACTTTGGAGGGGAAACTCTACTGGATTATAGGCTTAAGACTAAAAAAAAGGTTGGAGCTTTGGAACTCAGGAGACTCGGACTTTTCAGATCTAGTTCTTGGCGATCATCCACACCAAATAAGGTAGGAGTTCGAGAGAGATCAGATCTGAGATCTACACGGTCATCCTCCGGATCAAAACTTGGTTTTTGATCCCGAGAAGAGTATCGATTTCGCTTGGTCGATCTCGATTACTTCGGGCTATTATTTCCTTGGTGAAATAATACCCCCGGTTGTTATTTCCTTCGTGAAATAACACCCGTCATACCATGTAGATCCGACCGGATCAAGATCGTGCGGTGGTCCACGGATTAACCCCGGCACAGGCAAAGAACCCACACAAGCAAGAGACCGCAAAACAGGATCTTGCGATTTGTTCAGGAAAGTTGTAATCTTTTTTAGATTTTTCTTTGATTTTGTTGTAACCGGATCTTATAAAAAGACCGGATCTTTTATAACCGATAAACTGTTGCTAATGGAAACAATGAGATCAGAGAAAATAATTTTTCCCGCGAATAATCTGGCGACCACAGTGGGAGCCGCCGATCTCGCTGCCGAGATCGTTTCGTCGTAGCCGCGGATCTTGATCCTGGTCGAGGAGGAGGTCGAGTATGAATTTGACCAACAAAAGTTCGAGGAGTATCTATCATCCTCGTCCGGATCCACCTCCCCCCGCAAGTCCAAGAAGTCTCCGAAGTTCTCCTCTAGGAGAAAATTCCATTGGTATGAAGAAGTAGAGAATACCAACGAAGATCTCACCCCGATTGATGCCAAAGTTGCATCGGGTAAAGTTCCACCGACCTCCAACCAGATCAAACCTGTCCTTGCCAACTCCTTCGTCACCGAGGGCGTAGTGACTCTCTCAAAGAGAGCCCGCCAAAGACGACTTCAACGCTTGGCGCGACAATTTGCGAAGGTAATGGAGTCCATTGACGGAATCCGCTATAACGCGGATCTGAAGAACAGGAGAGGCAAACAGTATCAACAACCAATGAATGGCAGCTCCTCCAAGCTGCCAACGAATGAATGGATCCGTGTCAAACGAAATCGTTCGACACTTGAGGAGTGCATTCGCAAGCGCCACGCACTATCAGCGCAGGCACGGGCTCAAGTCCAAGAAGCCCGCAGAAGACTGTAGAAGGGAGTGGCCGAGAAGCCGCCACCAACCCGCCAAGTATGGAGGCCGAAGTCTGAAGCGGCGATTTAGGCTAAAGAGCAACCATTGCAGCCTTCAGCAAAAGTTCAACCTACGGCGAACCAACCTAAATCGCCGATAATTCCCATAGCTGCTCCGAGAGATCCCGCAGGACCATCCCGAAGAAGGAGGTCAGTTTTGGAGCGCCTCGGTCCACTTCCCGATGAGCGATGCAAAGCTCCAGTTCAAGAACGTTTGGGCCCGATAAAGAAGCCCCGAACGACTCAACATGCTGGGAGTCGCCGCCACCCTCAACATGGCAAGGAGTTCATGGCAGCTACGCACACCAATTTGCGCATTGAAGTCCCGAAGCCCGCTGAGAACTCATGCCCACAAAGGCATATTTTGAGGCGCGTGACTCTTGAAAGCCCAAAGAAGGCAGTTCGCCCTCAGAAGGAAACATTGTCGTCTGATGATGATAACGTTATACCTGAGAAGTCGTGCCAACACACGATAGGTTACTCCGACCTCCAAGCCAACGAGTTGTACTATCGTGTTGGGGGTACAAGTAAAACCAGGAAATGGAGTCCTCGAGAACTAGAGACTCAATGCCCCTGTTCCAAACTCATTCGGGTAATATTGTCTTAGTGCAACTGCACCAAGACAGTCCCCGAAAGAGTTTCGGTTTTCGAAAGGCTCAGTATCGAAACGCCAAAACCAAAGCCTAGGCATTTCCGACAAAGAAGAACGGTGGTTGAAGATGGAGAATTTCCGAGGGTCACCACTAATATGACCAGCAAAGGGACATCGACACAGGATAATCCCGAGTCGATTCCGGAAGCACCCCGGTGTGTAACCCATCTGCAGTCTGGAGCCATCATACGAGCAACTTATGGTAGAGTTCAGACAAGATTACCTTCAGAAGATAAAGATTCGGATGCCTGCTCTGCGGTCGCATCAGATAATAAAGTGTCTAGCGAAGGACAACCCCACGAGTCATTTATGATAAGCACGGAACAAGTGGCCAAGATGCTCGAAGAAGCCATGGCTAAACAACAGGAGAGCTTCAGGTTCGAAATGCAGATGGCCATGCAGAATATGAGAGAAATGCATGACCAACAAATCCAAGCACTGAGAAACCAGCAAGGCGAACCAAGTCATCGTAACCAGGGTAATCAGGAAGATGAGCACATAGATGCGAATGAAGCTCATAATGCCAATAATCCTCCCGTCAATGCAGGGGGTGGTAATGAGAATGCTAACGAAAATACAGGTGAAAGTTTGAAGATTAAAAACCTCGAGAGCAAAATCAATACGTTGATTTCTGCTCAAGAGATGAAGAAGACGGGCATTCCTTGTCCATACCCAAGAGAATGGGAATCAATCCCGTATCCGGCGAAGTTCAATCTAATTAACTTCACGCCATTTGATGGGAAGGGTTCACCCACTCAGCATTTGATTTACTTCAAATCATACCTAGGGGTTATATCTGGTAATGAGCCTCTGATGGTGCGGTCCTTCGTTGGCACTCTTCGTGAAGCCGCCTTCGATTGGTATCGCCGCCTCAAGCCAGGAAGTGTGAATGGCTAGGACGACATGGAGACTAAATTCCTCACCAACTTCATCGACGATGACACCGAGATATCCATTGGATCATTGCTTAACGAGAAACAGGAAGACGGGGAATTAGTTGATACCTTCGTCAAAAGGTTCCGGAACAAGGCGATGAACTGTCGGGACCCGATCACTGAGGAGTTCATTCTCCAGACTTGCCACAACAACCTCGCATTAGACGTGTTGGAAGCAATGGGGAAAGCACTGTCCAAAACATGGAAGGATTTGAAGGTCCAAGGAGAGCAAGCCGAGCGATTCCTCAAAAGGAAGAAGGTCGAGAGGAGCCAACCGATGGCTAATCCTCCGAACTCGAACTTCGCCTCCCGTAGTAGGGGTAAGACACCTGTAGCGGATGTTGATGCTAATCAAACATCGCAACAGAAGCCCTGGAGATAGCAGAAGACTTCGGATCAGAGGCTCCAAAAAGAGTACTCCTTCAAGGACGAAGATGTTCCAGCCATCTTCGAATCCCTCCTTGAAAATAACAAGATCAAGCTGCCACCGATCACGAATCAGGAGGAAGCTGACGATACTACGGATCCGAAGTACTGCACGTACCACAGGAGGATTCTTCATCCCACCAAGGCCTGCTTTACTTTAAAGAATAGCATCCAGACCTTGGTTGAAGCGGTTTCATAACGCTAGGGTAAGCCAGTTGAGAACAGCAACACTCCGACAAGTATAAGAGTATAAACTGCTTCTTAACACTCCGAAGAGTATATGAGTATAAACTCCTTCTCAATCCTCCGACCGGTATAAGAGGTTAAACTGCTCCCTGATACTCTAATAGGTATATGAGTCTAAATTGTTTCCTACCGTTGACGGGAAGTTCCTGGAGAATTTTATACGTAATCTTCTTAAGGATAACCCGATCATGCAACCAAATACAATGATAAACCCAGTTTCATGAAGAAGCTGGGGGTGGATGATTCATGTAACGGGAAGTTCCCGAAAGAATGTTACATATAATTTTCTTAGGGATAACCTGATCATTACAAATTAGATGATAAACACTAAACCCCCACTATGATGATTTGTACTCCCACTCTCACTGTCCACTTGGTCAAACCTGCTTACAGTTAGGGCCAAAACCAAAATCCCCTCTCGATTCCTTCAATGAACGAGAGGCCCACAAATCGAGCGATCAAACCTTCCTACAGTTAGGATCGTTTCAAACCTCCCATTCGGTCAAACCTTCCTACAGTTAGGGCCAAAACCAAAATCCCCTTTTGATTCTTCCAATGAACGAGAGATCCACTTTCAAACCGAGTGATCAAACCTTCCTATAGTTAGGGTCACCTCAAACTCCCGCTTGGTCAAACCTTCCTACAGTTAGGGCCAAAACCATAATTCACTCTCGATAAACGAGGAATTCACCTTTAATTCGGTAATCAAACCTTCCGACAGTTAGGATTATCCGAATCTGTCCGATTCTCGAAGTGGAGATCCTACTTCTAGTTTTACCTTTCTGGATTATGGGGGTGTGTTTCCGATAAAAGTTGCTGTTTTCATTGATGTTCTCTTTTTCGAGATCTGTTACAACTTTGAGCGTTACAACAGTATAAAATGAAAACAAAGGGATTACAACTTAAACGAAAATAAACACGAGAGCCCGGTTTGGTACGGTCTCGCTTGCGTGGGTTGTTGGCCTGTGACGGGGACGTCGATGTCCGTGGACCGCCGACTCTTCAAGATCCTTCCGGGAAAATCCGGCAGAACTTCGTCTATCCGCGTGGGATATAGAAGCAGAACCTCGTCGATCCGCGCAAGATCTAGAGGTTATAAGCGTATATCTCGGCTAAAACGAGATAATAGCTCTTCTTAGTGTCACCGCTAAGGAGCAACACTAAGGAAATGGAGGGGTGAATGAAGGAGACTGTTGATGAAGATCTCTTGCTCCTTGATCCGGCAGGGCTTCGCCGCTCTCTTGAAAACTCTGACTCCTCGCTCCGGCAGGGCTTCGCCGCTTCACACAAGAGGAATCCTTGGCTAAGATAATTCAGCCTTGAATTCGGAGCCCCTTCAAATGAGGCCCTAGGGGTCTATTTATAGGCTCATGAGGGGGGGGAAAAACACATTGGAGACACCCCCTAGGGGGTGTCTCGAGCCAGCCGAGACTTGTTTGGGTGTCCCCGGTTCAGCCCCGGGGTCGTGCCGTTGTTCTACCGCTGTCCCGCCGTTGACTTTTCAT
>BQKN01063387.1:201877-220185 GCA_022839385.1 Asparagus kiusianus
ACACCCCATGTGGGGTGTCTCGAGCCAGCCGAGACTTGTTTGGGTGTCCCCGGTTCAGTCCGGGGCCGTGCCGTTGTCCCGCTGTTGACTCGCCGTTGACTTTTCGTCCGAACTCGGATTTGAGTGATTTCGGATGCGTTGGAATCGTGACGGCGAGCTCTGTAGGCCCCGATGGTTGGATTATCCGTGGGGTGATCGGGGCACAGCGGGCGCTGGTCCGATTGTGGTGATCGCGGGGTTTTCGGTCAACCCTTATCCTCGTGATTCTGACATTCTGTCGGCTCACGTAATCCGTCGGTTTGCTTCAGTCGCTCACCGGCGTCATTTGAGCTCTTGTGAACCGGGTAGTGACGTTCGATCGTCGCTCGTTGACACCGAGCTATGTGCGGGGACCCATTGGCAATTTTCGATGCCTACAGGGTGGATATCTCACCCCGAGTTTCCTTTGCATCTGAAGATAAAATATAAAATTCTTCCTCTTTAGCTTTGGGAGATAGGATATAAAATTCTTCCTCTCCCGCATCGGGTTCGCCTTCACCCTAAAAGAAGACCGGGAAATAGAATATAAAATTCTTCCTTTCCCACACCAACTTTTTTTAAGAATTTATCAATCTAGGATTCATCCTAGGAAGTTTATCCCGAATCCTAAGCAGGGATAAGTCTGTGCCTAACATGCGCTGCTGGTTTAGTCTTTCTCTGTAGAAAAAGACACCAAAGTTTGATTCTGGGGTATCCTATCCTGAAACCTAAGCAGGGATAAGTCTGCGCCTAACCTACGCTGCGGTTAGTTCTTAGCCGTTAAAAAGAACACCCGCCCATATATTCAACATTGTGGTAGGTTGTTATTAATAACACCAAAATCCATGCCTTACACGCATGGGGAATTTCATCCTGAATCCTAAGAAAGGATATGCCGACGCCTAACACGCGTCGCCGGTTTAGTCTTTCTCCGTAGAAAAAGACACCAGAGTTCGATTCTGGGGTATCCTATCCCGAAGCCTAAGTAGGGATAAGTCAGCGTCTAATACACGTTGCCGGGTAGCCTATTCCCGTAACAATGGCGAAGCCTACGTATTCGAAGTCGTAGCAGCAAGTCTAAGGGAGTTCATTCCGTTAGCGCAACGTCACATGCGGAATGGATTTAGACAATCTGCATGCTAGCCCGACTCAAACGATAGTCGGTAAAGGCTAATCAAATCCGTTGAGGGCTGAGGATTTGCCAAAAATCCTACGTCAACGTCTGATACACGTCGCTGTTTAGTCTTTTTACAGGAGAAAGACGAAGTCTACGTATTCAATATCGTAGCACTAAAAGGGTTAACTCTTTTAGCTTAACGTCACATGCGGAACGAACTTAAAGAATCCGCGTGCTAGCTCGACTCAAACGGTAGTCGGTAAAGGCTCATCAAACCCGTTGATGGCTGAGAATTTGCCAAAAATTCTATAAACACGAGTCATTGATGCATCAACTCCGTTAGTTGGTCTCGTGACTCGAGTATCCGCCACGCTCCAATACCTTAAGAGCTTAAAACTGTGTATACTCCAGCAGACGTACGAGTATAAACTATGTCAAACGCTGGACAACGCGTCACAATGAAGCTCAAACGCCGGACAACGCGTCACAATGAAGCTCAAACGCCGGACAACGCGTTGCAAATGAAGACTCAACGCTAACAATCGATGGTCGGTTCTATGTTGAAACAGCAAACACGAGCTAAAGATCAGAAAATCAGGAATTGACTTCAAGTTCAAAATTCCGACAACGGCCAGACAATAAATGCAGCACCGGAACCCTTGCAGACATTTGACAAAGCACCGAATTGCCTGGAGGATTGAAAGAATCAAGAATAGAAGCCATTCCAAGGTCCCGTTACACTGATTGAAGGTTGGGATAATCATATCCAAAGTATCCCAGACCCTTCTATAAAAGAATGAGCCTAAAATACTTTGGAGGGGGTATCTGTAGGCGTATAAAACTGCTTATAGGTCCCTTAACACAGCTCGACACGGTGATTCGACAAACCAACGAACCATCGGGCAATATATCCAAGCATGATCGTTAGACAACAACACCAAAGCCAAGTGAGATGCGACGAAGTGGATTAACGAGACGACGAGGTTAATGAGCCGCACGCAAACAACTGAATACATCCAATCGCGTGCCCAATCAAGCTAACGGGTCGATGAATCAACGAGTCATACAACCGTAGAGTCCACCACATTAATCAAGATCGGGAGCGGACTCGAACGAATCAAGATCAAATCAAGATCGGATCCGGACTCGAACTCGAACACCAAAGCGGATTTACTACCAAATCAAGATCCGGATTGCCAAATCAGAGTCCAGATCAACAAATCGAGTTCAAATAAAGCGCAAAACCGGAAAATGGCAAAACACCAAACACTTGGAGGGCTCGGAGAGCCACCAAGGTAGCTCGGTGGCCGAGCCACCTCTTGGTGGCTTGGTGGCTCGGTGGCCGAGCCACCTCTAGGTGGCTCGGTGGCCGAGCCACCACTTGGTGGCTCGGCCAAAACCGAGCAACCAAGATGGCTCGGTGGTCGAGCCACCTAGGTGGCCGGCTGAGCCACCTTTTGGGTGGCTCGGTGGCCGAGCCACCTAGGTGGCCGAGCCACCAGATCTGGGCCCAGATTTGAGCCCAGATCTGGTTTGAGGAGCCTATAAATAGACCCCTAGGCTAATTGTTTTGGAGGTTGGACTTTTGAGATCTTGGAGGCTAAAAGGTTAGATCTTTGAGGAGAACTTTGGAGGGGAAACTCTGCTGGATTAAAGGCTCAAGACTAAAAAAAAAAGGTTGGAGCTTTAGAACTCAGGAGACTCGAACTTTTCAGATATGGTTCTTGGCGATCATCCATGCCAAATAAGGCAGGAGTTCGAGAGAGATCAGATCTGAGATCTACACGGTCATCCTCCGGATCAAAACTTGGTTTTTGGTCCCGAGAAGAGTATCGATTTTGCTTGGTCGATCTCGATTACTTCGGGCTATTATTTCCTTGGTGAAATAATACCCCCGGCTGTTATTTCCTTCGTGAAATAACACCCGTCATACCGTGTAGATCTGACCGGATGAAAATCACGCGGTGGTCCACGGATTAACCCCAGCGCAGGCAAAGAACCCACACAAGCAAGAGACCGCAAAACAGGATCTTGCGATTTGTTCAGGAAAGTTGTAATCTTTTTTAGATTTTTCTTTGATTTTGTTGTAACCGGATCTTATAAAAAGACTGGATCTTTTGTAACCGATAAACTGTTGCTAATGGAAACAATGAAGTCAGAGAAAACAATTTCTCCCGCGAACACTCAACCCACCTCCTCTGTCTCTGATTGAGTTCCTTCTGAGAAAAGAGGGACTTTAGACTCTGATGGTCTGTGAACAACTTAAACTGCACTCCATATAAGCAGTGCCTCCATGACTTCAGTGCAAATACCACTGCTGCTAACTCCAAGTCATGAGTGGGATAGTTCTGCTCATGCACCCTCAACTGTCGTGAGATATAAGCTACTACCCTCTGAGTCTGCATCAATACGCCTCTTAAGCCTGCCAACAATGCATCTGTATATACAACGAATGTCCTGTCGCTGCTCGGAATATTCAAAACCGGCGTTGTAGTCAACTTAGCCTTCAAAATATCAAAGGCCTTCTGGCACTCCATGCTCCATATGAACTATACACCCTTCTTCGTAAGGTGTGTAATTGACGTTGCAATCTTCGAGAAGTCCTGAATGAACTTCCTATAATATCCAGCTAAACCCAAAAAGCTGCGAATCTCTGTCACCGTCTTCGGATGCTCCTAATCAAGAGCTGCCGTGACCTTAGCTGGGTCCACTGCTATGCCCTCTCTACTGATGGCGTGGCCAAGAAATCTAACTTCTGAAAGCTAAAATTCACACTTGCTGAACTTGGCATACAGCTGATGCTCCTGTAGAGTCCTCAACGCTATCCGTAGATACTCCTCATGATCTGCCTCCGATCTCGAGTAAATGAGAATATCATCGATGAAAACGATCACAAACTGATCTAAGAAGGGGCAGAAAACCTGGTTCATCAAGTCCATGAATACCGTGGGTGCATTGGTCAACCCAAAAGGCTTGACCAAGAACTCAAAAGATCCATATCTAGTAAGAAAGGCGGTCTTAGGAATATCCATCTCCCAAACCCACAACTGATGATAGCCAGAATGAAGATCAATCTTCGAGAAATACTATGTTCCCTGCAACTGGTCAAACAAGTCATCAATCCTAGGTAGTGGGTACCTATTCCGGATAGTGACCTTGTTCAACTCTCTATAATCTATGCATAATCTCATACTACCGTCCTTCTTCTTCACGAAGAGGACCGGCGCACCCCATGGAGAATGACTATGGTGAATAAAACCCTAAACTAATAACTCGTCCAACTGGGTCTGAAGCTCCCTCATCTCAGCTGGTGCCATGCGATAGGGTGCGCGGGATATCAGGGCTGTGCCTGGCTACAACTCAATATAGAATTCTACCTCTCTCACCGGAAGTAATCCAGGTATGTCCTGAAAGACATCCTGATACTCTGAGACAACTCTAGTCTCCAATAATTCAGCACCCTGATCCCGTCGCATTACCTCCTCGATGTACGCCAGAAATGACTTCGCAAATCGGTTGCCCTGAGAGGTGGCAACAATCATCTCGGACTCATCAGACATTCGCAACTTGACTGTCTTTGCAAAGCAGTCAATACTAATATGATAGGAATACAACCAATCCATACCAAGGATGACATCGAACTCGGACATATGCAACACTATCAAATCAACTATGAACTCTGACTCATCTAAACTGACGGTACACCTCCTACAAACGCTCTCCAGAAGCGATACCTCATCTAAAGGGGTGGAAACAGATAAAGGGGTGTCTAGAAGCTGAGCTACGAGCTGGAGTCTAGCCATAAATGCATGAGAGATAAAAGAATGTGAAGCTCCCGAATCGAAAAGAATACAGGCGGGGAAAGAATCTACAAGGAACGTACCCTTCACTACGGCTCCGCCAGCTCCATAATCACAGGGAACTACTGCATAAACCCTGCCTGTGACTGAAGACTGCTCTGCTACTGGAGATGGAGAATATGGGACAATCTGCCCCTGAGGAACCTCCTGAACTTCTCGAATCTGCCCCTCAGTCCTCTGAGCTGCTGGCGGTGCTTCAAGCTTGTTCTGCTGGCCCTGACCTCTACCCTGCTGGCGCTGTTGCTGGTTCGGACCCTTGCCCTGCTGGGCTCCTACTGGTGCGCTATGACATTCCGATGCCTTATGCCCAACCTTGTGACAGTTAAAACAAGATCCCTGAAACTTGCGCTACTGATGCGCTCTCTGATCCTGCTGGAGTCCCTTCTTATAAGAGCCCTGATGCTGCTGCTGATATCCAGAAAAGATCTTTTGTTCTTGCCTTTGTCACTGCTCTGCCCTACCTTGGCCTTCCCTTCCTTATCCTTCTGGAACATGCTAGTCTCAATCTCCTATGAAGTGGCGGCCTCAGCTACCTCCCTAACTGAACAGAACCTCCTCGAGACTAGGTATCGGCAGAGATTAGGGAGAAGCCCTACCAAGAACATCTGAGCCTGACGCTCTCCTGTCTGCCACATACCCATGAAATGTAGCAACTTCATAATCCTGCTCTCAAAATCTACCACGGTCATGTCTCCCTGAGTCAACCGGGACAACTCAAGCTCCTTCCCAGTTCGTGCTGCAGAAGAGATATACTGCTCATCGAAGAAATAGATAAAGTCCTCCCATGTGAGGGTCATCCTCTAATCTGGAGTAAACTGGAGTCGGTACCATCTCCCGGCATCTCCCTTCAGACTAAAGGATGCCAACCTCTGCTTCTGAACTGAATTTACACTAAGTATGTCGAGGGTGTTACTCACATCCTCCTTACACTTGTGGGCTGCAAGAGGGTCTGCTGACCCCTGAAACTCTGGTGCCCTCATCTTCTGATATCTCTCAACCATACGGAGCCAAGCCTCCTGCTCTGTGGTTCTATCTGAAACTGCTAGTGGAATGGTTGTAGGTGTGATCTTTGGGGATCTCTCTCTGATAGGAACGACAGGTATTCCCTGCGACTGAGCTACTAGTGGTGGTGGTGGTGGCGGGATATGGCTCGTCACAAGCTCCTCAATCGCTGCCATCCTAGCTACGATGGGAGCCATGAGATCAATGAGATGCTAGGGAGCCTGCTGTGGCTAAGGTGGTGTCTGCTGTGTCTCAGATTGATCTTGCTGTGGTTCAGGTGGAGCCTGCTGCGACTCTGCCTGCCCAGCTCTCCGAGTATGAGGCCTACCACGTCCTGCCATTTCTCTGATCATAAGAAAATAAGAGTTTATGAGTCAAAGTAGACCTCTATAAATAGCGTATCACAATACAATTTTCACAACATATAGTATTTGCACAAATACTTTAAACTTATACAAAAATAGTTGTCATAAAAAAAATTTCTCAAATTTTGAGATATACGCATATATCGTCCTCACTCATACTACGAAATCCTTACAGACTCTATACATGAATCCTTAGAAACTCTATCCTAGCTCCACGACTCGACACAGGATGATCCTAAGGATACTGGAACTAGAGCTCTGATACCAACTGTGACGCCCCTGGGTTCACACAAGGCTGCAGTCCAAGGTAAGACCAAGAATGTCAAACCTGCCATGCACTACACCGTGCAATAACATGTTTCACTATCACAATTAACATCTATCTAGTAGAGTCAACAATAGGTGTAGGTACAAAAGCAAGTAGAAGATAATACAAGAAATAACTAATGAAATGATAGTGATCACATTAATATCTCATCATCCAACATACAGAAATACATCGTCAATGTCTGAATAGATAACTGTAATACTCAACAAGTCTCAAATACAAATATTTGACAAGAGGAAATAAGGCACAAAACCTTTACAACTTCTAAAATGAGACTCTCAAATGTCTAAACAAAAGTCTACTATGGAACTCAAAAAAAAAAAAAAACTAAGTAGACAGCTGAAGCTAAAATGCATCGCCATCAACCTGCGACTCTCCGGGCTCCTGGCTCGTTACCTGAAAGGGGGAGGGACAACGAGCGTCAAAACGCTAGCGAGCAACATCACAACCAACCCCAAGGGAACAGGGCTCGTTGTATAAGAAAATACAGATAATACATAATAGATCTAAAATCATTGATCTTACTAAAGAAGATTTTAGTATTTAATAATTTACAACACGAGCATAGGTACGTCGAGCGAAATAACCCAAACAAGAAAACCCTCATGTATATACCTTTTATCTCAAATTGTAAATCCTTAAACACCAAACCTGAGGTTCTAGTACAGGAACAATAATAAAAGAAATACAACTAATCTCAGAGCATAAGTACAGTGCCATGTCATAGCTTTCATGAATATCATGTTATTACTTACATGAATATCATGTCATAATCTACATAAGTGTCATGTCATAAACTCCTGTGAGAAAGTTATATACAGGGTTAAGAAATATGTCCGATACAGGAACTAGATACCGTGGTTTCCAAACACATGGAATAAGTAGCGAATGTCCAACACGAAGACTGAAATGGATTATAGTCCAACACGAGGACTAAAATGGATTATAGTCCAACACGAGGACTTCTATGGATTATAGTCCAACACAAGGACTGTGCAACAGTGAAAAGTATATGCGGAAAGATTTACATAATCTAAACTTGCATGCATCTCGGTGTACATGTCTAAACTTGTGTCAAAAGTCAACCCACATGTACAGATAAATCATTAACATGGTGAACTAGTGTCAGGTCATCGAGGCGACCCCGAAAAAGCAACTCAAACAGATCAAGAATCTGTAAAACATCTCATCAGTCGACTGATGTGTCGATTGATGACGTCAGTCGACTCATATGTTGACCGATAAGCTCAGGCAGCACAGCCTCAGCTCACCAGTCGACCGATCTGTTGACTGCGGAGCTAAGAAAACACAATCAACCCGTCAGTCGACTAATCAGTCGACTGATGCTGAAAAATTCAGCCCGTCGGTCGACTGATCAGTCGACCGATTGACTACAGAAACTCTATGCAGGTTGATTTCTACCATACAATCTATCTAAATTGATCCCCATCAATCCCAAGCATAAATATACTGATATTAACATATATGAACTAAACTGAAACGAAAATTTCATGTATAATTACATAAACAAAACCCTAATCATTTGCATTCATGTTTTAAAACATTTTAAAAACAAAACTCATGTTAAATCTCTTATAAAAACATTTCAGATCTAGATCTTCAATTCACAAACGTTGGTGAGTTTTTTAACATTCTGAAATCACATATTTTCCCACTATATGCTATAAAAGTCAATTCTTTGTACAAAAATTACATTTTTGGCTCATCAAAACTCATAAAAACCCTTTAAAAATGTTTAGGAAAATAGGACAAGGTTGAGCGAGATGTTACTCACCTCTGGGGTGATGAACAATTCCTGGATCTGAGAGAGAGTGGTTCCCCTTCTCTGCAACGTGAAGATTTCGATGAAAATCCTCCAAGTTCCTCCTCAAATCACCAAGAACAAAACTAGGGTTTGAGATAGGGGAGAAGGGGCTAGGGTTTTCTCAGATCTGAAGATGAGAGGGGCGATTTCAGGAGAAGGAGAATATATATGAACAGCTAAACCCGACCCAAACCCGAACCAAAACAAAACAGACCCGAAACCTGAAAAACTAGAAATCAGCGTATCAGTCGACTGATTGGTCGACTGATCTGGCAAAATTCTAGTTTTTTGTGTATGTTTTGCTTATTTGCAAAACCATCGCACAAAACTTTACACCCATACTCTCATATCATCTCATATAACTTATTTTCATGTACATCAATGACCTCAAGCTATTTATCATAAAAGAATTGTTTATTACTAATAATTCACATATACATATTATAAAAATTACGGGGTTCTACATATTTTATTTCAGAGTTTATGATTGATTATCTATATGTATTAATAGCTATTTTCATATCCCTCTAGCCCTTCCCCTGGGGTTGGTTGAGATGTTACTTGCTATAGCGCTTTGACGCTCGTTGTTTCCCCCACTTTCAGGTAATGAGCCAGGTGCATGGAGAGCCGTAGCTTGATAGATTTTCTTTAATCATTATTTATAGACAGTGTTAGTAATTATGTCAGAACTCCACAGTAGATATATTTTGTTAAATATTTTGAGATATTATTTCTAGTTTTGAAAAAGGCGAATGTGCCTTAGTAATACTTCATTTGATTTCATATTGTGAGATAGTTATATCAGTTCAGATGTTTTCTTCTCAGAGATTTATTCATTTATGTCAGTGATGATGACTTTTCTTCAGAGTATTTGTTGTTTCATATTTCTTCTGTATTTTCTCTTTTGCATATTTTGTACCTACACCGGTTATTGATTCCACTAGATAGATATTTACTATGATGGTGAAACATGTTATTACACGGTGTGGTGCATGGCAGGTTTGACATTCTTGGTTTCACCTTGGACTGCTGCCTTGTTGAAACCAGGGGCGTCATAAATCCCCTAATCAAGATAAGGTAAGGGATTTCATTACCTTTTCCTTAGCCTAAAAATCACTAATTCCTCACTACACAACCCAAGCCTCTTAGAACTCATTAGACATTGGCCCTAAGGATTCGAGTTCACTAAGGAACATGAAATCTTTAAGTGAACCGGTTCAAGTTTTTTTAGATTAGTTGGTGTCTAAGTTAAGATTTAGGGGTTGCGTTAAGGGCTCTACAAGAAACAAGATACTTAATTGATCTTTAATCTCCCTCAAGTACTATCCTTACTTGGCTAACTGAATGAGTAAAACTTTGATCTTTTTACTTAAGGAATTTTTGGTTAGGAGCTGGTCTAGCTGAGTTAGGCTTAACTCTAGAGTTTAGAGTGATTGAAAATTGATTTTTATTTGTTTTAGTTTGGTTTATCCTTTATCTCCTTTCTCTTCTCATAAACAACAAACTTTTATTTTTTTCTTAAAAAAGTATAAAAAGAAATTGTTTTGGTGTATACGAACGTGCATTAGGGACAACACAAATCGTTTAATTCATTTTGAAAAATTTTAAGAAATGAACTATAATAATCCACTGGTTCTTCAAGACATGCGTTACCCCACTAGGTATGCAATCCCATCTTGCATTAACCTCCCTGAGGCAAATGGAACTATCTTTGAGCTTCGACCATATTATATAAACATGCTTCCTAAATTTCTAGGGAATGAAACTGAAGATGCTTATATTTTTATCTCAGAATTTGAGGAAGTATGTATTATGATTAAAATGAGAGAATTAACTAAAGATGCGATCAAAATCAAATTTATTCCATTTCTACTCAAGAACAAGGCAAAAAAATGGCTATATAGCTTACCCACAAATTCCATCTCAACTTGGGATGAATTTCTCAATGTTTTTCTTAAGAAAATTTTCCCGATCCATAAAACGGTTAAGCTAAAAAACAACATCATGAAATTTAAAATTATCCCGGAAGAACCTTTATGGAAGTATTTTGACCGATTCAAAGACCTTCTTATCCAATGTCCTCATTATGGTCTCGAGAAGTAGCGATTATGCCAAATCATTTATGAAAGATTGGATTATTCTTCAAAACTTCCTTAGAGTCGATGTGCCAAGGGGATTTCATGAGGAAAAATGCTGATGAAGCTTGGGAGTTTTTAGAGAGTCTATCAGAGAAAACCATGCAATGGGAACATTGTAATGACCGAGTGTCATCAGTTCCCCAAGCCAAGTCCAGCGGTCTTTTCTTAGAGTCGAACATCGCATCTGAAGGTAAGATGGCTACAATCATGCATAGGTTAGAAGCCTTAGAAAATAAGGAAGGAGCCCCGGCTCAAATCAATCAAGTTTCTCCCTCAGGTTGTCACAATTGTCTTTCACCATCCCATGTTTTAGAAGAATGTTCTCTCTTAGGAAATAATCCAGCCACTAGGACAGGTTAACGCTGCATTTCAACGTTCAGTGAATAATCCAATTTCTCCAACCTACAATCCAAGTTGGAGAAATCACCCCAATTTTGCATGGAATCAAAGAAACCTCTCCAGAAACCAAAATTTCATTCCCACTTCAAACTAACTATTTCATAGGCGAAACACAGTTCCTTTTAGTTCTCACCCTAATTTTTAACAAACCAATCTGCCATATCAAAACCAATCTCCTCATCATCAAGCTGTAACTCACACTCCTCCCAATTCAAATCATGATAAATGTCTCAATGTCTTGGAAAAGGGTTTGGAAACCATAATTAATTTAGGCCTCTACACAAACCATGAACATGTTGACTCAAACATCCAGCACTTTGAATTCCTTTATGCAATCAACCGGACAAATACTCAACTCCAACACTCAAGCGATAGCTAGATTAGGAATCCAACTTGGTCAACTAGCTAATGCCGTGAGTGAAAGAGAGAAAGAAAAATTTTCACGTCAACCCGTGGTTAACCTAAGGACATAGGATCTAGTTCATCCTATAAAGCTCAAGTGAATGTAATCCACTCACTACGGTCAGGGAAACAGGTCGGTAATCAAGTGAGAACACCTCCAAGTCAAGCTCTTGATCCAGAACAAATTCCTTCTTCTTCTTCTTTTGATGGCTCTATCCAACAATCACCCCTCTCAAATGACTAAGAACTAGAACCTGAGCCTCCTTTTGATAGGTTTAGAGCAGTTGCTCCCTTTTCAGATAGACTTAGGCCTAGGAAACACTCCCCTCAGGAGGAAAAGATCCTAGAAATTTTCAAAGAGGTTAAGGTCAATATTCCTCTCTTAGATGTAATTAAACAAATCTTATCTTATGCTAAATTTTTGAATAAGTTGTGCACCAAGAAAAGAAGAATAAATGTTCTGAAGAAAGTCTTTTTGGCAGCCAATATCAATGATATACTCTCCAAGCCCATACATTTGAAGCGTAAAGATCCAGGTTCTCCCATCATTTCATGTGTCATTGGTAATACTCACATTGATAAGGCCCTTTTAGACATAGGGGCCAATGTCAACTTGCTTCCGTATTCAGCCTACCAACAACTAGATTTAGGTGAACTGAAACTAACCCGATACACCTTACAGTTAGCTGATAGATCTATCAAGGTCCCTATGGATGAGATAGAGAATGTTCTGATTAAAGTTGGGGATTTTATTTTTCTAGTAGATTTTGTAGTCTTGAAAACACAACCCATTCCCATTCCAAAGGACAGACACCTATCATCTTAGGATGACCTTTCTTAGCCACTTCTAATACTCTCATCAATTGTAGAACTGGTCAAATGAAGTCGTCCTTTGAGAATTTGACTACGGATCTTAATATTTTTAATTTAGAGGACCAACCAAATAATCAGCCTCTAAAAATAAATTACATTCAAGAAAGATCAGAAGAAGAAGAAGAAGAAGAAGAAGAGTCAGATTTGAGTTTTGAGGAAATTTTTGGTGAGGGCTTGGAGTTATTAGAAAAAGCAGATCAGGTCCTTGAGAATAAGGAAACTATGTTGAATACTCGCATCTTTGAACCGACTTTTGAAGAACTCTTTCTTGACGAACTTAGATTCTTGGAAAATAAACAACAACCAAATTTTCACATCTCAACCTTGAATCTTGGTGTTGAGGAAGTTGTTAAAAAAGAATTGCTTGTTAGAAAATAAAACTTCACAAATCAAGAGTCTAAGTTAAATAAGAAGTTCAAAATGCTTGACACCAATAATACCTACCATACATTGCTGAAAAAAATCATTGAACACCCCGGAATGCTTGGAATTTCAGCACATCATTGATTATATCATTTTGAATTTATTTAAAATCTGAGAGAGAATTTTTAGCAATAAGGTAGGATTCAATGTCGAATACGAGCTCTTTATGTTGAACCTTTCATTCCACATTGTTTGTTTTGTTTTATTTCATAATAATAAAAAAATTATTCTTCTCTTATTTGAGAGTTTCTTGTTCGGATGTAAAAAAAGAAAAAAAGAAAAAAGGATAAGAAAAAAGAAAAGAAAAAATTTTGAAAAAAAAAGAATAAAATTTTGATTTCATCATCCTCAAACGAAAGGTAATTACATATTTTTATCTTCTAAGTCAGCCGACTAAATGTAAGTACTTCACTTCTTATCTGCATTACTTTATGCATCATGGAGTTTAAGTTAAGGACAATACCAAATTTAGGTGTGGGGGTGAGAATTAGTTATTTTTTCCTCTTTATTTTACCTTTTTAGTTGCATTTAGGTCATTTTTTCCTTTTTCTTTCTTTCTCTTCTTTCTTTCTTAAAAAAATATCAGAAAATATTGTCACTTACCAAATTGATAGAGTTAAGTAATAATTGATTCATTTGATAATGTTTAAGTTCTCTAATCCTTAGTTTGTTATGTACTCAAGTTTACCTTTTATGATAACTCAAAATAAATTTCTTAAAAAATAATTTTTAAAGTAGTATACTTTACTAAAGCTTTATCTTAGACTTTTAATTAAAATAATAAAATATTTTCATGCTTAACTTAGAGTTGAAAATAATTTATTAAGTTGTCTTAATTTACATATTTTTTAGAATATATACATGTAAAAACTAACCTTGCAAAAGAAGAGTGTAGAAAATGGGCAGCAAAAAAAAAGAAAAGGAAAAAACTCTTGAATTCAAAGTGATTCTATCTTATAAAGCTTAAGTTGACTGAGTAATTAAGCCGAAAGAGTATTTCCATATTTAATAACCTAAGCTCAATTGGGTTAGAATCCATTGGCCAAAAACTTGTTAAATGATCATTTAAAAAGCCCGTTAAAGTAGAAAAAATCACCAAGGAAGAAAGAGTTGAATTTTTTTTACTAACATATGTTTATATACTGTTATATTTGTATATATGATCTTGAAAATTTTTTTTAAGAGATTAGAAAATTATTTAAAACAAAGAGTTAGCATGTTCTTTTCAAAAATTTTAATAAAAGTTCTAAGTTTGACTTGGTTTTGTATTACTATAATTAGAAGATTTTCTAGAAATTCACTTTGGAGTTATATATAAAAACGATTTCTTGAGTAATAACTAGCTTCAATTAGATTGTCTAAATTTATTAAGTAAATTTAGTTATTTACTGACCTCTTTAAATTAGCAAGTTGATCATATTTTATGAGTATATTCACTACAAACGTTCACGAGACTATAACTCATCCATTAGGGTAACCTGAGGGTTTAAAGGCTTGTTGTATGCACTAAATACAACCGCAATTCTTGCGAAAGTTAGTTAGAATTTTTTTAATTTTTTTTCGCTAGAGGACTTGAAAAAGTTTAGGTGTGGGGGTATTTGATAATCATATTTTTATTATAATTTTATAACCTTATTATTTATTTTATATGAATAAATATACCACTAATAATTATTTTTATCTTTAATTGCAGGTTAACAAAGAAAAATAATAAATAAAAGCCTAAAAGACTCTAACTTCCTCTGTTTGTAACATTTTATTGAAGCCCGGAATCAAGTCGAGTAGCCTGTAGAAGCCAGAGAAAATTAAAAATTCAATATGAAGAGAAAATATATTTAAGATGGTTAATTGGCCGTAAAGAAATAATGATATCTTCCAATCCGGAAGGCAAAATTTAACATATAATATATGAAAATCGCCTATATCAACAAGACGAAGCCAACCATGAAGTCAGAAATTTGATAGGAGCATCGATGCCGGTATCGATGCTACCGTTCTGTTGCAATCTAATCGCTAAAATTTAAGGGCTTATGGATAAACATTGATCCAAGTGCTCTAATTCATTATTGTATACTATAAATAGGAGAAGAGAGTGAGGAGCTAAAGGTGTGAAAATATTTGTATCTATATTTGGAGAGGAGGATTATTCTTAATTGAGAAGACATTCCAAATTTGTAACTTTTGTTACAATTAATAAAATAATTTTTTTCATCACTTCATATTTTTCTTCACTTTGTTGGATGATGAAGATGAAGATCAATTTGGAGGTTTGTTTTTATTTTATCTTTTATTTCTTTTCTTATTGCTTAGTAGTTTAGATTTACATTAATGTCTTGTAGTGTAAATTTACTTTCATGCTTTTATTCTCTTGTTTTAATTATTTGCATTTAATTCTTGCAATTTATTGTGTAATTTAGTTCTTGCAATTTAATTTTTAGATTAGATTTTTATTCTTGCATTATTCACATTGAGGCTAGAATTCTCTTGGGATGATTTTTTCTTTTTGCTTGTTTTCATTTTCTTTGATTCATCTTGAGGCTAGAACCCTCTAGGAAATTACCCTTTTCTTAGATGTAGAATTAATTCTTATTGGAACTCTAGAAATTACTTGAAACTAGCTTTATTTCTCTTATGATTTGTTATTCAATCTCTCATGCTTAAATTGTTCATGCTTAGGATATTCAACTAAAGAACTAATTGGAAAAAAGAATTCTAGAATTACTATTTAGTTATTATTCTTTTCACGGGTAATAATTTTACTTGGATGATAATTTGATAGGTTATACTTCCCTTGAGTGGTTTGATAATCTATACTTAATAAATCTAAAGTAGAATGTGAAAAAGAGAATGATTCATATCTTATAAGTGAGATTAACTAGTGGATTCAAATCTAGATTCATCGTATCTTTAATTGAATCCTCCATCTTGACTTTCTTGAATTTTTTTTATTCTTGATTTTTCTCTTATTTGTTTCTTGATTTTATTCATTTTTCTTTTTTACTTTGTTGATTACATATATTCTTTATGATATCCACTCTCAATCACCTTTTATTCTTAGTTACACAAAATCACTCTCACTCTCTCTATTTCTTCACAATCATACTCCTAATTATCACGCACATAATATAAGAACCGATTCTAATAATTTCCTACAAACATCTTTCTCGTGGGATCGATAACTTTTTATACTATAACTTAATTGGTTGTGCACTGTGACGCCTCTGGGTTCACACACGGCTGTAATCCGATGTGAAACCAGGAATGTCAAACATGCCATGTACCATACCGTGCAATAACATGTTTTACCATCACAATTGCTATCTCTCTAGTAGAGTCAACAATAGGTGTAGGTACAAAAATAAGTAAAAGATAATACAAGAGATATATGATAAAATAATAGAGATAAAAATAATATTTCATCATCCAACATACAAAAATATAAAGTAAATCTCTGAAATAACTAGTCTGGAGATCTCAATAAGTCTCGAATACAGAATATCTGATAAAAGAAAATAAGGCACACAGCCTTTACAATTTTTAGAACATAACTCTCAAATGTCTAAACAAAATGTCTACAGTAAAGCTCCATAAATAAAATAAAACTACAAATGAAAGATGGACGCTAATAAGTATCGCCATCAATGTAAGACCCCGTTGATTTTGACAACTTATAAGTGTGAATATGAGTGAATAAAGATATTTAATATATATATATATAATATCTTTGTTGCATGGTCATGCATGGAAAATGATATTTGAGCTTATGAGGATGTGTATATGCCTCAGGTATGAGGATGAGTTGCAAGTTTGCAAATCGTGTGCAAAAGAAATCGAAGTATGCAGATTTTTGTTCATGAGTCAACTCATAACATGTCATGAGTCGACTGATCAGGTTGAGTCGACTCACGCCTGTCATAAGTCGACTCATGATATCGAGTCCTGTTCCCATTTTCTTTTTGCTGAGTCGACTCATAATTTATGAGTCGACCCATGAGTCATGAGTCGACTCATGACATATCACGAGTCGACTCATCGACGATTTTCTGGGTGTTTTCGGGTCGGGTTTGCTGGGTTTCGGGTCGGGTTTCTATTGGCTTATATATACTTCCCCCACCCGAAAACACTCATTCTTCATCAGTAAACCCTAGAGAAGCCCTAGCTTCCTCTCCCCCTCAAAACCCTAGCTCGTTTTTAGGATTCTTGGGCGATTTTCGGGGGATTTCAGCAGCTTCTTGTGGATTGCAGCGAGGGGGATTGTTATTCTTCGCATTTGAGGCGAGTAGCATCTCACCCAATCCCTTCCCTATGATTTTATTTATTTATAAACGTTTTTAATGGGTTTTATTGAGCCTAAGACTTATTTTCCAGTATAAATCAATGTTCTTGATAGGGTGAATGTTAGAAATCATGTGCTTAAGATTTTAAACCCCTACCAACAAGTTTTTAATGAAAACCCAGATCTGGAATTTTGTTTAAGGAATAAAAACATGAGTTTTTATATTGATTTAATGTTTTCCTTCATGTTTAGTGTGACGCCCCTGGGTTCACACAAGGCTGCAGTCCGAGGTGAAACCAAGAATGTCAAACCTGCCATGCACCACACCGTGCAATAACATGTTTCACCATCACAATTACTATCTCTCTAGAGGAATTAACAATAGGTGTAGGTACAAAGCAAGTAAAAGGTTTTACAACGAGTACTTGATGAAATGATGGAACATCGAATTAACACATCTCCTCAACCAAGTAAACTGGAATACATAGTCAAAGTCTGAAATGGATAACAAAAATCTGGAGATCTCAACATGTCTCAAAGTACATAATATCTGATACAGGAAACAAGACACACAGCCTTTACAACTCTAGAACATAAACCTCTTAAGTCTAAAAATGTCTCAAGTGGAGTACAAAATAAAATATAACAAAAAAAGACAGCTGAAGCTAAAGTGCATCGCCATCAACCTGCGACTCTCCGGGCTTCTGACTCGTTACCTGAAAGGGGAGGGACAACAAGCGTCAAAACGCTAGCGAGCAACATCACAACCAACCCCCAGGGAAAGGGCTCGTTGTATACAAAAAATACAGTTATTACATAATAGTATAAAATCATTATTCTAATAGCAAATGGGTTTTGTTACTTAGGAAATTACAACACGAGCATAGGTACGTCGAGCGAAATAATCCAAACAAGGAAACCGTCATGTATATACCTTGTATCTCAAATTGTAAATCCCTAAATACTAAACCCGAGATCTAATACAAGAAACAATAAAGGAAACGAATACAAACTCATCTCTACCAATAAGTGAAATCATGACAAGGCTACCGCAAGTGTCACGTCAAACTCATATGAGTGTTATGTCCGAAAACGATTAAGTATCTAAAACATAGACTGCATGAAGTGAACGTCCAACTCATGGACTGCAAGTACGAGTATCCAACACATGGACTGAGTATAACCGATGTCCAACACATGGACTAAATCTAACCAATGTCCAACACATGGACTGAATATAACCAATGTCCAACGCATGGACTAAATATGCTCAATGTCCAAC
>BQKN01063387.1:220195-287345 GCA_022839385.1 Asparagus kiusianus
CACGATTTGCAAACTTGCAAGTCATCCTCATACCTGAGGCATATCCTTATCCTCATAAGCTCAAAATACTAGTTGTCATGCACAACCCAACCATAATGATATTTGTTATATATTAAATATTATGTTTCACTAATATTTACATATATGAATCATCAAAATCAACGGGGTCTTACATTTAGGGGTTAAATGTTAGGGTTAACATGCAAGTGATAATTTCTCATGCTAGGTATGATTGTCTCTCTGTGTAATAGCCTAAAAATTGAAGGCTAGATATATGTATATCGGTAAAATCAAGATGTGGAACGAGTAGAACAAGTTCAGTTCGAAAAATGCAGATTTCAGCTCGTGAGTCGACTCACGACTCATCATGAGTCGACTCATCATGTTGAGTCGACTCATGACTAATCATGAGTCGACTCACAAATTCGTTTCCTGTTGTCTTTTATCTTCTGCTGAGTCGACTCGTCAGTATACGAGTCGACCCATGAGGCATGAGTCGACTCATAAGAGTGCATGAGTCGACTCATCCGAGATTTTCCTGTTTTCTTTGTGTTTCTGTTTAATCACATGCTGTATGCACACATATAGATTGAACTCATATGTTATACATGTAAGATGACTTTTCCTGATACAAAGTTTAGAATTGTATAGCAAGGCGTATAAGAGTTGAATGGACACTCTATTACTAGTGGTAACTTCATAGTTCACGTAAAGTCCTCGTGTTGGACTATAAGCGACTAAAGTCCTCGTGTTGGACTATAAGCGACTAAAGACCCCGAGTTGGGCAATTTTTGCTAAACCTTGAGCATAATATACATTTGGGTATTTGAGTATGACATTTTTATGTAGTTGGACATGATAGTGACATGAGCTGTGCATAACACTTATTTCGACTACGAGATTTTGATATAGATATGTTTATTATTAGAAATGGGATTGTTATCTTTTCTTTATTGTTCATGTATTAGACTCCGGGTTTGGAACTTAGGGATTTTCAATTTGAGATACAAGGTATATACATGAGGGTTTCCTTGTTTGGATTATTTCGCTCGACGTACCTAGGCTCGTGTTGAGATTTCCTAAGTTCTTAAACCCATTTCTATTAGGACAATTGTTGATATATATATTTATGTATGCTATGATAACTGTATTTTCTTATACAACGAGCCCTATCCCTTGGGGTTGGTTGTGATGTTGCTCGCTAGCGCTTTGACGCTCGTTGTCCCTCCCCCTTTCAGGTCACGAGCCAGGAGCACGGAGAGTCGCAGGTGGTTAGCGGACTACTTTAGTGTCCAGCTTTTCATATTATCTATGTATTATTTTCTTTGAGCTCCACTGTAGTGTTGTCAGACATTTGAGAGTTTATTCTAGAAGTTGTAAAGGCTGTGTCGCCTTATTTCCTTTACTCAGACTTACTGTATTTGAGACTTGTAAGAACTCCCGTTTATTTCATTTCAGACCTTGACTATGTTCTTCAGTTTATTCCGTTGATGAGATGTATTATGTTCTATCATTTCATCCAGTATTGTTGATTCACTTTTTACTTGCTTTGTACTCACACCTGTTGTTGATTCCACTAGAGAGATAGTGATTGTGATGGTGAAACGTGTTATCGCACGGTGTGGTGCATGGCAGGTTTGACATCCATGGTTTCACCTCGGACTGCAGCCGTGTGTGAACCCAGGGGCGTCACAATCAACCTACGACTCTCCGTGCACCTGTCTCGTTACCTGAAATGGGAGGGGACAACGAGCATTAAAGCACTAGTGAGCAACATCATAACCAACCCTAAGGGAGATGGCTCGTTGCATATAGAAAATACAGTTAATACATATATACATGAAATCATTGATCCTAATAATAAGAGGATTTTAGTATTTAGGAAATTACAACACGAGCATAGGCACGTCGAGCCAAATAATCCAAATAAGGAAACCCTCATGTATGTACCTTGTATCTCAAATTGTAAATCCCTAAGTACCAAACCCAAGATCTAATACAAGAATAATAATATAAAGAAGATTAACTCATCTCAGAACTCAAATATCATATTATGTCAAAACTCACATAAGTATCATGTCCAGCCTATGTAAGTGTAAGTGTCATACTCAAGGTTTAAACAGGTGTCCAACACATGGACTAAGACTAGGTGTAGTGGATGTCCAACACATGGACCGTATATATAAATTGTCCAACACATAGACTAAATGATGAATGTCCAACACATAAACTGAATATAATGAATGTCCAACACATGGACTGAATATGATGAATATCCAACACATGGACTGCACATAATAATTTCCCAACACATGGACTGAATGAAATGTGTAGAATATCGATGAGATATATGAAAAGGATGCATATAAACTAATTTTACACGTGTCTCGATATGCAAATCTAAACTCATATCCGTAAGCTATCTCACATATGAAGATACATAATAAAAAATAATTTCTAACGCTAAATATTCGAGGCGACCCCTCGTTCACATTAAATCACACAACAAAAATAAACATGCACAAATTGTGCCGGCGATCAACCAAAACAGGCAGAAACCCTTCACAGGTTTCTGTCTACATAGAAACAAATCAAGAAATGACATCATTATTTTTCAAGCATAATATTACTGATATCAACATATATGAAACAACATGAAATGAAATATTAGCATGTAAATATATCGTCGAAACCCTAAACATTTATACACACATGTTTAAATGTTTTAAAAGTAAAAACTTATGATTTAATTCATGATTTATAAATTTCAGATCTAAAATTTGTTAAGGTTACTTTTGTAATCAATTAAAAATTATGATAATGTATTCTCACTTCTTAAGTTATAAAGATCTATCTTTTGTACACTAAAAATACATTTTAGGCTCGAAAAATCCGAATAAAACTTAATAAAACGTACAAAATAAAAGGGTGCAGAGTTAGGAGAGATGTTACTCACCTCAGGTGCTAAAAAACTTCTGCCACGTGAAAGAGAACCAATCCCCATCGCTGCACTGCACAAAACCCACTGAAAAATCCTCCGAAATCCCTCAAAATCGTCAAAGAAAAGAACTAGGGTTTGAGAGAGGGGAAAATGGGCTGCTAGGGTTTGGAACACATGAGAAAAGAGGTGTTTTTCATATTTAAAAATGTGTATATATGACAGCAAACCCAAAAAACTACAGCCCAAAACCCGAAATCCTAAACTGGAAAAGCCAGTCTGACTAGAAACATACTCTTCGGTA
This sequence comes from Asparagus kiusianus, assembly GCA_022839385.1. Classification (NCBI taxonomy): domain Eukaryota; kingdom Viridiplantae; phylum Streptophyta; class Magnoliopsida; order Asparagales; family Asparagaceae; genus Asparagus; species Asparagus kiusianus. The sequence goes on from BQKN01063387.1 coordinate 223,438, forward strand.
GTTTGGCTGTAACTTTCACATCCGACCTCAGAATGAGGTGATTAAAGATTTGTTAGAAATCTGTTGAAGATATCTACAACTTTGATCTTTTAAGTGTTTCCATATTCACAACATATCAGTGTGTAAAATACAAAATCTCTCCACTTATTATAAATTTTCAGATTTATACATCGAGCATGATTTGTGCATTTGCTCTTATATATATACATATATACATTGAATCGATCTCAAATAAATTTCTAGCATACTCAAATATCATAATATGTTATTTATAAATATATAACATATTTATTATTATTTATCACAAAATATTTAAATTTTTAGGGCTTTACATTCTTCCCCCCTTAAAAGAATTTCATCCTCGAAATTCAGAAATCATACTTAACTGAAAGATAGTATTAGAAAGCATGTCGAGGGTAAAATCCAACCCACACATACACCTCTTGTAATATTAAACTCTTGATAAGCATATAGGTATATTTATACTTAACAATCTAGAATGACTATATTCCCACTCAACCCTTAATCAAATGACACTAGTACGTCGGCCGAAAAATCCAAACAAGGAACCCCTCATATATATACCATATGTTCTAAAAGATTAAGAATTAAGCAGAAATATCCTAATTCTAGTGTTAAATCTAAATATAACCATACAAATAATCACATACATAAATCAATCCACTTCCTCAATAGGTGTAGGTAGTCGCGCTGCATAACATCTTCGTGCTCCCGAGAATCATCCTCGATGTCTACACTTAACCATCTAAAATATAAATACCCCCACTAAACCCCTAACTAAATGGAACAAGTACATCGAACGAAAAATCCAAAGAAGGAACCCCTCATATATATACCATGTGTTCCGAGTACTTAGGAGTTAAGTGTTAATACCCTCATTTTAGTGTTAAGTATAAACATCACCATACATGTAATCCATAAGTCATATATAAATCATACAAAAATTTAATTTACCTGTTCAAATATGTGTGGGTAGTCGCGACGCATGTTCTCTTCGCGCTCCTAAGAAATCTCCTCAACGCCTCTTCGGTTCCACTGAACTTTCACCAAAGGAATTACCTTATTTCTAAGTCTCTTGTCCTCTCTGGCAAGTATACTAACTGGAATCTCAATAGTAGTCAAATCATCCTGAATCTCAATCTCTGGTGCAACCAACACTCGCTATTGCTCCTCATCATGTAAGTACTTCTTGAGCATAGAAATATGAAATACATTGTGTATACTAGACATCGATGCTGGAAGATCTAGTCTGTATGACACAGCTCTAATGTACTCCAAAATCTAAAAAGGTCCAATATACATCGGTGCAAGTTTTCCCCGCCTTCCGAATCGCTGAACGCCTTCCATATGCGATACCTTTAGCATAACTGAATCTCTAACCTAAAACTCTAATGGTCTTCATCTCTTATCTGCATAGCTCTTTTGCCGACTCTGAGCGGCTAGAATCCTCTCTCTGATCGATGCTACCTTCTCAGTAGTCTGCCTCACAAGCTCTGCTCCAAGCATTAAGCTATCCTCTGGCTCTGCCCAACATATCGGTGATCTACAAGGTCTCCCGTACAATGCCTTATACGGGGACATACCGATTGTCGCTTGATAGCTATTGTTTTAAGAAAAATCTATCAGTGGAATATGATCTTCCTAGCTACCTTGAAAGTCAATGATGCATGCCCGCAACATGTCCTCTAACACTTGGTTCACTCACTCCGTCTGACCATCCATCAGTGGGTGGAATACACTATTGTATGATAGTCTGCTGCCAAAAGAATCCTGGAAACTCCTCCAGAAGTACGAAGTGAACACTGAACCTCGATCCGATACAATCGTGTCTTGAACTCTATGAAGTCGAACTATCTCCCGAACAAATACCCTCGCATACGTCTCAGCTGTGTATGTAGTCTTCACTGGAATGAAATGTGCTGACTTCGTCAACCGGTCCACTATCACCCAAACAGAATCATTCCCCTTCCTTGACTTCGGCAACCCGATAATGAAGTCCATAGAAATATTCGCCCACTTCCACTCTGAGATGGGTAAAGGCTGAAGTGTTCCTGCTGGCCTCTGATATTCTGCCTTCACCTGCTAATAGGTAAAACACTTAGTCACATACTCGACAATCTCTCTACGTATATCACTCCACCAGAAGTGTCTCTTCAGGTCCTTATACATCTTAGTGGTCCTTGTATGTACTGTGTACTGAGTATGATGTGCTTCATCAAATAACTTCGTCTTTAGCTCGGCACTGGATGGCATAACCAGCCTATCCTTCATCCGTAGACCTCCATCTGCTCTAATGGTCTAATCAGCCTTAGGCTCTTTGGTAATCTCCTCCTTTTGAATTTGAATCCAAGGGTCTTCTAGCTGAGCTTTGACAACTCTGATACTCCAAGATGGCTGTGTTAGACCCTAGAGAGGGGTGATTAGGGTCTTATACTAATCTAATCTGATTTTATACCAATTAAAACTAATTAACAAGTTATTCTTGCAAGATAGATATACAATATGTTATAAGAAAGAATGAGCAATATAAGCAAAGAGCAATATCCTAACAATGAGATATATGGTGAATTATATGCAAGGATATATAAACTAATACAAGGGTAAATAATCTAAACTAAAGATACAATTGTAATAGGGCAATATAAACAATGCAAACACATAATATGATCACGGAGTTTGGACCATCCGTCCTACGTCTCCGCTCCCCACTCCTGGGGAGAAATCCACTATCACAAGCGGGGTTTCTACGCTTACTCGAACAACATTTACACCTCACACTCGATTTTCTAGCTAACCGAAAACTTTACAATCACTACTCTTGCAATCCCACTCTACACCCTCTCAAGTGTTGGTCACAGACATGTCTCCCTCAAGTGTTAGGAATTACAACCTCTCTCTAGGTATGTTACCCACTCCACTCCTCTTGGGACGATCGACGACTCACACCACACACTTCTCTCAGTGTACAAGTGTATTACAAAGTGATCTCACAAATTAAGTATGAATACAACAATATAAATACTACAATAGTTATTCTCTACAATGGATGAGAACTTAATTAAGCACAACTCAATGTTACAAACTCTCACAACCCCGATTATACTATATATGTAAATACTATAAGCTCAATGTGGGTGTTTGTAACAATGAGAATAAATAAAATTTAACTCAAGAAGAACTAGCAATAAAATTGATATGAAATACAATAGTAAAAATGCTAGGAAGTTGAGTTAAGGAAACTTCTCTATAAACACAAAAAGAGAACGATGAAATATTGAAGATGAACTCGTCAACAGCCAATATAAGCTCCTCTTTGTAAAATCAAACTCCAAACTTAAAACAAACTAAACAAGCTTAAACCCTTGTTAAACTTTTGTTTAAAAACTTCTTGGATATCTTGAAAGATGAGAGCAAGGGGGTTTTTATAGCCTCCCAAAACCTCAGCAAAAAAACCCCAAACAAAAGACTAAAAGGCCCATAGAAAACAACTCAGCAAAAGAGCCATTGGAAGCTGATTGACTGTTCCGTGGTCGACCATGGAAATCGCGCGGTCAACCGCGAGCAACAAAAAGGTCAGGGAAACTCTCTGGACATCAGCCGGTCGACCGTGACGGTCGATCGTGAAACTTCCTGAACTGCATCCGGTCGACCACCACGGTCGACTGTGAGCCATCAAAAAACTTACTGAGTCTTTGGACTCAAGGGCGGTCGACCGTGGCGGTCGACCGCAAACATATACATGCAAAAAACTATTTTCTGATTTTGAAACGCTGTTTAAAAATATCAAACAAATTCAGAAAAATGTAAAATTTTGAGAAATGATTGTAGATATGATAAAAACATGCTATAAAGACTAGTTTTCAAAAAGGACATCTCAAATGAAAAATATCATCATTTTGTAAAATAGTCCAACACATGAAGATGTAAACACATGAGTTTTGACATTTAAGCTTAACCATGTTTTAAAACATTATAAAATGATTTTATAGACTTAATAAAAGATGTATATAACTATTGTTAAGTCCAAAAACTAAGAATACAATATTTTCATAAAATTGCATATCTTTGCAAACTTTTCAAAAACAATAAATATAATTTCATTAAATATACACTTGATATTGATAAAATCATATTTAAGCATATAAACATGAAACAAAAAAGTATTTTCCAATTATATTCAATTATTTCTTATTTAAACTTGAAAAACCAAAATAATAAATATGAAGGATGTAATTTCATATTTATATATATTTGGAAACTAAAACATGTATGTATATATATGACTATATATATACATACAAAAATCATAACGTGTATGTGTGTGTATGATTGAGCTTAAAGTACCAACACATATAATATAACACCTAAACTAAATGTTACCCAAGCAGTCTTGATCTTCAATAAGCTTGACTTGTTACACTTGCGGATGAAGCTTGAACTTGGATCTTGAACTTGAATTACGTAGGCTTCATACCACAATTCTGTCAAGCTCCATTGGATCATGAATACCCAATTCCATCCAACCTCTAACATGTTGTTTATCTACAATAAATAGATAAACACAAACACTAGACAAACAATATTAGTTATAAATTGTTTGTTAAACATTATCAAAACAAAGAGGCCAACAATCTCCCCCTTTTTGATGATGACAAAAAATTTACAAAAAGGATATATGCATGAAAGTAAATGAATATATAAGTTACAATAATCATGCATGTAAGCAAACAAGATAGATATACTCACAATATTTCTCCCCCTTTGACAACATCAAAAAGGGGAAAAACCATAAAGATGAAAGAGAGTGAAAGCTCCCCCTACAAATGAGCATGGGTGAGTATAAAACAAGTATAGGGATTGCTCCCCCTATCAAAATGCCTTATGGAAAATATACAATAAAGATCAAGGCAAATATATGTGAGCAAACATAGATAAAGAATATGCTAAACACCACTCAAAAAATATATATAATGAGGACACATAATGATATGTCATTATAAAGTTAGTATCTCATTATACTAATAAAAACCATGTATAAGAATAGATTTATGAAATCAAAAGAAGAGGAACATGAGAATCATGCAAAAAGTTTTTAAATAAAAACAAATCAACCAAAAGAAATCATAAATCAAAGTTTAAATCCAAAAGCGATGTTTGATTAATAAAGAGAACTTTCTTTATTGATCAAACCCCTCATAGAATACATTATAAAGCATATAGGAAATTTGAATCATCTATTTGGGCTATATAATGAATTCAAAAGAACAAATCAAAATAAAATTTTCATAGTTCAAAAGTGAGATTACAAAAAATACAAGAATCATGAACTACGGACTAAAAATCACCTTTAAGGGTATAAAATCAAACCATCATTGATTTTCACAAATGAGAGGCAACAATATCAAGCTCTTGAGCTTGTTTCAACCCATATAAATATTTTAGTACTCGGTAAACAATGTTTGGGAATAAACGCCCAATAAATCTGGGGGGTTAAGTAAACATAAACCTCTCATCAAAAGCAAAACTAATAGTCATGAAAACAAAAGAATTGATCAATTAAAAGTTGTTTTCATATATAAAAATTTAGAACACGTTTTTTAAAACCAAGAAAAAGAAAAATAAAAACATTAAAATTCTTGGTTTAAAAATTAAATATGTTTTGGTACCCAAGTATTTGTGATACCAAAGGATTTCGGGACATGACCCCTATCATTTAAGCTCAATGCCCTAGGGTTATGAACCCTTTTGGGCACATGTGGTGCACTAACACGGTCAAAGAAATAATCACTCAAATGACCCTTCCGATTACAACTTGTGCAATAAAAGAGATCCATTTATTTTTGTGGACGGGAAACATTTGCAAACATAGATGGTTTTTTAAAATTGTTTTGCAAATGAGAAACATCATTAAACAATGGTCTATTTGGAACATATTACAACTTAGAAGATTTTTGCATATCATAAAAAAAATTTGTAAGATGTCCAAACCTACCACAAACATCACATTTAAAAATATGTGGTCTACTAAATACATTTGGCAAACGTGATTTTCTTTTCAAATCAAAACAATATTCGGCCAAATGACCAAAACGACCACAATGATCACACTTGAACACACTAGCATGCTTATGATGAATTTTGTGAGAATGAGCATGTGAATGTGTAAGTGTACAAGATGAAGAAGCTACATGAGATACACAATGAGCATTAGAATTCTTATGTTTGTGTGCATCATAACAAGACTTAGCTAAATGACCTTGACGGCCGCAAATTGAACACTTATAAGTTTTGCTATACATGTGTGCATAATGAGTGGATGATTTTGACTTAGTCTTGGCACACATATTCATAAGCTTCTTATGATTATTGATGCATATTTTTAAAGTTGAATCTAAAGATGAAATGAATTAATTCACAAGATTCAAATCATCATTAGGCACATATGCATTTTTATTAGAAGTAGAATATAAATAGTTATTTGTAAAAGAAGCAACTTTATTTTTCATGTTCTCTACTTCTAATATGGTACTATATTTTTCATGAGTTAAACTAGCAACATTTGAGAATAAAGAATCATGAATAGTTTCAAACTTAGAAGCTAATAACTCATGATCGGATTTTAATGCAACATGCTTGCTTTATTATTCAATAAAATTTTTGTGCAATTTGTTATAGGCATGCAATAATTTTTCAATAGCACAAGTAAGTTCATCACTAGATAAATCATTGATGGATTCGAACTCGCAAACCTCACTAGGGCTATCGTCTAGTGGCCGTGTGCATGAAAATGAAGCTCCACATGAACTAGAAGCAGAATCCTCTAAAGCTTGTCGGATCGCCTCCAAATTCCCTTGATGTGCTTCTATAAGTTTTTACAATGTGTAAGCACTATCAAAAGAATCAAGCTTGTTAGAAGAAGATGAATCGAACGCATTATGTAAAAATTCTAACAAGAGCTTGTTCATTGTAAACATTTGATGATCATTTTTATTCTACTTAGATTTCTCCAAAGTGGGCACAATATAAGCATCATCTATAATTTCCCATAAATCAAAGTGTCTAGGTTGAACAAAAAGTTTAAATCTAATACAACATTGGGTATAGGAAAAATATCTAATCTAGGAGTAATATTGATGGCATAACCTAAACTAGGTACACTATGCATATCCATAATGTATATATGTGCAAGCAAGATAACAATCAAATCACAAAACTATATTAGCACAAAAATAAGATAACTTCGATCTTTAACTAAAGGTGATTAGACCTTAAATCAAAGAGCAACAATCTCCAACATGTTGTTTGTCTACAATAAATAGATAAACACAAACACTAGACAAACAACAATTAGTTATAAATTGTTTGTTAAACATCATCAAAACAAAGAGGCCAACAGGCTGCACTGACACAGCTCCTAAAAATGCACTGGTTCCACAAATCTCGGGTCTAAAATCAAATTGGCTAAGAGTAAGAAGATCTCGATACAATGAGCATCTCAAAGCCGAAACCCGATGTCGACGGATCATGCTTAAAGCATCTGCTACGACGTTTGATACTGAACCACGAATTCGTAATCCTTGATAAACTCAATCCACCTCCTCTGTCTCTTGTTGAGCTCCTTCTGAGAGAAAAGATACTTCAGACTCTGATGGTCTGTGAACAACTCAAACTGCACTCCATACAAGTAGTGCCTCCATGATTTCAGTGTAAATACCACTGCTGCTAACTCCAAGTCATGAGTGGGATAGTTCTACTCATGTACCCTCAACTGTCATGAGATATATGCTATCACCGTCTGAGTCTGCATCATGACGCCTTCTAAACCTACCAACGATGCATCTGTGTAGACCATAAATGTCCTGTTGCTGCTCGAAATAGTCAAAACTGGTACTGTAGTTAACTTAGTCTTCAAGGTATCAAAGACTTTCTGACACTCCACGCCCAAATAAATTATACACCCTTCTTTGTAAGGCGTGTAAGTGATGTCGAAATCTTCGAGAAGTCTTGAATGAACTTCCTACAATAGCCGGCTAACCCTAAAAAGCTATGAATTTCGCTAACCGTCTTCGGCGGTTCCCAATCAAGCACTGCTAAAACCTTAACTGGATCCACTGCTATACCCTCTCTACTGACCACATGGCCAAGAAATCTGACCTTAGAAATCCAAAACTCACACTTGCTAAACTTAGCATATAGCTGATGCTCTCGCAAGGTCTACAAAGCCAAACGTAGGTGCTACTCGTGTCCTGCCTCCGATCTCGAATAAATGTGAATATCATCGATAAAAACAATCACAAACTGATCCAAGAAGGGATGGAAAACCTGATTCATCAAATTCATGAATATTGCGGGTGCAATGGTCAGTCCAAGTGGTATGACCATGAACTCGAAAGATCCATATCGAGTCAGAAAAGCGGTCTTGGGAACATCCATCTTCCGAACCCGCAACTGATGATAACCATAATGAAGATCATTCTTCAAGAAAATATTACGCTTCGCGCAGCTTATCGAACAAGTCATAAATCCTATCAAATCCGGATAGTGAACTTGTTCACATCATAAAAATCTACACATAATCATAAGTTACCGTCCTCATTCTCCCGAAGAGGATTAGTGTTCCCATAAATAAAAGATACTCCAGTGAGTAATACTCTAAGATAATAACTCATTTATCTAACTCTATCTGTAGCTCCATCACCTCAGCAGGTGCTGTACGATAGGGTGCTCAGGATATCAGAACTGTGCTCGGCTACAATTCGATGCAGGAAACAACATCTCTCACTGGAGGAAATCTATGTATGTCCTGAAAGACATCCAGATACTCTGAGACAACTCCGGTCTCACACAAATCATCACTCCGGTCCCTCAGCATCACCTACTCGACGTATACCATAAATGACTCCACATTCCGGTCACCCTGTGAGGTTGCTACTATCTATACAAATCCAATGAATGCTCACAAGCTAACTGTTTCAGTAAAACAGTCGATACTAACATGGTATGATGATAGTTAATCCATACCAAGAAAAAAATGTTGAAATTTGATATCAGCAACAAGATCAACTCGATGGCTAACTCAGACTCATCTAGTTTGATAACACATCTCCTACAGATAGAAGGGACACTCCCCCTAGAGGAGTAGAGACTGACAACGGGATATCTAAGGAATGTGCTACAAGCTGAAACCTATCAACGAAGGTATGAAAGATAAGAGATAAGCGAATTTCCTAAATCAAACTAGATTCGAGCTAAAAAGGAAATCACGAAGAAAGCTCTGCTCGTACCCTGATCATGCGGTACTGCTGTATAAACTCTGCTGGTGGTGTAATATATATGGGACCATTTGTCCTTCAAGAATCTCTTGAATAAATGAAAATCTGGCCTACTAGCCCCTAAATTCTCAGATTAACAAGTAGTGTCTCTATTTCCCTACCGCTGGCCGAAATTGTGACTCTGAGACAATCAACCATGACCTCTATCATGCTGGCTTCCTGCTAGTGTACTATGACAAATCTTTCGCTCTTTGTTCGATCTTGTTGTGATTGTAATATGTACTCTCTGTGCTACTTCGGCACTCTTGAATCATATGGTGCTCCTTTCTTATATTGTCCTTATTGTTGGGTTAAAATCATTCTCCCGCTGCTAGGATTCTCTAGATTCTGCAATAGTTCTCTTGCCATTATCATTGTTACTATTCTGGTTTTGATTTCTTCCTTCACTATGGGTATATCTCCCTGCTTCACTTAGACTAGCTCTAACTTCTTGTTGAAGTAGTGACTACAATTCTCCCAAATAGGTGATAATTGTTGCCCCGTCAAAAATCTTGATGTCATTGCTATCCTCCAGTGATGTCCTCAAAGCTGAATACATCTAACTTCTGCTTGGTACTAAGTCAACGTTCAAGAAATTTTCACATACTCCTTCCCTTATAGGTTGCAATTGAAATTGGTGTGCCTTGAAACTCTGGTGTTCTTATTGTCTGATATCTTTCTTATTCTTTCAGAGCTAAACTTCCTGCTCTGCGTCTCTATAAACAGCTGATTGTGGTGATGGTGATGCCCTCATTGGTATTGCCTCTTTACTTTCACGATGGGTACAACCGATGATGGAACTCCTGAAAGTGGTACTGCTAACGGAAACGGATGCACCTCTTGGTCCTCGAGTTTTGTAAGATCTTACTGCTAATGGTGATATGAAGTTGATCAAATACTGTGGAGCCTGCTGCAGCTTGGCTCTGCATGCCCAGTTCTCCAGGTACGAGTTTTACCTCGACCACATCCTCGTTTTGATATTTATAATATCGAAAGGAGATCTTAATTATCATAGTAAATGAGATAGAAAATTCTTATCGAACTCTATACATAAACCCTAAGAAACTCTAACCTAGCTCCACAACTCGACACAGGATGATCCTAAGGATACTGGAACTAGGGCTCTGATACCAACTGTGACGCCCCTGGGTTCACACAAGGCTGCAGTCCGAGGTAAAACCAGGAATGTCAAACCTGCCATGCACTACACCATGTAATAACATGTTTCACCATCATAATTACTATCTCTCTAGTAGAGTCAACAACAGGTGTAGGTACAAAAGCAAGTAAAAGATAATACAAGAGATATATGATGAAATAATAGAGAAAAAATGATATTTCATCATCCAACATATAAAAATATAAAGGGATTCTCTAAAATAACTAGTCTGGAGATCTCAACAAGTCTCAAATATAGAATATCTGATAAAAGGAAATAAGACACACAGCCTTTACAACTTCTAGAACATAACTCTCAAATGTCTAAACAAAATGTCTATGGTGGAGCTCCATAAATAAATTGTCCAACTCATAGACTGAATGATGAATGTCCAACACATGGACTAAATATAATGAATGTCCAACACATGGACTGAATATGATGAATGTCCAACACATAGACTGCATATAATAATTTCCCAACACATGGACTGAATGAAATGTGTAGAATATCGATGAGATATTTGAAAAGGATGCATATATACTAATTTCACACGTGTCTCGGTGTGTAAATCTAAACTCATGTCCGCAAACCATCTCACATATGAAGATACATAATAAACAATAATTTCTAACGTCAAATATTCGAGGCAACTCCTCGTTCATATTAAAGCACACAATAAAAGTAAACATGCACAAACTGTGCCGACGATTAACCGAATCAGGCAGAAACTCTTCACAAGTTTCTGTCTGCTTTGAAACAAATCTAGAAGTGATATCATTATTTTTCAAGCATAATATTACTGATATCAACATATATGAAACAACATGAAACGAAATATTACCATGTCAATATATCGTCGAAACCCTAAACATTTATACACACATATTTAAACGTTTTAAAAGTAAAAACTTGTGATTTAATTCATGATTTATAAATTTCAGATCAAAAATTTGTTAAGGTTACTATTGTAATCAATTATAAAATTATGATAATGTATTCTCACTTCATAAGTTATAAAGATCTGTCTTTTGTACATGAAAAATACGTTTTAGGCTCGAAAAATCCGAATAAAACTTAATAAAACGTGCAAAATAAAAGGGTACAGAGTTGGGCGAGAAGTTACTCACATCAGATGCTAAAAAACTCCTGCCACGTGAAAGAGAACCAATCCCCTTCGTTGCATTGCACAAAACCTGCTGAAAAATCCTCCGAAATCCCTCAAAATCGTCAAAGAAAAGAACTAGGGTTTAAGAGAGGGGAAAAGAGGCTGCTAGGGTTTGGAACACAGGAGAAAAGATGTGTTTTTCATGTTTAAACATGTGTATATATGACAACAAATCCGAAAAACTACAGCCCAAAACCTGAAATCCGAAACTGGAAAACTCAGTCTGACTAGAAACATACTATTCGGTATTTTGGCTGTAACTTTCGCATTCGACCTCGGAATGAGGTGATTAAAGATTTGTTGGAAAGATGTTGATGATATATACAACTTTGATCTTTTAAGTATTTCCATTTTCACAATATATCAGTGTGTAAAATACAAAATCTCTCCACTGATCATAAATTTCCAGATTTATACATTGAGCATGATTTGTGCATTTGCTCTTATATATACGTATATACATTGAATTGATCTCAAATCAATTCCTAGCATACTCAAACATCATAATATATTATTTATAAATATATAACATATTTATTATTATTTATCACGAAATATTCAAAATTTTGGGGTTTTACATGCACTTACAATTTTTGGTACATATTTATGCCATATTAAGTTTTTGGCGCCGTTGCCCGGGAACGATATTTTAGTAGGATTTTAATTATTTTTATTCTTTAACTTGTGTGTTTCTTGTGAAGGAACCACTTGGAGCTTAAAGATCGCGGATTGGAGATCGAAGATTGAAGATTTGCTTGTGGTAACTCTTCTAACTAATATTTTCAACTTCACCCTTTTAGTTAGTTCCTTACAATTAGAGACGATTAGGATTAATTTGTCGACCATAATAAAATTCACCCTCCACTTGAATAATTACTAACCAGATAATAAATTCAAAAAAGAGCTCGCTTCTCACATTTGTTTGACTGTTAACCATAATAAAAAAACAAAGATTTTCTTTTTATCATCCTTTTGTAGTCGTTTTTAATTCATAGGATTGCATTGCATATAGTTAGTAGGAATTCACCAAAGTTATTTGAGCATCTTGACTTAGCACACACTTGAAAATATTCTTAAGGGCAAACCCCCTAATCAAGATAAGGTAAGGGATTTTATTATCCTTTTCTTAGCCTAAAAATCACTAATTCCTTACTACATAACCCAAACCTCTTAGAACTCATTAGATGTTGGCCCTAAGGATTTGAGCTCACTAAGGAACATGAAATCCTACAGTGAACCGGTTCAAGTTTTTTTGGATTAGTTGGTGTCTGAGGTAAGGTTTAGGGGTTACGTAAATAGCTCTGCAAGGAACGAGATATTTAATTGATCTTTAATCTCCCTCAAGTATTGTCCTTATCTGGCTAACTGACCGAGTAAAATTTTGATCTTTTCACTTAAGGAATTTTTGGTTAGGAGCTGACCTAGCTGAGTTAGGCTTAACCCTAGAGTTTAGAGTGATTGAAAATCTATTTTTTATTTGTTTTAGTTATGTTTTTCCTTTATCTCCTCTCTCTTCTCATAAAAAAATAAACTTTTATTTTTTTCTTAAAAAAAGTATAAAAAGAAATTGTTTTGGTATATGCAAACGTGGATTAGGGACAACACAAATCGTTTAATTCATTTCGAATAATATTAATAAATAACCTACAATAATCCACCGGTTCTTCAAGATATGCGTTACCCCACTGGGTATGCAGTCCTATCTTGCAATAAGCTCCCTGAGGCAAATGGAACTAACTTTGAGCTTCGAAAATATTACATAAACATGCTTCCTAAATTTCTAGGGAATGAAACTGAAGATGCTTATATTTTTATCTTAGAATTTAAGGAAGTATGTATAATGATTAAAATGAGACAATTAATTGAAGATGCGATCAAACTCAGATTTATTCCATTTCCTCTCAAGGACAAGGCAAAATATGGCTATATAGCTTACCCACAAATTCCGTCTCAACTTGGGATGAATTTATCACTATTTTTCTTAAGAAAATTTTCCCGATCTATAAAATGGTTAAGCTAAAAAACAACATCATGAATTTTAAAATTATCCCGGAAGAACCTTTTTGGAAGTATTTTGACCGATTCAAAGACATTCTTATCCAATGTCTTCATCATGGTCTCGAGAAGTGACGATTATGCCAAATCATTTATGAAAGATTAGATTATTCTTCAAAAACTTCATTAGAGTCGATATGCCAAGGGGATTTCTTGAGGAAAAATGCTGATGAACCTTGGTAGTTTTTTGAGAGTCTATCAGAGAAAACCATATAATGGGAACACTGTAATGAACGAGTGTCATCGGTTTCCCAACCCAAGTCCAGTGGTCTTTTCTTAGAGTCGAACATCGCATCTGAAGCTAAGATAGCTACAATTATGCACAGGTTAGAAGCCCTAGAAATCAAGAAAAGAGCACTGGCTCAAATCAAACAAGTTTCTGCCACAGGTTATCACAACTATTTTTCACCATCCCTTGTTTTAGAAGAATGTCTTCTCTTGGGAAATAATCAGCCACTAGGATAGGTTAACGCTGCATTTCAACGCTCTGTGAATGATCGAATTTCTCGAACCTACAATCCGGGTTAGAGAAATCACCCCAATTTTGCATGGAATCAAGGAAACCTCTCTAGAAACCAAAATTTCATTCCCACTTCAAACCAACTATTTCATAAGGGAAACACAGTTCCTTTTAGTTCTCACCCAAATTTTCAACAAATCAATCGGTCATATCAAAACCAGTCTCCTCATCATCAAGCTGTAACTCACACTCCTCCTAATTCAGATCATGATAAATGTCTAAATGTATTGGAAAAGGGTTTGGAAACTATAATTAATTAAGGCCTCTACACAAACCATGAATATGTTGACTCAAACATCCAGCACTCTGAATTTCTTTATGCAATCAACCGGACAAATACTCAACTCTAACACTCAAGTGATAGCTAGATTAGAAATCCAACTTGGTCAACTGCTAATACTGTGAGTGAAAGAGAGAAAGAAAAATTTTCATGTCAACCTGTGGTCATCCCTAAGGACATAGGATCTAGTTCATCTTATAAAGCTCAAGTGAATGCAATCCATTCACTACGGTCAGGGAAACAGGTCGGTAATCAAGTGAGAACACCTCCAAATCAAGCTCTTGATCCAGAAAAAATTCCTTCTTCTACTACTTCTGATGACTCTATTCAATAATCACCCCTCTCAAATGACTAAGAACCGAAACCTGAGCCTCCTTTTGATAGGTTTAGAGCAGTTGCTCCCTTTTTCCAGATAGACTCAGCCCTAGAAAACACTCCCCTCAGGAGGAAAAGATCCAAAGAAACTTTCAAACAGGTTAAGGTCAATATTCCTCTATTAGATGTAATTAAACAAATCCCATCTTATGCTAATTTTTTGAAAGAGTTGTGCACTAAGAAGAGAAGAATAAATATTCCAAAGAAAGTCTTTTTGGCAGCCTATGTCAGTGATATACTCTCAAAGCCCATACATTTTAAACGTAAAGATCCATGTTCTCCCATCACTTCATGCATCATTGGTAATACTCACATTGATAAGGCCCTTTTAGAATTAGGGACCAGTGTCAACTTGCTTCCGTATTCAACTTACCAGTAACTAGGTTTATGTGAACTAAAACCAACCCAATGCACCTTACAGTTAGCTGATAGATCTGTCAAGGCCCCTATGGGGTGAGATAGAGGATGTTCTGATTAAGGTTGGGGATTTTATTTTTCTAGTGGATTTTATAGTTTTGGAAACACAACCCGTTATCAATCCCAAAGGACAGACGCCTGTCATCTTAGGATGACCTTTTTTACCCACTCTAATGCTCTCATCAACTGTAGAACTGGTCAAATAAAGATGTCCTTTGGGAATTTGACTGTTGATCTCAACATTTTCAATCCAGGGGACCAACCAAATAATCAGCCTCTAGAAATAAGTTACATTCAGGAAAGATCAGAAGAAGAAGAAGAAGAAGAGTCAGATTTGAGTTTTGAGAAAATTTTTGGTGAGAAGTTAGAGTTATTAGAAAAAGCAGATCAGGTCCTTGAGAATAAGGAAACTGTGTTGAATACTTGCTTCATTGAACCGACTTTTGAAGAACTCTTTCTTGACGAACTTAGATTCTTGGAAAATAAGCAACAACCAAATTTTTATATCTCAACCTTGAATCTTGGGGTTGAGGAAGTTGTTATAAAAGAATTGGTTGTTAGAAAATAAAACTTCACAAATCAAGAGTCTAAGTTCAATAAGAAATTTAAAATGCATGACCCAATAATACATACCTTACATTACTGCAAAAATCATTGAATACCTTGGAATGCTTGGAATGTTAGCACATTATTGATTATATTATTTTGAATTTATTTAAAATCCGGGGAAGAATTTTTAGTAATAAGGTAGGATTCAATGTAGAATACAAGCTCTTCATGTTGAACCTTTCATTCTACATTGTTTGTTTTATTTTATTTCAGAATAATAAAAAGAATTTATTCTTCACTCATTTGAGAGTTTCTTTTTTGGTTGTAAAATAATGGAAAAAAATAAAAAAGGAAAAGAAAAAATTTGAAAAGAATAATAAAATTTTGATTTCTTCTCCTTAGACCAAAAGTAATTGCAGATTTTTAGCCTCTAAGTCAGCCGACCAAATGTAAGTACTTCACTTCTTATCTGTATTACTTTGTACATCATAAAATTTACATTGAGGGTAATGAAAAATTTAGGCGTGGGAGTGGGAATTAGTTAATTTTCCCTCTTTATTTTACCTTTTTAGTTGCATTTTTCATTTTTTCCTTTTTCTTCCTTTCTCTTCTTTCTTTCTTAAAAAAAGTATCAGAAAAAATTGTCGCTTGTCAAATTGATAAAGTTAAGTAATAATTGATTTATTTGATGATGTTTAAATTTTCTAATCCTTAGTTTGTTATGTATTCAAGTTTACCTTTTATGACAACTCTAAATAAATTTCTTAAAAAATAATTTTCAAAGTAGTATACTTTACTAAAGCCTTAACTTAGACTTTTAATTAAAATATTAAAATTTTTGCATGCTTAACTTAGAGTTAAAAATAAATTTTCCAAGTTGTCTTGATTTATATATTTTTAGAATATATACATGTAATAACTAACCTTGCAAAAGAAGAGTGCGGAAAATGAGCTAAAAAAAGAAAAAGAAAAAACAAACTCTTAAATTCAAGGTGATTCTATCTTATAAAGCTTAAGTTGACCGAGTAATTAAGCCCAATGAGTATTTTCATACTTAATGACCTAAGCCCAATTAGGTTGGGATCGATTAGCCTAAAACTCGTTAAATGATCACTTAGAAAGCCCGTTAAAGTAGAAAAAAACCATGAAGGAAGAAAGAGTTGAAATTTTTTTTACTAACAAATGTTTTATATATTGTTATATTTGTATATATGATCTTGAAAAATAAATTTTCAAGAGATTTGAAAATTATTAAAAACAAAGAGTTAGCATGTTATTTTCTAAAAATTTAATTAAATTTCTAAGTTTGACTTGGTTTTGTATTGCTATAATGAGAAGATTTTCTAGGAAATTCACTTTGGAGTTATATATAAAAATATTTTTTGAGTAATAACTAGCTTTAATTAGATCGTCTAAATTTTTCAAGTAAATTTAGTTATTTACTGACCTCTTTAAATTGGCAAGTTGATCGGATTTTATGGGTATATTCACTACAAACCCTCACGAGACTATAACTCGTCCACTAGGGTAACCTAGGGGAT
This sequence comes from Asparagus kiusianus, assembly GCA_022839385.1. Classification (NCBI taxonomy): domain Eukaryota; kingdom Viridiplantae; phylum Streptophyta; class Magnoliopsida; order Asparagales; family Asparagaceae; genus Asparagus; species Asparagus kiusianus. The sequence goes on from BQKN01063387.1 coordinate 240,834, forward strand.
TAAAAACTTATTGTATGTGCTAAATATAACTGTGATTCCTGCGAAAGTGTGTTAGGATTTTTTCTTTCTTTCTTTGTTAGAAGACTAGCAAAAGTTTAGGTGTGACGGTATTTGATAATCATATTTTTATTATAATTTTATACTCTTATTATCTATTTTACATGAATAAATATAACACTAATAATTGTTTTTATCTTTAATTATAGGTTAATAAAGAAATAATAAATAAAAGCCCAAAAGGCTCTAACTTCCTCATTATGTAACCTTCTATTGAAGCAGAGAATCAAGTCAAGTAGCCTGTAGAAGCCGGAAAAAAATCAAAAATCTAATATGAAGAGAAATTATATTCAAGATGGTTGACCGCAAAGAAACGACGATATCTCTCAAACTGAAAGGCAAAATTTAACATATAATAATAAAAAATCACCTATATCGACGAGACGAAGCCAATCATGAATTCAGAATTTTGATAGGAGCATCAATGCCACCATTCTGTTACAATCTAAACGCTAAAATTTAAGGGTTTATGGATAATCATTGATCTAAGGGTTCTAATTCACTGCTGTATACTATAAATAGGGGTAGAGAGTGAGGGGTTAAAGGTGTAAAAAAAAATTTGTATCTCCATTTGAAGAGGAGAATTACTCGTAATTAAGAAGACCTTCCAAATTTGTAAGTTTTTATTACAATTAATGAAATATTTTTTCACCACTTCATATTTTTCTTCTCTTTGTTGGATGATGAAGATGAAGATTGTGATGCCCCTAGTTTCAATAAGGTTGCAGTCCAATGTGAAACTAAGAATGTCAAACCTGTCAAGCACCAAACACCATGCTACGACATGTTTCAACATCACAGTCACTACCTATCTAGTAGAATCAATAACAGGTGTAGATACAAAACAGGCAAAAGATAGTATACAGAAAGGAAGCTAAACAATAGATACTCAGAAGAATAATCACTACCACTGATATAAATGGATAAATCTCTAAAAAGTTAATATCTGAACTGAATACAAATGTCTCGACATAAGAATCAAATAAAATGATATTAAGGCACATTGCTTATACAAAACTAGAATAAAAACTCAAATGTTTCATAAATACATCTATTGTGGAGTTCTAACATAAACTACTAGCAAAAATTAAAAATGGTAACTAAAACAACTCCATCAAGCTACTGCTCTCCGTGCACCAGGATCATTATCTAAAAGTGGGGAAATAACGAGCGTCAAAGCGCTATAGCGAGTAACATCTCAACCAACCCCAGGGGAAAGAGATAGAAGGATAAGAAAATATCTGATAATACATATAGATAGCCAAACATCGACTGTAAAAATAAAAAAAGGTTTGATGTTTAGAAATTTACAACATGAGCATATGTACGTCTCCCTTAGCTCAAATTGTAAATAGCTAAATACCAAATTCAAAAGCTACAACATGGAATAATAACTCTATCTCCAACTGAAATATCAATAACCTATCATATGTCAATTACATACCTAACTCATGGTCTGCAATAAATAAATGTCCAAAGTATGATCTGCAATAGCTTAAAGTCCAACACGATGACTGTAATGGATTACAGTCCAACACGAGGACTTTGATGATTATAGTCTAACACGAGGACTTTGATAGCTTATAGTCCAACACGAGGACTTTAATAATTTATAGTCCAACACGAGGACTTGATAGCTTATAGTCCAACACGAGGACTGTAATATTCAAATAGTATCAGAAATCACATGTATCCATTCACCCTCATGCTCCGGTGAATAAATCTAAGACTCATGTCTGAAGTCAACTCATGTATACCAATCTCAGTGTATAACAAACCCATATAATTCAGATATTTTGCCAGCCACACAAACCTAAACACAATAGGACAAGAATAAAAAAATCCCCTAGCGGTCGACCGCGACTGGAGGAGAAGCTTACTGCTTCTGTATACGACATGCGGTCGACCGCCACGGTTGACCGCGTAAAAGCAGAAACCCTAGTTCAGGTTTCTGTTCTACGTGGTTTAATCCAAAAACTTTCGTGCGATGTTTATATACATTATAAATCATTCATAAGTGATTTAGCATAACCAAAACGTGTGAAATTCAGTCTAATCACTATAGATAAAACGAATCAAATCTTAAACATGTAAATTTCATGTCGAAATTTTTAAAAACAAAAATTTTTCTTACAAAACTCTTGTTAGAAATAAACTCAGATTTAGATCTGTATTAAGAATTTCGTGGGTGAGCTTTATTAACTAAAAACACGTTCTCTTTGCAAAAATACAACATATAGATCTATTTTTATACATAATCTAGTATGTTAGTCTCACAAATCATATGAAAAATATTATTAAAATATTTAAAAACATGAGTATAGGGTTGGGCGAGATAAAACTCGCCTGAGGGATGATGAACAACTCCAAAAAAATGCTGGAAAAATATCCTTCTACGCCGAAAACCGCTGGATCCCGCTCAAACTCTTCGAAATCTGCCGAAATCACTAAGGAGAAGGGGTTAGGGTTTGCAAGAGGGAAGGAGGAGGCTTCTAGGGTTTTCTGTGGTGAAGAAGAAGCTCTCATGAATATAATATTATATATATGAGCCTACAAACCCGACCCAAAACCCAATAAAACTCAAACTGGGAAAAAATGGCAAACTGCGTACGGTTGACCACCACGGTCGACTGTCACGGTCGACCGCGCAAGAGATAGAAGCTTTCTGCTTCTATAGCACGTCCAGCGGTCGACCGCCATAGTCGACCGAGCAGGAAATTTCCTGTTAGTACATGTTGTTTGTGTGATGGTCTTATCACTTGATTTTTCTCATATAAATACATTCGTTTGATCTCTAAATAGTTGTTATCACATTCATCTATGATATAAACATATATTTCACAATAAAAAAAATTCATTCACTGTATTTTTCGGGGTTTTGCATTCTTCCCCCCTCAAAAGAATTTCTTCCTCGAAATTCTAAAATCGTATCTTAAAAATTAATAATACGAGAAAAGCACATCGGGAGTAGTAATTCCCACATACACCTCCCATACCATTAATTTTTAGATATAAACATAGTAATATCTAATGTTAACAGTCTAAAATGAGAATATTCACGCCTTAATCCCTAACAAAATGGAATTAGTACGTTGGGCGAAAAATCCAAACAAGGAACCCCCCATATATATACCATGTATCCCAAATAATTAAGGATTAAGTGATAATACCCCCATTCTAGTGTTAAAGTTAACTATGACTATTCAAATTATCATAAACCATGAGAAAATTATAATCAAATCAATTTACATGTTCAAAAAGGTGTGGGTAGTTGCAAGTCCTCTTCATACTCCCAAGAAGCCTCCTTAGATATTTTCCGAGACACTTGAACTTTGACTAATGAAATCACATTATTTCTAAATCTCTTATTTTCTCATAACAAGAATACGAACATGAATCTCAATCGTAGTCAAATCATCATGGAGCTAAATCTCTGGCGCATCTAATACTCGTTATTGTTCCTCGACAAGTAAATACTTCTTAAGCATCGAAACATGAAAAACATCGTGTATACTCGACATCGATGTTGGAAGATCTATTCTATATAAAACTGCTCCAACACGTTGGAAAATCCTGAATTGTCCAACATATCTCAGGGTAAGTTTTCCCCATCTACTAAATCGCTGAATTCCCTAACATGGAAATCTATAACACATGCCCGCAATATGTCCTTCAACATTTGGTTTATTCTCTCCGCCTGCCCATCTGCCTGTGGGTGAAATACACTGCTATAAGATAAATTGCTATCGAAAGAAATTTTGGAAACTTCTCCAAAGATGTGAAGTAAAAACCGAGCCTCGATCTGATACAATCATTTCTGGAACTCCTCGTAATCTTACGGTCTCCTCCATGTGAGTCATCCCCACTGGTATAAAATATGCTGACTTCGTCAACCGATCAACTATCACCCAAACTGAATCGTTTCCCCTTCTTCTATCTTGGCAATTATTCAATGAAGTTTATAGAAATAACTGCCCACTTCCACTCTGTTCGCGTGGAAAATTGTTGCTTTCTTCATTGTTGATTCCATTGTCATCTTAAATAATAGCTTTTTGAGTTACAAAGATCCGGTCTTTTTATAAGATCCGGTTACAATAAAAATCAAAGAAAACAAAAAAGATTATAACTTTATTTCCTTATTTGCCGAACAAATCGCGAGTTCCTGTTTTGCGGTCGCTCGCTTGCGTGGGTTCTTCGCCTGCGCCGGGGTTTATCCGTTGACCACCGCGAGATCTAGATTCGGTCTGATCTACGCAGTACGATGGGTATTATTTCACTAAGAAAATAATAGCCGGGGAGGATTATTTCACCAAGGAAACAATCGTCCAAATCTCGGGATCAAAGACCAAGCTTTGATCCGGAGTACGCCTGCGTAGATCTGAGATCCTATCCTCTCAAACTCTTACCTTATTTGGCGTTGACGATCGCCGAGCACCAGATCTGGATGAGCGAGTTCTCGAAGTCCCAAAGTTGAGATCTTTTTAAGTTCTGAGTCTCCAATCCAGCAGGGCTTCGCCTCTCCAAAATCCAACCTTTTAAAATGAACAACCCCCTCTCCTATTTATAGCCAAGCATCACTGTGCCCGTGCGCACGTGTGGCCAACACACAAGAGGGGGGGAGAGAGAGCCGGCCGCCTCAAGGTGGCTCGGCATGAGGTGGCTCAGCCACCGAGCCACCTTAGGGTGGCTCGGCTTGGGCCGAGCCACCTTGGGGTGGCTCGGTTTCGGCCGAGTCCCCCCGGGTGTTTTGGGTTCCGTCGTTCGGTTGTTGCTTTGTCCGTGATTCGGGTTTGTGGTTGACTTGGTCTGGAATCGATTTGTTGACTTGATTCCCGATTTGGCAGTAAATCCACTTCTGAGTTCGAGTCTGAAGCTGATCTTGATTCGATCGCGATTCATCTGAGTCCGTTCTTGGTTGGACGACTCATTGACACCCCGAACCGTTGGATTGATTCCGCACGCGAATGCATTCTGTTAATCGCGTGCAATTTGTTGACCTCGTCGCCTCGTCACTCGATGGTTCGTTGATTTGTCGATTCCTCGTGTCGAGCTGTGCGAAGGGACCTATAGGTAATTTTATACGCCTACAGATACCCCCTCCAAAGTATTTCAGTCTCGTTCTTTTATAGAAGAGTCTGGAATACTTTGGATGTGATTGTCCCAACCTTTAGTCGGTATAACGGGACTTTGGAATAGCTTCTGTTCTGGATTCCTTCAATTCCTTCAGGCTATTCGGTGCTTTGTCGAATGTCTGTAAGGATTCCGGTGCTGCATTTATTGTCTGACCGTTGTCGAAATTTTGAACTTGAAGTCGATTCTTGATTTCTTGACTTTTTAGCTCGAGTTGGTTGCTTCAACATAAAACTGATCATCGATTGACGGCGTTGTCCGGTGTTTGAGCTTCATTGCGACGCGTTGTCCGGCATCCAGGCTTCATTGCGACGTATTGTTCGACGTCCGACACAGTTTATACTCGTACGTCTTCTAGAGTATACACAGTTTAAGCTCTTAAGGTATTGGAGCGTGGCAGATACTTGAGTCATGAGACCAATTCATAAAATTGATGCGTCAATGACTCGTATTTATAGAATTTTTGGCAAATTCTCAGCCATCAACGGGTTTGATGTGCCTTTACCGACTACCGTTTGAGTCGGGCTAGCATGCAGATTGTTTAGGTCCGTTCCGCATGTGACGTTGAGCTAAAAGAGTTAATCCTTTTAGTGCTACGATATTGAATACGTAGACTTCGTCTTTCTCCTGTGAAAAGACTAAACAGTAACGTGTATGAGACGTTGACTTAGGATTTTTGGCAAATCCTTAGCCTTCAACGGATTTGACGTGCTCTTACCGATTACCGTTTGAATCGGGCTTACATGCGGATTGTTTTTAACCCGTTCCGCATGTGACGTTGAGCTAAAGGAATGAACTCCTTTAGACTTTGTGATATGATGTTGAATACATAGGCTTCGCCACTTGTTACGGGAATAGGCTACCCGGCGACGCGTGTTAGGCGTTGACTTTAGGATTTTTGGCTAACCCTCAGCCTTTAACGGATTTGATTAGCCTTTACCGACTACCATTTGAGTCGGGCTAGCATGCGGATTGTTTAAATCCGTTCCGCATGTTACGTTGTGCTAATGGAATGAACTCCCTTAGACTTTGTGCTACGACTTCGAATACGTAGACTTCGCCATTGTTACGGGAATAGGCTACCCGGCAACGCGTATTAGGCGTTGACTCATCCCTGCTTAGGATTCGGGATAAAAGTCCCCAGAATTACACTCTGGTGTCTTTTTCACTCGGTGAAAGACTAAACCGGCGACACGTGTTAGGTGTCGGCATATCCTTTCTTAGGATTCAGGATGAAATTCCCCATGCATGTGAGGCATGAATTTCGGTGTTATTAACAACAACCTGCCACAATATTGAATATGTGGATGAGTGTTCTTTTTAACGGTTAAGAACTAACCGGCGGCGCGTGTTAGGCGTAGACTTATCCTTTCTTAGGTTTCAGGATAAAGTACCCCAGAATCGAATTCTGGTGTCTTCTTCTACGGAGAAAGACTAAACCGGTAGCGCGTGCTAGGTGCAGACTTATTCCTGCTTAGGATTCAGGATAAACTTCCTAGGATGAATCCTAAATTCTTGGAAAAAAGGATTGGTGTGGGGAAGGAAGAATTTTTATATTCTATTCCCCGAACAAAGAAGGAAAGGAGACTCGAGGTGGGATCTCCACCCCCAGAATCCGGAAAGGTGAAACTAAAAGTGGGATCTCCACTCCGAGAATCGAAAAGATTCGGATAACCCTAACTGTCGGAAGGTTTGATTATCGAACTAATGATGGAATTTCTCGTTTATCGAGAGTGAATTGTGGTTTTGGTCTTAACTGTAGGAAGGTTTGACCAAGCGGGAGTTTGAGATGACCCTAACTATAGGAAGGTTTGATCACTCGATTTGTGGGCCTCTCGTTCATTGAAGGAATCGAGAGGGGATTCTGGTTTTGGTCCTAACTGTAGGAAGGTTTGACCAAGTGGGAGTTTGAGATGATCCTAACTGTAGGAAGGTTTGATCACTCGATTTGTGGGCCTCTCGTTCATTGAAGGAATCGAGAGTGGATTTTGGTTTTGGTCCTAACTGTAGGAAGGTTTGACCAAGTAGGAAGTGGGAGTGAGAGTACAAATCACTGTAGGAATGTTGATTCGTACAAATCACTCAAAGGGGGTTCTTGATGTTAAGTGATAAAGACTTAACAAAAAGGGCTTTGACAATTCGTCAATGATTGATAATTCCAAGCATTATATCCGGACTCTAACAATGAAAGTGTTGAGTACATGAACATAGTGGAAGTTTGAATGGATCAAACAGGAAAGAATTTTGGTGGTCCCGCCGTCAATTAGTTTGATCGGTGGGGATTCTGTGGTGGGAGACTTATAAGTCGTCAAACACCAATGAGAGTTTTGTGAGGGAAAATTGATCCAATGAAGTGATCGGATTTCATCTCAGCAAAAGAGTGTTCGGAAATTAGGAGTTTAGTGTTTATCACTTTATTCAAAATGACCGGGTTATCCCTAAGAATATTACATTTAATATTCTTCCGGGAACTTCCCGTTACATGAATTATCCACCCCCAGCTTTCTTTGCAAAGCCGGGTGTATCATTGTATCGGCTGCATGATCGGGTTATCCTTAAGAATACCACGCATAGCACTCTCCAGGGACTTCCCGTGGAAGAAAGGGAATAGTTTAGACTCATATACCTATTGGAGTATCAGGGAGCAGTTTATACTCTTATACCGGTCGGAGTTTTGCCGTTCTTAACTGGCTTACTCTAGCGTTATGACGCCGGCTTCAACCAAGATCTGGATGCTGTTCTTTAAAGTAAAGCAGGCCTTGGTGGGATGAAGGATCCTCCTGTGGTATGCGCAGTACTTCGGATCCGTAGTATTGTCAGCTTCCTCCTGATTCATGATCGGTGGTAGCTTGATCTTGTTATTTTTAAGGAGTGATTCGAAGATGGCTGGAACATCTTCGTCCTTGAAGGAGTACTCTTTTTGAGGCCTCTGATCCGAAATCTTTTGCTACCTCCGGGACTGCTGTTGCGATGTTTGATTAGCGTCGACAGTCATTGCGGGTGTCTTGCCCTTACCACGGGAGGCGAAGTTCGAGTTCGGAGGATTTGTCGTCGATTGACTCCTCTCGGCCTTCTTCCTTCGGAGGAAGCGTTCGGCTTGTTCCCCTCGGACCTTCAAGTCTTTCCAAGTATTGGACGGTGCTGTTTCCATTGCTTCCAATACGTCCAGTGCGAGGTTGTTGTGGCAAGTCTGGAGAATGAACTCCTCGGTGATCGGGTCCCGGCAATTCAACGCCTTGTTCCGGAACCTTTTGACGAAGGTGTCGACCAACTCCCCGTCCTTTTGTTTCTCGTCAAGCAATGTTCCGATGGATATCTCGGTGTCATCATCGAAGAAGTTAGCGAGGAATTTTGTCTCCATGTCGTCCCAGCTGTTTATACTACCTGGCTTGAGGAGGCGATACCAATCGAAGGCGGCTCCACGAAGAGTACCAACGAAGGACCGTACCATCAGAGGCTCATTACCAGAGATTACCCCCAAGTGTGATTTGAAATAAATCAAATGCTGAGTGGGGGAACCCTTCCCATCGAACGGCGTGAAGTTGATTAGACTAAACTTCACCGGATAGGGGATTGATTCCCACTCTCTTGGGTATGGACAAGGAATGCCCGTCTTCTTCACCTCTTGAGCGGACATCAACGTATTGATTTTGCTCTCGAGGCTTTTGATCTTCAAGTTTTCACTTGTATCTTCGTTGGCATCCTCATTACCACCCCCTGCGTTGATGGGAGGGTTATTGGCATTATGAGTTTCATTTGCACCTGTGTCCTCATTTTCCAGATTGTTCTGGTTACGACGACTTGGTTCGCCTTGTTGGTTCCTCAGTGCCTGGAGTTGTTGCTCATACATTTCTTTCATATTCTGCATGGCCATCTGCATTTTGAGCCTAAAGCTCTCTTGTTGTTTGGCCATGGCATCTTCGAGCATCTTGGCCACTTGTTCCGCGCTTATCATGAATGACTCGCGGGGTTCTCCTTCGCTGGATACGGTGTTGTCAGACGCAACCGCAGAGCAAGCAACCGATTCTTCATCTTCTGAAGGTGGTCTTATCCGAACCCTACCATAAGTTCCTCGTGCGATAGCTCCGGACTGCAGACGGGTTAGACGCCGTGATGCTTTCAGAATCGACTCGAGATCATCCCATGTCGATGTCCTTTTGCTGGTCATGTTAGCGGCGACCCTCGAAAATTCTCCATCTTCAACCACCACTCTCCTTCGTCGGAAACGCCTAGACCTTAGCTTTGGCATTTCAACGCTGAGCCTTTCGAAAACCGAAACTCTTTCGGGGACCGTCTTGATGCAGTTACACTCAGACAATACCGCCCGAATGAGTTTGGAGCAGGGGCATTGATTCTCTCGCCTTTGAGGATTTCTCTTTCTGGTTTTGCTCGCCTGTTTGAAAGTCGGAGCAACCTATTGTGTGTTGGCACGATTTCTTAGGTATAACGCAATCATCATCAGACAATAATGTTTCTTTCTGAGAGGGAATTGCCTTCTTCGGGCTTTCGGGAGTCACGCGCCTCGAAACGCGCCTTTGTGGGCGTGAGCTCTCAGCGGGCTCCTGGACTCCAATGCGCAAATTGTCGTGCGCAGCAGCCTTGAACTTCTTGTCATGCTGAAAGTGACAGCGACCCCCAGCATGTTGAGTCGTTCGGGGCTTCTTCATCGGGCCTAAGCGTTCATGAACTTTGCTGCGCTCATCGGGAATTGGACCGAGGCGCTCCAAGATTGACCTCCTTCTCCGGGATGGTTCGGGAGGTTGAACTCGTTTTGAAGGCTGTATTGATTGTTCCTTAGCCTGAGTTGCCGCTTCAGATCTCGGCCTCCATACTTGGCGGGTTGGTGGTGGTTTCTTTGCCACCTCCTTCTGCAGCCTTCTACGGGCTTCTTGGACTTGAGCCCGTGCTTGCGCTGAGAGTGCGCGGTGCTTGTGAATGCGCTCCTCAAGTGTCGAACAATTCCGTTTGACACGGATCCATTCGTTCATTGGCAGCTTGGAGAAGCTGCCATTCATCGGTGATTGAGGCTGTTTGCCTCCCTTGTTCTTCAGATCCGCATTATGGTGGATTCCATCTGTGGATTCCATTGCCTTCGCGAATTCTCGGGCCAAGCGTTGGCGTCGCCTTTGGCGGGCTCTCTTTGAGAGAGTCACCACACCTTTGGTGACGGAGGAATTGGTAGGAACCGGCTTGACCTGGTTGGAAATTGGAGGAATCTCGCCCGATGCAGCTTTGGCATCCAGCGGGCCGAGATCTTCGTTAGTTTTTTCGACATCTTCATACCAATGAGCTTTTCTCCTGGCGGAGAACTTCTTGGACTTGCGGGGGGGAGGTTGACCCGGACGAGGATGACAGGTACTCCTCAAACTTCTGCTGGTCGAACTCGTATTCGACCTCCTCCACGACCGGGATTAAGATCCGTGGCTGCGACGCTCCGATCTCGGCAGCGAGATCGGTGGCTCCCACTGTGGTCGCCAGATTGTTCGCGTGAAAAATTGTTGCTTTCTTCATTGTTGATTCCATTGTCATCTTAAATAACAGCTTTTTGAGTTACAAAGATCCTGTCTTTTTATAAGATCCGGTTACAATGAAAATCAAAGAAAACAAAAAAGATTACAACTTTATTTCCTTATTTGCCGAACAAATCGCGAGCTCCTGTTTTGCGGTCGCTCGCTTGCGTGGGTTCTTCGCCTGCGCCGGGGTTTATCCGTTGACCACCGCGAGATCTAGATTCGGTCGGATCTATGCAGTACGACGGGTATTATTTCACCAAGAAAATAATAGCCGGGGAGGATTATTTCACCAAGGAAACAATCGTCCAAATCTCGGGATCAAAGACCAAGCTTTGATCCGGAGTACGCCTGCGTAGATCTGAGATCCTGTCCTCTCGAACTCTTGCCTTATTTGGCGTTGACGATCGTCGAGCACCAGATCTGGATGAGCGAGTCCTTGAAGTCCCAAAGTTGAGATCTTTTTAAGTTCTGAGTCTCCAATCCAGCAGGGCTTCGCCTCTCCAAAATCCAACCTTTTAAAATGAACAACCCCCTCTCCTATTTATAGCCAAGCGTCACTGTGCCCGTGCGTACGTGTGGCCAACACACAAGAGGGGGGAAGAGAGAGCCGGCCACCTCAAGGTGGCTCGGCTCATGGGGTGGCTCGGTTTCGGTTTCGGCCGAGGCCCCCCGGGTGTTTTGGGTTCCGTCGTTCGGTTGTTGCTCTGTCCGTGATTCGGGTTTGTGGTTGACTTGGTCTGGAATCGATTTGTTGACTTGATTCTCGATTTGGTAGTAAATCCACTTCTGAGTTCGAGTCTGAAGCTGATCTTGATTCGATCGCGATTCATCCAAGTCCGTTCTTGGTTGGACGACTCATTGACTCCCCGAACCGTTGGATTGATTCCGCACGCGAATGCATTCTGTTGATCGCGTGCAATTTGTTGACCTCGTCGCCTCGTCACTCGATGGTTCGTTGATTTGTCGATTCCTCGTGTCGAGCTGTGCGAAGGGACCTATAGGCAATTTTATACGCCTACACACTCCAGAATGGGTAAATGAAGTAGGGTCCAGGTTGGCCTCTAATGTTCTGTCTTCACTTGCTGGCAAGTAGAGTTCTTAGTTACATACGCTGTAATCTCCCTAAGTATGCTACCAAAATGTCCCTTCAAGCCCTTGTACATTTTTATTGAGTCTGGATGCATTGTATATCTGGTGTAATGGGCCTCATTAAATAAATCCCTTTTTGTTATGCATAAGATGACATCACTAATTAGACTGTCATCTGAATCCTACAGCAGCCCCAACGGTCCAAATCAGCCTTGGGTTCTTCCGAAATCTATTCCTTCCGAGATTGAATTCAAGTGTCCTCCAACTGAGCTCTAGCCACTCTATTACTCCAAGATGGCTACAATAGCATAACTCCACAAAATAATAATAATAATAATAATAATAATAATATGCGTTGGTCCCACCAACCTTTGGCCTAAATTCAAATTGGTTAAGAGTATGAAGATCTTGACAAAACAGGAGCCTCAAAGTCGCACTCTGGTATCGACGCTTCCTACTCGAAACATCCGCTATGACGTTCATCCTTCTCGGATGGTACTGACTCGCGAACTCATGATCCTTGATAAACTCAATCCATCGTCGCTATCTCTGGTTGAGTTACTTCTGAGAGAAAAGGTACTTCATACATTGGTGGTCTGTGAATAACTTGAACTATACTCCATACGAGTAGTGTATCCACTCCTTTAGCGCGAATACTACCGCTGCTAACTCTAAATCATGTGTGGGGTAGTGCTGCTCATGCACTCTCAACTAATGATATGGCCAAGGAATCTTACCTCAGAAATCCAAAATTTGTATTTGCTGAACTTAGCATATAACTGATGCTCCCGTAAGGCCTGCAAGGTTAAACGTAGATGCTGCTCGTGCTCTCCTCTGATCTCGAATAGATAAGAATATCGTCGATAAATACAATCACGAATTAGTCTAAGTATGGATGGAAAAACACGGTTCATCAAATCCATGAATACCGCGATGCATTGGTAAGCCTAAATGGCATGATAATAACTCAAAAGACTCGTATTGAGTCAGAAAGGTGGTTTTTGGGAATATCCATCTCCCAAACTTGCAAAATAACCAAAACAAAGATCAATCTTTGAGAAATATTGTGCTCCCCGTAGTTGATCGAACAAGTCATAAATCCTATCTAACCTGGATAATGAACTTGTTCAACTTACGAAAATCTATACAAAATTATAAGATACCGTCCTTCTTCATGAAATGGATCGGTGCTCCCCACGGAGAAAGACTTCGGCAAATAAAACTTTAAAATATTAACTCATTTGTCTAAATCTGTAGCTCTCTCATCTCAACAGGTGCCGTACGATAGGGTGCTCGGGATATCGGTACTGTGCTCTGCTGCAACTCGATGTAGGACTCAACCTCTCTCACCGGAGGTAACCTAGGTATGTCCTGAAAGACATCCTGATAAACTGAGATAACTCTAGTCTCACACAAATCAGCACTCTGATCCCTCAGCATCACCTTCTCGACGTATGCCAAGAATGACTCCACATTCTGATTACCCTATGAGGTTGCTACTATCTATACAAACCCAACGAATGCTCATTAGCTGACTGTTCAAATAAAACAGTCGATATTAATATGGTATGATGATAGCCAATCTATGCCAAAAACAACGTCGAAATCCGACATCCGCAACACAATCGGATCTATGAGAAACTCGGACTCATCTAGAATGATGACACATCTCCTATAGATATTTCTGTTATAGGGATACCTCTCCTAGAGGAGTAGAGACTGATAATGGAACACCTAAAAAACGTGCTACAAGCTGAAGCCTATCCACAAAGGCATGAAAGGTAAAAGAAAGCAAAATTCCTGAGTAAAACAAGGTCTGAGTTTGAAATAAAATCATGAAGAAAGTTTCGCTCATACCATGATCACGTGGTACAGCTATATAGACTCTGCTGATGGTGAAAAAATATATGGAACCATCTGTCCCTCAGGAAATCTCTTGGATAACGTAAATATGGTCTACTGTCCTCTTAATCCTTGGAATAACAAGTAATACTTCTATTCTCTGTTGCTGGCTGTAACAGTGGCTCTGAGACTGTTGACCCTGACCTCTGTCATGCTGGTCTTCTGTCGGTGTGCTGCGACAATCCTCTGATTTATGCTCGATCTTGTTACAAACATAATATGTATCTGAATTCCTGTGGTGCTATAGCGCTCTTGAATCATTTTGTGCTCTCTTCTTATACTGTCCTTATGCTGGTGGTAAAAATCCTTACCTTGTTGCTGGGGTCTTCTAGATCCCGCAATAGCCCTCTTGCCCTTGGTATCGTTACCATACTGGTTTTGATTTCTTCACTAACTTCAGGCATATATCTCTACTTCAATTGAACTAGCTCTAACTGCTTGTTGAAGGAGTAGACAAAATTCTCCCAAATAAGTGATATTCGCTGCTCCTGCGAAAATATGAAGTCTTTACTATCCTTTGTTGCTATTTCCTAGTGATGTCCTCTATGATGAAAACATTTAACCTCTGGTTTGGTACTGAATCAATGTTAAAAAAATTCTTCACATATTCTTTTTATTTATAGGTTGCACATGAATCTAGTGTGTCCTAAAACTATAATACTCTTCATGTCGGATGCCTTTCTTAACTTATAGAACCAAGCCTCCTGCTCTACGGCTCTATCAATAGCTGATTATGGTGGTGGTGTACTCATTAGTATTACCTCTTCGATAGGCACAACTGGTACAATGGGTGGTGGATCTCCAGAAAGTGATACTACTAGTGGAAACGGATAGCCTCTCGCTTCCCGAGTGTTCCAAAATCTTGCTGCAAATAGCGTAATGAAGTCGATCAAATATTGTGGAGCTTTCTACGGCTCGGCTCCGCTTTCCCAGCTCTCCAGGTATGAGTTTTATCCTCATCCCGATATCTGTAATATCAAAAGGAGAGCTTAAATATCACAGTAAAGGAGACCACAAATATTTACACACATATATGACATAAAGTATCACGATAAGTATTCAGGAAATTATTTTTCAATCAAAGTAAGGTAGTCAAAAAAAATATTTTTACTTTTTGAACATACGTATATAACGTCCTTACTCACTCTAGAAATTCTTAACGGACTTTATACATAAATCTTAAGAAACTCTACTCTAACTCCACGACTCAACACAGGATGATCCTAAGGATTCTGGAACTAGAGCTCTGATACCAACTGTGACGCCCCTAGTTTCAATAAGGCTACAGTCCAAGGTAAAACTAAGAATATCAAACCTGTTAAACACCAAACACCATGCTACGACATGCTTCACCATCACAGTCACAACCAATCTAGTAGAATCAACAACATGTGTAGGTACAAAACTAGCAAAAGTGAGTATACAGAAAGAAAACTGAACAACAGATACTCAGAAGAATAATCACTACCACTAATATAAATGGATAAGTCTCTAAAAAGGTAATATCTTAACTGATTATAAATGTCTCGACATAAGAATCAAATGAAATGATATTAAGGCACATTGCCTATACAAAACTAGAATAAAAACTCAAATGTTTCATAAATACATCTATTGTGGAGTTCTGACATAAACTACTAGCAAAAATTAAAAATAGTAATTAGAACAACTCCATCAAGCTACGACTCTCCATGCACCTAGCTCGTTATCTGAAAGTGGGGAAACAACAAGCGTCAAAGCGCTATAGCGAGTAACATCTCAACCAACCCCAAGGAAAAAGGTTAGAAGGATAAGAAAATGTCTGATAAAACATATAGATAGCTAAACATCGACTGTAAAAATAAAATAGAGGTTTGATGTTTAGAAATTTACAACACGGGCATAGGTACGCCTCCCTTAGCTCAAATTGTAAATAGCTAAATATCAAATTCAAAAGCTACAACATGGAGTAATAACTCTATCTCCAATAGAAATATTAATGACCTGTCATATGTCAATTACATACCCAACTCGTGGTCTGTAATAAATAAATATCCAAAGTATGATCTGCAATAGCTTAAAGTCCAACACGGGGACTATAGTGGATTACAGTCCAACACGAGGACTTTAATGATTATAGTCCAACACAAGGACTTTGATAGCTTATAGTCTAACACGATGACTTTAATAGTTTATAGTCCAACATGAGGACTTGATAGCTTATAGTCCAACACGAGAACTGTAATATGCAAATAGTGTAAGAAATCACATATATACCATTCACCCTGATGCTTCGGTGAATAAATCTAAGACTCGTGTCTGAAGTCAACTCATGTATACCAATCTCAGTGTATAACAAACCCATATAACCCAGATATTTTGACAGCCACACAAACCTAAGCACAACAAGACAAAAGCAAGAAAAAAATCCCCTAGTGGTCGACCGCCCGCGGTCGATCGCGACTAGAGCAGAAGCTTACTGCTTCTATGCACGACACGCGGTCGACCGCTACGGTCGACCGCGTAAAAGCAGAAACCCTAGTTTAGGTTTCTGTTCCACGTGTTTTGATCCAAAAACTTTCGTGCGATATTTATATTTATTATCAATCCTTCATAAGTGATTTAGCATAATCATAACATGTGAATTTTAGTCTAATCACTATAGATAAAACGAATCAAATCTTAAACATGTAAATTTCGTGTCGAAGTCTTCAAAAACAAAAATCTTTCTTACAAAACTCTTGTTAGAAAAAAACTCAGTCTGTATTAAGAATTTCGTAGGTGAGCTTTATTAACTAAAAACACGTTCTCTTTACAAAAATACAACATATAGATCTATTTTTATACATAATCTAGTATGTTGGGCTCACAAATCACATAAAAAATATTATTAAAACATTTAAAAACATGGGTATAGGGTTGGGCGAGATGAAACTCGCCTGAGGGATGATGAACAACTCTAAAAAAACACTGGAAAAATATCCTCCTACGCCGAAAACCGCTGGATCCCGCTCAAGCTCTTCGAAATCCACCAAAATCACCAAGGAGAAGGGGTTAGGGTTTGCAAGAGGGAAGGAGGAGGCTGGTAGGATTTTCTGTGGTGAAGAAGAAGCTCTCACGAATATAATATTATATATATGAGCCTACAAACCCGACCCAAAAATCAATAAGACTCGAACTGAGAAAAACTGGTAAAATTACGTACGGTCGACCGTCACGATCGACCGTGCAAGATAAAAAAGCTTTCTGCTTCTGCTGCGTACCCGGCAGTCGACCGTGCAGGAAATTTCCTGTTTGGTGCATGTTGTTTGTGTGCTGGTCTTATCACTTGATCTTTCTTATATAAATACACTCATTTGATACCCAAACCCTTGTTATCACATTCATCTAGGATATAAAATATATTTCATAATAAAAAAAATTCTTTCACTGTATTTTACGGGGTTTTACAAAGATGAAGATCAATTTGGAGGTTTTTTTTTATTTTCTCTTTTATTTCTTTTCTTATTGCTTAGTAGTTTAGATTTACATTAGTGTCTTGTAGTGTAGATTTACTTTCATGCTTTTATTCTCTTGCTTTAATTTTTTGCATTTAATTCTTGTAATTTATTGTGTAGTTTAGTTCTTGCAATTTATTTTTTAGATTAGATTTTTTCTTCTTGCACTATTTGCCTTGAGGTTAGAACTCTCTTGGGATTAGTTTTTCTTTTTGTTTATTTTTATTTTCTTTGATTCACCTTGAGGGTTGAACCCTCTAGAAAATTTCTCTTTTGTTAGATGTAGAATTAATTCTTGTTGGAACTCTAGAAATTACATGAAACTAGCTTTATTTCTCTTATGATTTGTTAATCGTTCTCTTATGATTAAATTGTTCATGCTTAGGATATTCAACTAAAGAACTGATTGGTAGAAAGAATTCTAGAATTACTATTTAGTTGTTATTATTTTCATGAGCAATAATTTTACTTGGATGATAATTTGATAGGTTATACTTTCCTTGAATGGTTTGATAATCTATCCTTAATAAATCTAAAGTAGAATGTGAAAAAGAGAGTGATCCATATCTTATAAGTGAGATTAGCTAGTGGATTCAATTCTAGATTTCTCATATCTTTAATTGAATCATCCTTCTTGACTTTCTTGAATTTTCTTTTCATTCTTGAATTTTCTCTTATTTGTTTCTTGATTTTATTCATTTTTCTTTATTGCCTTGTTGATTACATATATTCTTTATCACATCCACTCTCAATCACCTTTTATGCTTATTTACACAGAACCACTCTTACTCTCTCTATCTCTTCATAATCATACTCCTAATTGTCACGCACACAATATATGAACCGATTCTAATAATTTTCTATAAACACCTTCCTCGTGGGATCGATAATTTTTTATACTATAATTTGATTGGTTATGCACTTGTAAATTTTGGTACATATTTATACCCTAACAACAACGCACCGTGTTGATCCCTGGTGACTTTAATTTTCTCGAAAAAGTTTCACACATATCAGATCTCAGTTTTTAGGAGCTATTGGTGCAGAATCGTCATCACCGGAGTCGTGATCATTATCGGTAGGAGTAGGAAGAGTAGTTGTAGCTCCTGTAGTAGGAGTATTAGGACTCATTTTAAGATCGGGAGTTGCGATTTGCCCTTCATAATCAAAGGATGAAGCCATTTGATTGAAGAATTAGTGAGCAAAAGCGAGTATTAGAGAGTATTAGAGAGAAGCATATGAGTTTTGGATGAGAAAAATAAATAAAACCCCCTCTCTATTTATAGAGGGAGACCCATGGGTAAATGACAAAAATACCCTCAAATTTTGGTCGTTTTGACCGTTTTTGAGGTATTTTGGTCAAAAGCCAAAATATGGCTGGCCGGACCAAGCCAAGTCCGGGCCAGGCCGGCTTGGACCCGGCCCGATCTGACCGGCCAACAGTCACAAAAATGATCGTTTTCGTCAGGCCAGCCCGGCCCGGCCGCACCTACCCGGTATGATACTTGGCCAAGTCAGGTCCCGTGCGGGTGCCGATGATGCGGCTCGGAACCCGATTAGGCCCGGGTTTCCGGGCTAAGCCCGGGCCCGGTTCAGGCTTGGGCTTGGCCGGGTCCGGGCCGGGCACCAGGCTGGGTCCAGGCCTTGGGCCCAAATGGACGGCCTTAGCCGAGAGAGATAACTACAGTGAGATCTCATTTGTAGAACACATTTCAATACATGTGTTTCTTTTCATTTTTTAGAGTTTTGCTACAGGGACCTAAAATATGCGACCAACAGGGGGGACATGTGAAGTGTTCCCCTCCTATTGCATAATGAGCTGACCAGCTCATTATATAATAAGAGGGGGACACCTTACCTGCCCCCTGGTTATCTCATATTTTTGGTCCTTGGTAATTTTTCCCTTTTTTATTTTTTCCTTTCATATTCCAAGTCCAAGGACCTACCACGGACGCTTTAACAAGGCAAAAATGTCAAGACTGGTCGAAATTCTTCTTCTTATTATAATATATTTGAATGGATAAGCAAGAATCTTTTCTTGTGTGGTACAAAGGGATATGCTCTATAATCCTATTTCTCAGGACTTACTAATATTAATGTTTCTGTTTGAAAAAACTAGCATATTCTTGGTTTTATTCTCACCAATGATTGTTGATGATGTATATAATAAATATACTAAAGGGAAAAAAGTATTAACATGGGGAGTAACAGACTCGCTGTGGTCCCTGCGGGAGAGGGGACAAAAGCAACCCTCCATGTGCGAAGCGAGAGCGCACTCTTCTGTATACTATTAGCTTTTGATGGAAAACTCCAAACTCTTCAGATAACACTCCTATCATCAGCAATTCTCGGTATCATTCTCACACAAGGAACCTAGAGAAAGCAGGAAAATCAAGGATAAAGACGAGGAGATGGGGGAAATATTGCTATACCTTTTAGACGGGAAAATATTCCTCAATAGAGTAATGGAAGTAGTCATCAATATGTTATTTTTTCATCATAGGCATGTTCTCCCACATCAATTCATAATTTTCTTTATCTTATCATCACAAGCAAGCTCTCCATCATTAATTCAACATTTTCTTTATCCATTAATTAATATAAATAAGTTTAGTCAAACTTATCTCTAATGACAAAAGAATGACGACGTGCTAGGCTTATGGAATCGTTCTGATGTTAAATCTATCATATGTCTGTCCTCTCAAGCTACAAACAATGCTGTCTGTCACCTTTCTTTAAAAAAAAAAATACAACATGAATAATTTATGACGTTTTTTGAGTCGTTATAACTTAAAATTTGCTTGAAGATAAATGTTAGGTTTTGAAAATGATAGAGAACATATAATGAGTAAATTCACAGATGAGCAGAACTATCACTAGCTAATTGTGAATACATACACATCGTTGCCTTGCTTGCAAAAAGAGCATCTCTCTCAATCTAAATGGGGATTCTAACGGTATAGAGCCAACCAAATTGGCAGAATCCCGGAATTCCATCAACAGTGCCCATTTTTGAAAGAATTTCATAAACAATTAGTTTTGAGTTTATTTTAAGTAATAAAATTAAAGTCAATTTAGATTATGAAATAAATTCAATTTTAATTCAATTTGTATTGATTTGTTTCTTCAATTATAGGGAGTCTTTCAGGTAGTTTTGAAGAATTCCTCTTTTTTGTTGGGATTCTATTATTATTAGGTTCTAGTTTGTTTTTATATTTAAGCAAAGGATTGTAAACCCTATAAGCATAACTTTTCATCAATTCTTATTAAATTTACTTCGTGGATTCGAAACTCTTCATAGATTCAAAGATTATTCTTTGTGAATTCAAAGAGCAACCCTAGGTGAATTTCGAGATTTATCACTTCCGCACTGTGTAAATTGGTATCAAAGCTGTGTTTCTCTGATCCGATGACAAGAAATAAAGCTCGTGTTTTCGACCTGGGTTAGCTGAGTTTTGAACTAAGTTCGATGAGTGAATATGTGAGTTACTTAAATGAAGACTTTCATAGACCGACTTGCTTTGGTAATGGAGCATCTGAATTTGAGACTAGTTCAAGATCGTGTTAATGGTGGCCAAAGAGAAGATCCAACTCTATATGATAAATCCAATAGCGATGATCGTATGAAGCTACTAATGATGGGATAACTATTTTTATGAAGGATTAAAGCTTTCATCCTTCAACGGAAGACTTCATGTTGAGGATTTACTTGAATGGATTAATGTGGAGGATAGATATTTCGAGTATGAGATATTCCCAAAAGATTGGAAAGCTAACTTATTGGTCTACAAAATTAAGGAAAAAACATATGAATGGTAAGATAAATTAACGAATTGATATCATCAAGGAAGAGATCAGGTTCGAACATGGGCGAATACAAAGATATTATTGAGAGACCGTTTCCTACCTTCTAACTATGAATAACCTTGAGGGTATTTACAAAATACTTTTATCTTAGCCAACACAATCCATCTAGTGAAGAAGGTGGAGTAAAAACTTTAGTAGATCAACAAAAGACCTTCATCATAAATGTTTTCGGAGAGTTCCCACACTAGTTATGATCATAGCAAAACTAAGAAAACTCAATTCATCTCTGAGAAAGAGTTTAGATTTGTGAAGAGCACCAAAGAAGACTTTACCAATTATATCAATTATAGAATCTAAGACATCTAAGATGGAGATTGCTAACGGGAAGACTTTTCTAGTAGAGGGCAATGAGACACTCTCAACCAAAAAGGGGATTCCTTCACCATCAACCTATTGAGGTGCAAACTCTAGTTGTGCATAAGATTCTTGATGTTGATTGTGATATATTATTGTAGATGAATATTATGTGTGATATTCCCAAAGAGAGTGTGAGTGATATTATACATGCTGATGTTATTCCGATGGAGGAGAAGGATGTAATAGCGAGTGAGGCAATTGAGATATGTGTGACTTGCTTGGTGGAGGGTCCGAAGCAAAGGAGATGAAAGAATTGTGTATATACTATAAAGGAAAATTTTCTTTTTTGGAAACAAATGTTATGAATAATTACAAGAAGATTGAGATGATACTTTTAACAATAGAATATGAAAAACAACAAAGAATATATTTGAAGGAGTTTTTCAAATCACATGCAAACCCACATATCGATATTCACATTTACATGTGGAGAAATTTATACAAATATTCATTTCAGATAACCCTAGCCAAGAAAATAAAAGGACATACTGAGAAAATGAATGCTAAGTAGCTAATTGATGCAGGAGAAGAAATTTTTTTATCAAGAAAGCTACTATTCAAGCAAACATAAGCTAAGGTCAAGCTTCTTTCAATAAGGAGAGGATGGCGTTGGATGCATAATGGACAAATTCACAAATGAGCACAAAGAAACGATCAGATCTCCCAATCTAGAAGGGAGATATAAACCACATATCTGAAAGTACCCTAGAAGGGAGGGGGGTGAATAGGGTAATTGCTAATCTAATCCGATATCGATGTCAAATTAAAACTTATTAACTAATATATCCTAACAATTTTATATAAAATAAGATATGTAAGGATATACAATTAAATTAAGGGCGATATAAACATGAGACAAAGGCGATAAGAAAATATACAAGGGAATAAGTCCGCCAATGCCAAACTCAAACACAAACAAATGATCATAGAGTTCGGTCACCCTCGATCTACATCTCCGCTCCATACCCTCGAGGAGGATCTCCACTATCAACAATAAAAGCTACACAATTAGGTTTCAACGCTCACCGATAAACGTTTACAACTCACACTATTACAATTACACAATACACCCTCTAAGTATTGGTCTAGCTCGTGTCAACTTCCTCAAGTGCTTGGATTTACCACCTCTCCCTAGGCTTTACTACCATCACCACTCCTTTTAGAATTGACCCCATCTCTCACCAACCACTCTTCTTGGTGTCCTTGTATTTTATAATAAGTTCTCTCAACAATTAAGATCAAATAAAAGTTTTATTCTCTACAACAGATGAGAACAAAGTGTAAGCTCACTCAATCACACCTCCAACCCAAATTATACAATATGTGATAACAACTTAAGCTCAAGTGGTTGTATGTGAAAATGATAAGTAACAATGAAACTAAACTCAAGTTAATCTAGCAAATAAATGTAATAATTAAAAGCTAGATAAAAGGAGTTTAGAAAACTTCTCAAACAAAGAGATGTAGATGGTTGAGGATAAAAGCCTCAAGCTTGAAAATTGAATCCTTCTCTTTGTGAAACTATCTTCACATAAACAAACTTGAAAAACTCTTTAAAACCCTTAAACAAATTTACCATTACTTGTTTTAAACTTTTCTTATATCAATAGAAGTATTGAGAGCTAAGGGGTTTTTATATGAACTCAAGACAACAGCCAAAGCCAAGGAAGGAAACAAAAACCCCAAAAAATTTGGGTCTGGAATACTAGTCGTTATATGCAACAGTCACAATGTCGGTCGACCGGTGGTCAATGGTCGGTCGACAGAAGGGTGTCAATCGGTGGACCCATACAAATATGTCAGTCGACTGAAAAACCCTAAGAACAAATGTTGAAAAAACTATCCCTGGTCGGTCGACCGACGGGTATGAGCCGGTCGACCGAAAACTGATATATGCTAGATATGTATTTTCTAGTAAATCCGATTTTGTAAATTCAATTAAAAATAACAAATAAATTCAAAAATAGTAAAATATGGAAAATATTTATAATTATGAAATAGAAAATGTTAGAAAAAGAAATTTTCAAATTGCATTTTCCATTTGTGGAAATTCTTCATTTTGCAAAAAAACTCACAAATACGTGTTCGTCTAAAACACTTGATTTTTGACATTTGACTTAAACCAAGTTATGAAAGCTTTTTGAATTGATTTATAGACTTAATAAAAGATGTATACAAGGGTTATTTTCTCCATAAACTAATAACACAATATTTTCTTAGAAATATCCAAATGGTGATAAAACCATAGAATATGTGTGTATGTATAATATTGAGCTTAAAGTATTAACACACAAAATATAGACATACTAAACTAATTGATATACCCAAGCTAAATGATCTCATGACGCTTGATCTTAGACAATCCTCCTCTTTGTAGTATGGATGAAGCAATAGTGTGTCTTGAACTTGAATGCATCGTGCTTCATTCCAAATTCCTTCCATCCTCCAATGAATATGATCGTGTAGGCGCAATCCAACCGCCTTCCAACTGGGATCTTTGAGTAGAATACCTAACAAGCAAATATAAATACTCGACAAACATTATTAGAAATTGTTTGTTTATCATCAAAACTATATTAGATAGTAGGCTCATAAATATGAGACCTAACAATCTACCCTTTTTTGATGATGACAAACAATCTATACAATGAGTATATAAATTATGTATGATACCAAATGAATATACAAATTATAATCTTCATGCATAAAACCAATGGAATGATACACTCACAATATATTTGTTTCTCCCCCTTTATCAATATCAAAATGGGGAAATAATAAGAGATAAGAGAGTGTAAGCTCCCTACAAATAAGCATAGGTGAATATAAAAAAATATAGGAAAGAAGGCTCCCCTATCAACATGCCTTATGGCATATTTCAAAAATAATAGGCAATGATTATATGAGATATGAATATGAGAGAGAAAGAAAAAAATTTAATATATATATATATATATATATATATATATATATATATATATATATATATATATATATATATCATGAAATGATATCATGAAATGATATTTTCAAATAAGAACAAATCATGAAAACCACGAAAAAAAAATCAAATGAAAGTCCAAAAATTCATAAACATACAAACATAACTCATGATTTATTAATAACGTTAAATTCACAATAACATCAAAACATACTTGATTCGTAAAACACTATTTTTGTAAAATGTAAATAAGTGATGATCAAGGAAAAATAATGTCGAACATTTATATGTTTCATCACAAATATCAAGCTCTTGGAGCTTGTTTCAACCCATATAGAAACTTTTTACACTCGGTAAACATGATATGAAAGATAGGATCAATAAATCTGGGGGGGGGGGGGGGGGTTATTCAAAACATAAACCTCTTCATGAAAAGCAAAACTAATAAAATGAATAAAAAAATACATTAAAAAAATTTGATCAACATATGCATTTCTAAAATAAGTTTTGTAAACATGTTTTACACAAAAATTCAACAAAAAAAATCATCTTTTTCAAAAGCATAAAGAGATAACAAAAATGAAAAAAATGTTCTTTAAATTCAAACATATTTTGGTACCCAAACACTCTTGGTATCGAAGAGTTTGGGGATATGACCCCTATCATTATAGCTTAATGCCCTTATGTTATGATCCTATTTGGGAGCATTTGATGCACGGACACGGTCAAAACAAAATGCATGCAAATAACCTTTTCGATTGCAATATGTGCAATGAAAGAGGCACATTTATTTTTGTTGTCCTTGTGATTATGCACGGGAATCATTTGCAAACATAGATAGTATTTTAAAAACATTTTGTAAATGAGAAACTCTTTTCAAATCAAAACAAAATTTGGTCAAATGACCAAAATAACCAGAATAATCATATTTATACACATGAGCATGCTTACGATATACTTTGTATGCGTGTGTATGTGTATGTTATGATGAAGCTTGGTGGGATGCACAAGTAGAAACATTGTTACACTTTATGGATTTATGTGCATTATAAAAAATTTAGCAAGATGGCCTTTACGGCCGTAAATAGAGCATTTATAAACTTTGTTATACATGTGTGCATAGTGTGTTGGTTTCCTAGAAGAATTTAAACGAGACTTTGCACACAAGTCCACAAGCTTTTTATTATTTGCAATGCATGTTTTCAATATTGAATCTAAAGATGATATGCGATTCTTAACATGATTCAACTCATTTATTTGTACAAATACATTATTATTAAAAGTAGAATATGTATGATTATTCTTAAGATAATTAAATTCATTTCTAACATTTTCTACCTTTAATATGAAATTGTTTTTCTCATGAGATAAACTAGCAATATTAGTTTTTAAATTTTCATTGCTTTATTTAAAATTAACATTTTCATTAGCAATGATATCAACCTTAGATGCTAGTGCATCATGATTGGATTTCAAATTTACATGCTTACTTTTTAAGTCAACAAAATTATGGTGCAGTTTCTTATAGGCATGCATTAATTTTTTATATGCACAAACAAGTTCATAAATAGTTAAATCACTTTCGAAATCGTATTCGCAAACCTCATTAGGGCTATTGCCTAGTGGTCGTGTGCACGATGAAGCACAAATTGAACTTGAAGTGAAATCTGCCAAAGCTCATTGGATCTCCTCCAAGTTTTCTTGATGTGCTTATATGAATTTTCACAATATGTAAGCACTATCAAATAAATCAAGCTTGTTAGATATCAATGAGTCAAAAGCATTAAGCAAAAATTCTAGCAAGAGCTTGTTCTTATCATGCTTGCTCCACTTGGATCTTTCCGTTGTGAGCATAATATAAGCACAATCAATTATTTATCACAAATCAAAATGTCTAGATCTAATAAAAAGTTTAAATCTAACATACCATTGAGCATAGGGGAAATTTTTAATTCTAGGAGCAATATTAATGACATAACCTACGCTAGGTGCACCGTACATATCCATGATATATTATGCAAGCAATATAAAAATAATCTTAAAACTAGATTAGCAAAAATATAAAGCAATGATCTTTGACCCAAGGTGGTTAAGCCACAAATCAGAGAGCACCAAACTTTAATATCAAATGAAAGTATCCTAGAGGGGTGGGGAGTGGGGGTGAATAGGGTAATTGCTAATCTAATCCGATATTGATATCAAATTAAAACTTATTAACTAATATATCCTAACAATATAATATACAATAAGATATGCAAGGATATACAACTAAACTAAGGGCGATATAAACATGAGAAAAAGGCGATAAGAAAATATACAAGAGAATAAGTCCGCCAATGCCAAACTCAAACACAAACAAATGGTTAGGGAGTACAGTCACCCTCAACCTATGTCTCCGCTTCTCACCCTCGAGGAGGATCTCCACTATCAACACAAAAAGCTACACAATTGGTTTTCAACACTCACCGATAAACATTTACAACTCACACTATTGCAATCACACAATACACCCTCTAAGTATTAGCTTAGCCTGTGTCAACTTCCTCAAGTGCTTGGATTTATCACCTCTCCCTAAGCTTTACTACATACGCCACTCTTTTTGAAATTGACACTATCTCTCACCTACCACTCCTCTCGGTGTCCTTGTGTTTTACAATATGTTCTCTTAACAATTAAGCTCAAATAAAAGTTTTATTCTTTATAATGGATGAGAACGAAGTGTAAGCTCACTCAATCACACCCACAACCCAAATTATACAATATGTGATAACAACTTAAGCTCAAGTGGTTGTGTGTGAAAATGATAAGTAACAATGAAACTAAACTCAAATTAATCTAGCAAATAAATATAATAATTAAAGTATGAATAAGCTAGATAAAAGGAGTATAGAAAACTTCTTAAACAAAGAGATGTAGATGGTAGAGGATGAAAGCCTCAAGCTTGAAAATCGAATCTTTCTCTTTGTGAAACTATATTCATATAAACAAACTTAGAAAAACTCTTTAAAACCCTTAAACAAATTTACCCAAACTTGTTTTAAACTTTTCTTAGATCAATAGAAGTTTTGAGGATTGAGGAGTTTTTATATGAACTCAAGACAACAGCCAAAAGCCAAAGAAACAGACAAAAACCTCGAAAAAATTGGGTCTGAAATACTAGCCGTTATATACAACGGTCACAATGTCAGTCGAGCGATGGTTAATGGTCAGTCGACCGAAGGGTGTCAATTGGTTGACTGATACAAGTATGTCGGTCGACTAAAAAACCCTAAGAATAAATGCTGAAAAAACTATCTCTGGTCGCTCGACTGACGGGTATGACCCGGTCGACCGAAAACTTATACATTGCTAGATATGTATTTTCTAGAGAATCCGACTTTATAAATTCAATTAAAAATAACAAATAAATTCCAAAAATAGTAAAATTCTGGAAATGTTTATAATCATGAAATAGAACATGTTAGAGAAAGAATTTATAAATTTGCATTTTCTATTTGTGAAAACTCTTTGTTTTGAAAAAAAACTCACAAATACGTGTTCGTCTAAAACACTTGATTTTTGACATTTGACTTTAACCAAGTTATGAAAGCTCTTGATTTTTGACATTTGACTTAAACCAAGTTATGAAAGCTTTTTGAATTGATTTATAGATTTAATAAAAGATGTATACAAGGATTATTTTGTCCATAAACCAATAACACAATATTTTCTTAAAAATATCCAAATTGTGATAAAACCAAAGAATGTGTGTATGTATAATATTGAGCTTAAAGTATTAACACACAAAATATAAACATACTAAACTAATTGATATACCCAAGCTAAATGATCTCATGACGCTTGATCTTGGGCAGTCCTCTTCTTTGTAGTATGGATGAAGCAATAGTGTGACTTGGACTTGAATGCATCGTACTCCATTCCAAATTCCTTCCATCCTCTAATGAATATGATCGTGTAGGTGCTATCCAACAAACCTTCAACTAGGATCTTTAAGTAGAATACCTAACAAGCAAATATAAATACTTGACAAATATTGTTAGAAATTGTTTGTTAATCATCAAAACTAGATTAGATGGTAGGCTCATAAACATGAGACCTAACACTATCTTGATGAGATGAAGCTAACCAAATTAGCAGAGAATTTTTTTAGAAATAATCAGCTTTGAATTTATTTTTATTATGGAGCTAATTTAGATTAGTAAACAAATTAAATTTTGATTCAATTTTGGACTGATTTGTTTTCTTTATTATAGAGAGTTTTCAAGAACTTTATTTTTTGGGATTCTATTCCTAACACACATCTAGTTTATTTTTCTATTTAAGCAGATTATTGTAAGCCCTAGAGGCATGACTTTTCATCAATAAAATTCCTCGAATTAAATTTTCTTTATTGATTTAAAGTTCTCCGTGGGTTCAAAGATCTTTCTTTGTAGACTCAAAAAGCAATCCTTAGGCATCGAGGTTTATGACTTCCACACTACATTAATAGTGTTAGGAAAGGCCCATTAGGAGATGGATCGGGCTAATCAACTTGGATCTAATTGACTCAAAAGTAGGGATACATTAGGTCAAGATATGGCTCGTATATGATGCTTACTATATCAATATTTTCTTACTCATTTCAGATTCGGATATGGATATGAGTATACCTTGGTAAACAAAATTCATACTATATCTACTAAAATCAGATATGGAAACGGATATACATGCAGATATATAAGCAGATATGCATGGAGATATAAAATGGACATGAGAAAACTAGATACTGCTAAAAAAATATAGTCCATGTAATATAAAAGAGTCATTAATATGTTTTAATATATCTGAAACGTTAAGATTAGATATCTTGATCGTTAAATGTAACCTCATATCCATAATCTAAAGACTAAAATTATTGTAACAATATGATTAATATGTATTCAAATATTTCAGATATGGTTCTAGATATTTCGCTACAAAACCATATCCATAACTATATCCTATCGGCTATAGGTTTGAGTAACCATATCCATATCCTAACGAATACAGTTACCGATATTTCCTCGGATACGGATACGAGTTAGCACCCCTACTCAAAAGGACTAATTCTCACTCTATGCCTTTTCACAAACCAAACCTCACATAACCCAATGGATGCGAGACAACTTCCTTATAAATCTCTGCCTTAGCTCGGATCTAGTCGAGTCCAACTAGAGCCCATAACACAGGATTGGCTAATGGATATAGCGTCTCAATCGCTTCACAGGTGAACAAAATACTGCACCAAGGGAGCCCTAACCTATGTTGGTTTGAGTCACACCAGAGAGAGATATAATGTAACGTCATGTGCATTCCACCTTGAGCTCTAATCTATGCAACATAATCTCGAAGCAACTGGAGCATCCAGCAAAGCCCCCATTGAACCATGAGCTCTGATAGAAATTTCTTAAGGTTTGAAAAGGCCCATTAGGAGATGGATTAGGCTAATCAACTTGGACCCAATTAACTCAAAAGAGGGGTCATGAATCCAAAAATATTTAGCCATCTTTCTTACTCTTTATCCAACGTGGGACTAAAATCCACTCCATGCCTTTCGCAAAACCAAACTTCTAATAACCAATTGGATATGAGATAACTTCCTTACAATAAGGCATGTGAAATTAAAGTCAAGGTTTCTTCCAAAATTGTTATATTTATGAAATCACAATATTCACTATGACCTTACCTGAGGTGGCTCAGAGGTTGGCGAGTCTTCATAATGTGCAATCTCTTGTGGTGTACAAGAAGTCTGGGATTTGAGTAGTGAGTACTGCCACCCAAGATGCACTATGACCTTCATACGTAAAGGAAAATACACTGTCATATTATTTATTTATTTATTATAATAATGTCATCTTAGATCATTTAAAAATTTCAATATTTGTTCTTCCTTAGATCAACCAATGAAAGTATCCTGTACATGCTGAGACCCCTCGGAAGGTAAAAAGCTTAAAAGAGACACGAATAAATCTAACTTTACAGATTTAAACTTTCAAATTAAGAGGGACTACTTCAATCACGGGCCAGTCCTTATCAATGTCGGCAAGAATGATATAACTATCATATCAGATAACCTTTACAGATATTATATGATATATGGACGATGCTTTCTGCGGAATTAATTAAATGAAGACCTCATCACCTTATTAGAGATTATAATATATAGTGATACTATGAAATTTTTTTAATTCCAATTTACTGACGACGTTTAAGAATCAGCGAAGGTTTAGATAGACTTTGTCCGACTCGAAACGTTGCATTAGGCCCAGAAAATCCAGTGTGCCTTACTGGTATAGATGAGCTGGATTTGGATTTAAAAATATAAATGGATCCTGTGATTTTTAGAATCCTGATTTTTCTGGTGTTAGCTGATATTCTAGCGTGTCTCAAGAGAAGACATAGTCACAAGCTGAGCTATGGTTTGGTCCTCCAGCTATATAGTTCCAACAGTACCCGTTTCCCGTCTATAATGAAAGTGATGTAATACACACTAGATATCAGGTTCTAACTAAGAGGACGGATGGACGAGAAGAAGGGGTGGATAAGGTTCAAATAAGACTCGGACATCATACGTATCATAGCCATATCCACACCATCCGCAGATATGAACACATAAAGATATATATTGATAAGGAAAATTCATATTCATATCTGCTAAAATTGGCTTTGGATATAGATATCATGTAGATATATAAGTGGATATACATGCAAAGAAAACTAGACATATTAAAAAAAATATAATTCGTATGACACAAGAGAGTTTATTAATATGTTAATTGTATCTATAAAGCTAAGATTAGATTATTAATCATCAAAATGAAGCTCAAATCTGGAAGTCTAAGGATTAACTTTGTCATAATAGTGTGACCAATATATATTCGGATAATTCGACTACTGATCCAGATATTTCACTACATAATCATATCTATAACCATATCCTATCAGTTAAAAATTTTAGTAAACACTTCTATATCCTAACAGATACGGATACACATCTTTTTTTGAATACAAATATTTTTGTGCACTCCTAACGAGAAATCTATGGAAATCTTTTGAAGGTAAATTTCAGTGAACTCCAATAAGTTTGTGCATTGTGAAGTTAACACCAAAAAGTTTGAACTTATCACTTAGCCCCTAATAAGTTTAGGAGTTCTAGAAATTCCGAAATAATTCTGAATTTGTACCTAACCCTCGTAAACACTGTTACATAAACTGTTAATTAAACAAAAATTCAAGTTTTAAATTTACACTATAACTATTAAATTGATAACTCTAATTAATTCTAGTTACATTTTAACCCTAAATAACTTTAAGTGAGAGAGAGAGAGAGAGGGAGGGAGGGAGGGAGGGAGGGAGGGGGAGGTTCCCTTGCGGTGGCACATGTACTTGTGGGTGCTAGAGTTAGAAGAGAGGGACCGGTGATAACTATAATTATCATAACTTAACCTCTTTTTATACC
Organism: Asparagus kiusianus; assembly: GCA_022839385.1. NCBI lineage: Eukaryota > Viridiplantae > Streptophyta > Magnoliopsida > Asparagales > Asparagaceae > Asparagus > Asparagus kiusianus. Next base: position 272,643 of record BQKN01063387.1, read on the forward strand.
CTGTTAGGTTGCCTTGAGGTGGTGCATGTACTTGTCGGGGATGGGAGCGACGGTGCTCACTAGCGGCATGATGACAGTTAGGGTGGTGGTGCTAGGGTTAGAAGAGAGGGACCGGTGATAACTAATTGTCATAACTTAACCTCTTTTTATACCTCGTTATTATGAGATTACAAAACATACTTTGTCGGTAATTATCTTTTGTAATCAAATAATTTAGGCAGTGCATACACACACATGCATATGGATGCTCATTTTGCTAAATGAGCTAACAAGAGACAAAAGTGGTGAGACCCACGTATGTGATGTGACTTTTAGAGTGAGCTCACTACATGGTTATCTCTTGATAGCTCATTTTGTAAAATGAGCCACCACCTCATAACTATATCGAGAATAATAGGTATATGCTTGATACTATTTTGGGTCTTATGAGTTATAATTAACTTAGATTACAATTTAAGAGAAACTATAATAAAACAACAAAATTTATAAAGATATATGGTTTTTTTGTGTCGATAGAGCTTTAATCTTGTACTCTGTTGATGGTTCAAAAAAGACGATGAGTCTCTCGCTGATTAGAAACTATCGAGGAAGCTAAGATCCAAATGAGTTGATTGGTTGGAGATGTCGAGTCTTGATATCAATCAACGCCGATTCTAAGTGCCTCTAAATGAGTAATCTCCCCTCCTCTTATGGCTAAGAAAGAGAGTTAGTGATAGTTAAATGTGGATTAAGTGGTCATTAATATAGGAGATAATGGGAAAGAACTATTTTCTTAATAATAGCTTTTGAAACGATCAATGGTGAGATTCGCCCAAAATGGTCAATGGCGAAGTTCCCTGGTGTAGGTGTAAGTTTTGATCTCCCAAAACAGGGATTTCGTTTGTATTGATAAGAATAGCTTATTACAAACTAATGAATCAAAATTATAACAGAAACGGAGGGAAGATCCTCCTTGTTTAATGTGGGGACTTTGGTAGCTATAGGATGCCTCGCTCGATTCTCGCACCGAGTCTGCTTCCCTTGGACGATTCGACCGAGGTTTCTGGTGAGCTTCATACGCAGTAGAAGCTCATGCTAGCCAAGTTCGAGTTTCCAATTTTGATGGCGATTAGGGCCTGAAGCTAGGAAGGGGTACTACAATGCAAAGATCATGCAAAGAGCTTGTCGTCAACTCCTTTAAGAGTTGAGAGCTGTGGTTCAGCTAACCGATCAATTAACTATGAGTTAATCGAACTTCTGCTCTTGCTGAACTGGCTGACCCCCTTCTCCGTGGCTGGGAGAAGTCCTTAAATAGAGAAGAGGCCGTGTGGCCACTCCTTGAATCATGGGATATGACCATGTATTGTTGGGAGATATCTTGCCGCTCACCTGTACCACGAGCGGCTACTTATGGGTTCGGAGTATTGTGCTCCTTCCCTTCATATCGTGGGAAGTGGAAAGCCCATCCCTGTACATGGTATAGCGGCTGCCAAGTACTCTGGCGAGTTTGGCGAGTTTGGCGAGCTTGCCATTTGCAGGCGAGTTTGGCTCTTGACTCGTGAGGGCGGGGCGAGTTTCATGCAGGCGGACTCGGTGACTACATGGATTTGACCAAACCCCTTGTACTGTGAGCGGATACCTTATGGGGTTGGAGTACTGTGCTTCTTCCCTTCATGTCATGGGAAGTGGGAAGGCCCATCCCTGTACATGGTATAGCGGCTGCCAAGTACTCTGACGAGTTTGGCGAGCTTGCCGTTTGCAGGTGAGTTTGGCTCTTGACTCATGCGGGCGAGGCGAGTTTCATGCAGGCGGACTCGGCGACTGCATAGATTTGACCAAACCCCTTGTACTGTGAGCGGCTACTTGATGGGTTTGGAGTACTGTGCTCCTTCCCTTCATGTCGTGGGAAGTGGAAAGGCCCATCTCTGTATGTGGTATAGCGGCTGCCAAGTACTATGACGAGTTTGGCGAGCTTGCTGTTTGCAGGCGAATCTCGTTCTTCGTCTTCTAAGGTAATTTTTACCATCTACAAGACCCCCTTCAAAGTTTTCAGACCTAAACCAACTCGTGTGGTCTGGAACACTTTGAATAAAGAAGTTTCTAATGAGTTAGGACGAATTTGGCTTTCTTTAGGATTTTTAGCAAACCCTTAGCTATCAACGGGTTTGATTTACCTTTACCGATCACCGTTTGAATCGGGCTAGTCATACTATTCATCTCAGTATGATGAGTTGTCGAGTAGCTTTTCTTAGGCTTAATGCTAAGATTTCTCCTCTAACCTTTAGCCATTTGAGGTGTGGGTTTGAGTTAATCATAACTGTCAGGTCGCAGTTCGGTTGTATCACAACGATTTTGACTAAACAACTGCTGCCCGTGAGTGTGCCCGGAGGGTGCATCCATGAGCTGCATCTTTCAGTGAGTCTGATTGTGTGAGTGAGACCATTCCCTCGATGGTCCGAGACTTAGACGAGTCGGACCACTCAAGATTCTCCCCCAGAGAAGAACTAGGCCCAACGAATGAGCTGTTTGGGCGAGGCCCATTTATGCTGGCGAGACGAACTAAGCACTTTGCAGGCGAATTTTGTTTTACGAGCGAGATTTGAAAATCTGAAGTGCGAGCTCACCATCTGTTCGTAAGCAAAATTCTTTCTTCAGGCGAAATTCCACTTGGTGGAAGGCGAGCCACGTGTTCGTCAACAAAGCCTTGTGCTTTGTGCTTTCCGGCTAAGGCCGCGCGGGTTCGTCAGGTCACATTAAATATGATTTGACAAGGCAACGTCGCTTCTATGCGCCTTGCTCGATGACGGATCGTGGCCGTACTTTTTGATCTCAACCGTTAGATCCGGCCGTGAAATTCGGTGTGGATTCTGGGTTTCGATTCGCTCGACCCGTTCCCTGTCTCGACGGTTGCTCTGTAACTGCCGGAAAACAAACTATTTGAGAGCGATCTGGGTCGTTGATTTCAATCGTGGCCACGTTCCTCAACTATCCACACCTCGTCCCTCGAGAATGATCTAGGCCGTCGAATTCGATCGTGGCTTCGCCTCTCAACCGCAAGCGTTTCGCCTTTAAATAGGCTTCGTCCTCTTCTTTTGGGGATTAATGTGCTCAAGAATTTCCGCTCGCTCAAACTTTTCAAAGAGAAAAGCTTAGGTTTCTTTCCCGATTTTCCGATATGGCGTCGAAGTCTAAGAAGTGTGTTTCGAGGAGAAAGGACCCGGGCGGTTCCTCTAGCGATGTTGCTGCTGGCGCTGCTGCCGGTGTCTCTAGAGTGCATTCGGGTAAGTCCAACGCCTTCGCGTCGATGAACGATGCTGGACTGAGAAGATGAGCATTGTTTGCTCGTCTTCTTCTAGGGATTTTGTTATTCTTGGCAATTTTCATGATTTGGGTGAATTCCCCACTTTTCGGGCGGATTCGGCCTTGTTAGGCGAATCCAGTTCAGACAGTCTTGTCTTTTATCAAGCGGATTCCGCTTTTGTCAGGCGGGCTTAGTCTCGCCAGGCGAGATCTGTTTGAAGAAATTCGCCTACTCGGAAGACTAAGAAGTTTTTTGATCCTAATTGTCATTTTCATTCTCATCCTTTGACCCTGTTTTGCAGCCCCTTTTTCTGATGAAGCCCTTCCGAAGGGTGTTGCCATTGGTCTTGCCGGCAGCTCAGGCTTCGCGGCGTCCTCCTAATTCCCTCTTCTTGATCCAGTACCCGTTTTTACTGTAGAAAATCCGGTGGAGTTGGTCAAGAGAGTGGCTGATGGGCATCATCTCACACTGCGTGAGCTGATTACTGATGCAGCGTTGATAGACTTGGCCAGGATAGAGTTGAAAAAGCCCCAGTTCATGTTTGGTAATGCCGCGGCTGACCCTTCAGCTTTACTGCTTGGAGAGAGTAAATAGCTTCGTGTCATGGATGGGTCCATTACTACCTTCCCAGTATGCCGAGGGAGTTTTCGATAGTCGAGTTGCGGTCGCTCACGGTCCCGAGATTGATTAACTGGGATCTCACTCCTACCCAGGATGGGGTAGTTTGCGGTGTCTTCACAGGGTCGTCCGCTGGGTATAGGGTCGATAGCTCTTGTAAGCGCGTGGTCACCTTGCGTCCCAGCTTGCTGAATAATGAATGGCCTGTGGTGGAGACGACTGCAGTGGTGAAGACTTTCCACCATCATTTCTTCCAAGCAGGGAGACAATTTCCTCCGAAGGACTTCAGGGCTCCGGGATGGATTCATTCTGCGCCTAGTCGTGGTATGTGGTGGTCCAAGATTACCGAGTACATCTTAACAGAGAACTCTGATCTTACGGACTCAGAGCTGTTCGCAGCTATCCGAGCCACCCAGCATGGCCTGAAGATCAATGCCCCACAGTTCCACAGCATCTTGAAACTCTACTGCCCGGATAGTGGTACATTCTTTACCCTCAACGGAGAGCTTGGTATAACCCTCCACCAGATGTACAATATGTCGGGGCTACCTTTGGGGAGCTTCCCCTATGAGGAGTACGTACCGGGTCAGGACGAGATCGATTATCTTTCGGGTCGGTTTCCCCTGATGGTCGAGACCTTATGGGAGTTGCTCGGCCACTACCACATATGTCTTGACACCTTGGGTGTGGTGGACCACAAGGGGCATAAAGAAGAGGGCTCCTGGGCTTAGTCACAAAAACTGGGCTGACTACTTATTCCCCGGGAATGATATCAAGGGGAGCCCCACTCTACCATTGGGTGAGTGTGACCAGGCCGAGGTGGAGAGTTGGATGGCCAAGGGGGAGTCCTCCATAACCCTTGAGCATGACGAGGGAGGGTTCCCATTCGGAACGACTTTCCAGTCGTTCCTTCACCAGGCAAAGTCTCCCATATCCGCAAAGGTTCTGCTCGCGGGATACCTCATACTGTGGTTGAAGAGGTGCGTGGTTCCCACCCATTCCTTCGAGGCGCTCCCGGTGGAAGTGGTTTACCCTGCCGTACGCTTGGCCTATGGGAGGCCGTACGCGTTGGTGTCGGCAACGATAGCCTGTATTCAAAGGGGGCTTCACACACTGACAAACCAGTTTTGCCGCATGTCGTATATTGACGAGGGTGAGGGCGAAGTTGCTAAGACTCCTAATCCGCGAGTGGGTCTGCCGTACACTTATTTGATGGCGTGGTTCGTATACCACTGCGAGTGTTTAATGAGTGCTCCAGCAGTTCTATAGGGAGGGGGATCTGTCCCATTTGTCTAGCATCTGGAAAAATGCTCTTGGAAGTGTAAAGACATCCCTGACATGAGGAAGACGTTGTCTTACTTCGGTCATTATAACTTTTGGCGATTCTTTCCTTACTTTACTAGGGGTGGCTATGGCGAGTCACTTCAGGACGTGTCGACGGTGGCCTATAACACCGTCCTCTCTTGCGGCACCTTCCGGTGGTTAGTTAACATCCGGCCAGGGTATAACGTCTAGCGAACCGGCTCAACGTGTTACCTTGAGCCTTATTTCCCTTGTAGGATTGCTCGCCAGTTTGGGTATGAGCAACTTTATGTCGGGCAACCCTTATTTTGATCACGAGGGTTGGTTGATGGTGCGCGAGGGTGGTTATGGACCTATGCTGGTTGCACAAATGCGCACTTCGAGTTGCTGGCTAAAGATCGCGACCTTCGTCATTCGCTCCTCTATTATCGGTGGTATAGAGGGGCCAGCGCAAACCCTGAGGGCTTTTGGTTTCAAAGCTCTTGTTTGGCAGAGCGCGAGCGTCGCCCGAGGGCAGATACTCGCTCCTCAAGGCGAAAGGGTCGCAAGGCTGTGGAGGAGTGGTTTAGGGGTGCCTCTGAAGAGGAGGCCGAGGATCTTCACGCTGGCTTGGGGGACTTCGAGGAATCCGCGACTCGCGCTCCGTCCCCTCATCCTCCATCGGACCCCGTCGATGTGTCGGGAGGGTCAGATGAGTTAGCTCAGGTGAGTGAACATCTAGAACAGGCCCGGGGAGCAATAGCTGGGCGATCGGGGATGTTGATCTTGGCTCCTAGCAGCTCTTTTCTTTCTAAGCGATAACGGGAGGCCGCGGTCGACAGTTCTAGGACGGAGGTGGTTAAGAGGACCCGTCATGAGGAGGTGGCCGAAGCTATTGGAGCGGAGAAAGGCCAGGATGTGACCCCTGTGCTAATTCCCGGGGTGACCAATCCTACGGCCAGTGGCGTTGCGCCTGCTTCGCTTACTGCCTCATGGATGGTTTTGGCAACTTCAGAGGTCGTTCCCTCATCTGCTATGGAGGAGCAGGTGGTGGTCTCGATGACTCCCACCATTATGCCGAGAGGTAACCCTTAGTACTGTATCTCCAGGTGCAGGGTTGAATTAGTATTATCTAACGTTTGTGTTAACTCAATGCAGGTACGATTGAGGAGGCGATCCCCATTCCTTCCGATGAAGAAGGGGGAGCCGGAGATGAGACGGAGCTCGGCGACCCTGGTGAGAACATGATCGAATATCGTTTATCCATCTCTATTGAATCATCTATGGGTTCTTTTCAGATGTTACTGCTAATCTCCTTCTTGCATTTGTAGCTGCTTTGGCCTCGGATGCTGCTGGAAAAGAGTATTCTCCCACCTGGGCCGACCAATCAGCTGAAGAGGGTAGCGAGACCAGCAGCGAAGACGATGACTCACCCCATAAGATAATGTCAAGCGACGAGGGACCATCCGACTCTGAAGGGGAGACCCACGCTCCTGATGAAGCACCGGTCATGATAAGGTCATCGGCCCAGGGGGTTTCTCCCTAAGGGGAAGCATCTATCTGTATGGTGGTCGATCCCTCACCCCGTATCTTGACGGCTATTGAGGCCACGTTCAGATTGGTGGTTGAGACCCCGATAGTGTCGGTTCGTGCTCCAGGCTCGGTGGTGTCTGTTACTACGCCCGCTGCTACTGCTATTAATGCTTTGGCCCTGACTTTGGTGAAAACATCGGCTGTCGATGAGGCTACCCTCTCTCCCTTGGCTCTCTCACGCAAAAAGATGGTAGATCGAACCATTTCCAGCCTCCAAGACACCCTTACAGATAGCATTAGGATCGCATTGGAGGAAAGCTACCCTTTCAAGGAATTCAAGGAAGCCCTTGAATATCATATGGGCTTTTTGATCAAGGCGCTGGGTCCTTCTGCCGCCAAACCATACTTCGAACACCTGGAGGAGGCAGAATGGATTGTCAGACAATTGCTTGCCCTTCATGTTTCGAGCTCTAAGATCCTCCACCTTGCATCCGGTGAGGTCCAGATGGCATTGAAGGAGCACGATCACTAAATGGAGGAGACAATGTCGTTGAAGGCGAAGCTGACGCATGAGCTGGAGCGGGCTATAGTAGAGAGTGAGCGACTGAGCTTGGCACGCCAAGAGGCCAACTCTCGTGCTTCCCACCTATCTTCGGAGATAGCGGGAACTAAGCAAATGATTGCTAATGTGCAGGCCTTGTTGGCTACCAAGGAGAAGGCTCATGAACAGGTGATCGGGGAGTTGGAGGCACTCGAGTCTCGACAGCAGCTGGTCATTGATGCTATTGAGGAGAAGGGCCGAGCCCTCAAGGCGGCGAAGTACACCATCCAAGACTTGCTTTCGCGCTCTGAGGTGGATATTCGTCGAGAGATCCTGAGGAGGCTCGAGCTCAAACCCGCCGAGGAGATTCGTGAGTTGGAGTCGCGGCTGAGAGATTTTTAGTATGCTTTCGATTGTATCGTTGTATTCGAATCTCTCTTAATGAATGGAATTATGTTTTCATCCCAGCCATTGCTCCTTTTATTCTATGTATGTGTATTCTATCGCTGGTTACCGTGGGCGTTGTTAAGTCAGCCGTTGACTCATATCAGGTGACCCATGGTCACCCCCAAGTCCCCGCTTAGGTGTTATTGCGAACAGTTTAGGCTTCGTTTGAATCCTAACTGGGTCAATCTCCAGGCGAGCATGAAAGTGGTTTGAACCATAAACATGGTTAAGTCTTTAGTTAGGCGGATAACCATGGCGCACGAGTATGAACCTTCGGGCGAACTCTAAATGTGTGATTTCGCCTGGCAAATTTAATTCACGGGTGAGCCTTGCTTTTGGTTGGCCACGCGTCTTTCAGTTAGGACGATGTGGGTACATTTTCCCCCGCTAAAGGTGGCTGTAGTGGGGGTTCCCCGTTCTTCGTGCCCAACCTGAGCCGTTGGCTAGAGATCGTGTTGGAAACTGACACATCTCGACCGTTTGCGTGAAATTTGGTATTACCTTGCCTTATCGGTGACTGTTCGATGTGAACGGTCTAATCGAACGGTGTGCATTCACCCATGCCATATATTTAATTCCTCTCCCTCTGCATTAAGGGACATCGTGGCTCTAGTTGTCTTTTCCGAAGAAAGCATACGCTTCCTTTTGCTGCGTTTGTGATGGCGCCGAAGGTGAAGAAGACTGCTTCAAAGAAGGGCCTGGTTATCTCCTCCTATTCCGCCGGCGAAACCACCACCGTAGAAGGTATTTTGGCGTCTAGGCCCTCGTCCGGTTAGATTGTGGGTTTGTGAACAAGGTGACATTCCCCGCTCTTAACCCTCTTTTTTTTGGCTATCGTGCAGTTCGGGAAGGGGTGCCCGTCACCAGAGAGTGTGGGACTGAACCCATACTCATTTCTGACAACGAATACGTGGGAGCCACGGCTTCCTCCGCTTTGCAACCTATTCCTACGCCTGGGGTGGAGCTTTGCTTTGATGTTCCTCCTATTGTGGAGCTTGCTCAAGGTCAAGAGCCCGTTCCCTCAGGCTCTCTACATCTTTAGGCTCATATCAAAGAGTTCAAAAATGCCACGAAGCAGGTGATTTCCCTCGTCAGCCTTGGTCTTAGGGTCTATGCTGACTTCAAATAGTCCCTCCTGGATTGCATAGTCGATCTCAGGTGGTTGGGTGAGCCTCGTCTCTTCGTCCGTTGTAGGCAGCGGCTCCTCTATCTGGAGTCACGTCTGACACACCAAGAGACTCTATTGCAAGGAGGTCCCGTGGCTGACATGGATCGCTTCTTATCTCAAGTTCGGTGTAGGGAGGCATGGGAATAGGATGTTCGCTCAAGGGAAATGGCGGATCTGGAGTCTCATGTTGCTTTCTGGGTAGACCAGCAACGCTCGCTGGGGGAACGGATAAGCACTCTTACTTCCACTGTATCCTGTTTGAGGACTGAGTTAGAGCTTGCGGAGACGACCCTAGGGGGCCTCCGATCTGAAAGCCAGAAAGTTGATAAAGCCGTCGAAGAGGCAACTCGGAACCTTAAGATGCTGTGGCAGAAAGATGCTATCGCCGCGTCTACCTTCGAGGGTAAGACTCAGAAGGAAGTTGAGGATAAAACTCGGGAAGACCACGCGAGGAGGGTGGCCGCGGCTAAAGCGGAGCTCCCGTCCTTCAGCCTCTTTGACTAGGTTCTCCGTTGTTTAAGACATTTGGTGTTAATAGTTTGTAAAATCATAACTTTGTTCAAATGTACTGTCTTAAAACTGGATAAATGATATGCCCTTTTGATTCTCTAGATGTGTTTGCACATATTCTCTTTTTTTTGTTCGTGTTGATGTTGCGTTTTGGTCTCTTAGCCACACATGAATCCGACCCCTGGGCGAATTCTAGTTATAGGCGAACTTTAGACGAATTCGGGCCATGGCGAATTTCGGCCACAGGCGGAGGCGAATCCGAATCGTAGGTGAGTTTGGGCCGAAGCCGAACTCTGGGTGAAAAACCTATTCAGAGCTGTAGACGAATAAGGTGAGCCACGTGTCTGGTCGTGGCATCGCGTGACTACCAGCTAGACTGACATTGGCATGTCACTTCGTATTGAAGGCATCAAAATGGTAACTCTCTGTTCCCTACGCCTGATTGGACCTTGGAACAATGAGTGTGCTCATTATATACGTTGCTCTCCTAGTAAAGGAGGTCACCGTGCTTGTCTTCTTTTCCTCTTTTCCAATGGCACTGCGCTCTAAAGCGTCCACTTCGAAGGAAAAGGCGAGCGATGCCTCCTCTTCAACTACTCTACCTGGCCATGATCCGGAGCCTAAACCTTTGGATTCAGCTAATCTACAGATCCATATGGAGGAGCTGGAGGGTGCTGTGAAGCGGGTGATCTCAGCCGTCGATCAGGGTTGTGGTGTCTTCGCGGACCTGAAGCAGGCCTTCTTAGATCGGGTTACCCGAATCCGTCGTTTGGGTGACTACAGGCTCGCCATACGTTGTTCGATGAGGCTCGTTGATCTTGAGTCGCTCATAAACAATCTGGAGAATCTACGGCAGGCGGATTTGGAGTCCGAAGTGGAGTCACTCTTGGTTTCGGCTCACCGTCGCGAGGCGTGGCAGCGAGAGTGCCGAAGGCGAGACATAGAAGACAAAGAATCCTTTATCGCTCACTTGGATCTCCACCGACGCCTATTGCAGGCTGAGATGGAGAGTGCTTCTGGCTCGATCTCTTTGGGTAGGACTCCGTACATTGAAGGGGAATCGATCTTGACGGGCCTGCGTGTTCAGATTGAGACCGTGCATGGCATCCTTGCGAGGGAAATATGCGATCTTTTATCGCTGCGCCAAGAAGATGCCGCTGCTAATGCTTCTTTCTAGGCGAGGGATCGGCAGGAGGCTGAAGATGAGGCTCGTACTTTGCACACGGAAAGGATATCCATGATTAGGTCTGAGCTCGCTTTTGTCATGCTCCTGGGATAAGCTCGTAGGGTAGGAGTAAATCAAGGATGCCCTGTTCAATACTTTGTTTCTTGAATGTAATGGTATGACTCTCTTGGTTATAAAGTCATAACTTTTTTCAAATGTACTATCCAAAAACATCTAATGAACTCCGCACTTTCTCGTTGCACACACACTCTATTCATATTTGGTTGTGTCGCCATTCAGCGTCCTGCTCATGCGACTGGCGGATTCAATTACCAACGATTTTATACTGCAGGCGAAACTCAAGCGTTGGCGGGTTAGAGTCGTAGGCGAAACTGAAGCGCTGGCGAGTTATAGCTACAAATAAAACTCAAGTGAGGTGAACTTGCACCGCATGCGAAACTCAAACGCTGGCTAGTTTTTGCTGCATACGAAACTCCTGCGTTGGTGAATTTGTGCCGCAAGCAAAACTCAAATGCAGGCGAGTTTGTGCTGCAGGAAAAACTCCTGCGTTGGCAAGTTTGTGCCGCAAGCAAAACTCGAGTGCTGGTGAGTTTGTACTGCAAGCAAAACTCAAATGCTGGCGAGTTTGTGCTGCAAGCAAACGAGTGCTGGCGAGTTTGTGCCCCAAGCAAAACTCAAGTGCTGGCGAGTTTGCGCTACTCGTTCGCCTGCGGACCCAAATGTTTGCCAGCTAGTGCGTGCGTCAGTCCTCATTAATTACGAAGTGATGGAATGCTTCGCCTTTCGTGCTTAATTCGAACGATCGGTTTGGAGTCCCGAGAGTCGAGGCTTTTATGGGCTTGATCTCGAACCGTCGCTAGAGATCTGGGTCGTTCAACTGATTTGAGGTAGCAAATCTAAGCCGTTCATCTCTCGGCTATATAATGTGTCCGCCTTCTCTCGATAGAGTCCTCACATTCATGAAGCTTCGCACGAAGAAAATTCTTACAAAATTTCTTTTCTGGTTCTAATCAATGGCCTCTGAGTCGAGCGCTTCTAAGGGCAAGAAAGATGTTTCCTCCCCCACTGTCGTCGGTGCCGGCACGACACCGATTGCTGCCGCTGACTCAGCCCAAGGCTCTCCTATCTCGGCTTCTGCTCCGGTGCTTGCCCTCCTTCAAGAGTTGGAGACTGATCTTCGCCGAACGGCTATCATGATCAGCCAAGGCATCAGGGAGTATGATGACATGCTCCTCTTCATGGACGAAAGCTTGGAGGAGATCCGCCATGTGGGCGGTCGTCAGCTAGCCCAGCGATGTGAGCGAGAGCTCCATCGTTTGAGGAGGCTGATGTATCCCTTGGAGGAGTTGGTGCATGCTGATGCTGAGCCGGTGCCTCTTGCGACTAGCACTCTGTTTGAGCGCGAAGACTTGGCGAAGTGGATCCTAAAGCAGGAGGCTTTGCTTATGCGCCTGCACAGGCAACATCGTGCCATACTGGCGAAGATGGACGCCTATCTGGATGACAACTTCTTCATGGACGCCGGATCCCTTGAGGGAGAGGCGAGGCTGAAAAGGCTTGAGCATAAGAAGGTGCGGGCTTATCAGGCTGTCGAGGCAGAAGACAAGGCGCTCCAGCTCCTTCGCCAGTAAGAGGAGGAAGGCGAGGCTGCTTTATTCAGACTCCAGTAGAGGCAGGAGGAGAGGGCTAAAGCTAGACGCGTGGTGGATCTTGCGGCAATCAAGGCTAAGATCGACACTTTCAGCTTACTGAAGCTTATTTTGAATGCCTTTCTCTTGTTATGTCCGCTGTAATTCTAAAAACATGATGTGTGCTTTAAAATTTAGCTTGGAATGACTCTTTCTGCTTTTGTTTAATTTTGGTTTTCTATGTATAGCCTCTTTATTTCTGGCGTTGATCTATACTTAGAACCTTTTGATTAATCGCTGGCGGCCACTGTGTTGGACTCGCTTTCGCCATTTGTCGTCTGAGTTTAGTCAGCTATACCATTTTTTGCAACGTGGCGAGCCTTCAATGAGTCTGTCTTGGACTTAGTCGCTAGGACCCTCTTCTGCTTTTGGTTGTTCACAGCGTAGGGTCGGGTTAACCCCGACTTTTGTGTTATAGCTCAGGTGAACCCGAGAGGGTAACACTTAGCTTAAAACAAAGAGCAGTTGCTTGTGTAGGCGACCAGCTTCAGACCCTAACAATGACTTACCATTTGGTGAGTTATTGTTTGAGGGGGCGGTTGGGGCATATCGCCTGATAAGCCGTCTTTGGTAATTATCGCCGTCCCCGAGGGTGACGATGTGAATGATAATAAAATCATTCAGGGATGTAGGAATGTGACGATTGATTGCTGTAGGAGCCGTCGCATGGTAGGCTACTACCCATCGGTTATTCTAAAAGAATATTAGGATAGCCGGAATAGGTCAGGTAGTTCAGGGATGTAGGAGTGTGACTATTGACCGAAGTAGCAACACATCGCATGGTAGGTCACTACTTAGGCCGTGTTACTCGTGGGAATAACGGGGCCAGCCATTAAAGGTAATCATTAACATGATAGAACTTCACTATGATCAGAGCAACTATGAGGACTTATCATCCCGTTAGGGGGAATTGATAAGTTGATTTTGTCAGAGGTGAGGGTTAACATGACAGGATTGTTCGCCGTGATGTGAGCGACTTTGTGAGCTCACCATCCTATTGGAGGGGATTGGTAAGTTAATTTTGTCAGAGGTGAGGGTTAACATGACAGGATTGTTCGCCACGATGTGAGCGACTTTGTGGGCTCACCATCCTATTAGAGAGGATTGGTAAGTTGATTTCTTCAGAGATGAGGGTTAACATGATAGGATTGTTTGTCGCGATGTGAATGACTTTGTGGGCTCACCATCCTATTGGAGAGGATTGGTAAGTTGATTTTGTCAGAGGTGAGGGTTAACATGACAGTTAGTTTTGGTCCTAATCTGTAAGAAGGTTAGACCAAGCGACGATCTAGGTTACACTTAAGAATACTGTTTGTAGCGTCTCGTATAGGGTTTCCCGTTGGAGTATATGAAGTAGGAACAGTTTAGCCTCGTGTACCAGTTGGAGGGAGTGAGGACGAGTTTAGACTCATGCACTCGCGGGAGTTTGTGAGAACCAGTTTAGACTCATGCACTCGTAGGAGTTTGTGAGAACGAGTTTAGACTCATGCACTCGCGGGAGTTCGTGAGAACCAGTTTAGACTCAAGCACTCGTGGGAGTTTGTGAGAACCAGTTTAGACTCACACACTTGTGGGAGTTTGTGAGAACCAGTTTAGACTCACGTACTGGCGAGATTTTGTGAGAACCAGTTTAGACTCATGCACTCGCGGGAGTTTGTGAGAACCAGTTTAAACTCATGCACTCGTGGGAGTTTGTGAAAGGCACTAAGGGTAGCACTTTTTCAAGAACTAACCATTGATAGGCATCATGATCTTGTCATCATTCGGTTTGACGAGACGATAAGCTCCATTCGAATAGACTGTCTCTATTACGAACGGTCCTTCCCATTTGGGCTAAAATTTGCCCTTCTTCTTGGAAGTGAGAATCATCGGTCGTCGAACGGCGAGCACCAATTCTTCCTCCTTAAAGGATCGACGCTTGACTTTCTTGTTGAAAGCCTTAGTCATTCGGGCTTGGTAGAACTCAATGTGTTGTTGAGCTTCAAGCCGCCTGTCATCCAACGCTTCAAGTTCCGCGAGGCGTCGTTGATGATTGTCTTCGGTCGTCATCCCTGTAGCTAGGACGACACGGAGGGATGGAATTTGAATCTCTAATGGTAACACGGCCTCACAGCCATATACCAACGAGTAAGGCGTGTTGCCAGTCGGTGTATGAACCATTGTGCGATACGCCCATAAGCTCTCACCCAGCTTGGTTAAGATCTTACGATTGTTTTGTTGAAGGCCTCGGCCAAGCCATTCATGCAGGGCCTCTTGTGCTTTCATCTTTGAAAGACATCGAAGTAACTATCCATCATACGACCTTTGATACAACGTCTTCATGGTTGAATCGTAGTAGAACATTGAGTCACGCTAGCTGACAAACTCTCGCTCTCTAGGGTCTTCGGGCAGCATGCCTGTTCGCGGGAAAATTTGTGCCTTTCTTCATTGATGTCATTGCACACTCTTGTA
>BQKN01063387.1:287355-305350 GCA_022839385.1 Asparagus kiusianus
GTCACTCGCTTTGTGTGGGTTCTTTGCCTGCGCCGGGGTTGTTTGCCATGGACCACCGTGTGATCTCGATCCGGTCGGATCTACACGATATGACGAGTATTATCTCACGAAGGAAATAATAGCCGGGTGGGGTACTAATTCACCAAGGAAATAGTAGCCCAAGTGTCGAAATCGACCAAGCGAATTCGAGACTCTTCTCGGGATCTAAGAACCAAGCTTAGATCCGGAGGAAAATCGTGTAGATCTCAGATCCGGTCTCTCTCGAACTCTTACCTTGTTTGGCATGGATGATCGCCGAGCACCGGATCTCAAAGTCCAAGTCTTCAATCTTCTAAAGCTCCAATCTTTTTTAGATCTCAGATTCCAATCCGGCAGAGCTTCGACCCTCCAAAATCCAACCTCTGAACCAAATGAGCACAAGGCCTATTTATAGGCACTCGAGACTATGCCTTGGGCACAAAACAGGGCCTAGCCACCTATAGAAGGCCGAGCCACCCATGGGTGGCTCGGCCTTGGCCGAGCCCCCCCCCCCTTAGGTGTGGGCTTGTGTTCGTTTCGTTGTTCGGATTCCGTCGTTCGGGTTCCGATTCGTTGTTGATTTGGGCTTCGATTCGGTTGTGTGGTTGACTTGTTCGGATTCGATTCGTTTTGATCCGATTCCTGATTTGGCAGTAAACCCACTTCTGAGTTAGAGTCCGAAACCAATCTTGATTCGATCGTTATATCACCGAGTTCGCTCTTGTTTAGATGACTCGGTGATTCCCCAAAACGTTGGTTTGATTCCGCGTGCGAGTGGATGCATTCCACTGCTTGGGTGCGATTTATTAGCTTCGTCGCCTCGTTAACCTGCTCCGTTGCGTATGGCTTGGCTTCGGCGTTGGCGGGATAACGGTCGTGCTTGGATACATCGCCCGATGGTTCATTTGTTGAATCGGCATCGTCGAGCTGTATTGTGGGACCTATAGGCAATTTTATACGCCTACAATGCCATACAGGATATAATCGATGATTGGGAGACGCCAATCTTTCGGGTCAGGTTGGTCCGAAACTTGGTGAGCGGCGTTCACTTCTAGAACATCTTTTGGTCGAAAGAGTCTTCGGCTCGCCACAGTGACCCATTGAGTCGTTTCTTGTGGCTGGGCCAAGTTAGCCACCAGGGATGTGAGGGCGTCCGCGTGCGTGTTTTTAGAACGGAGCACATGCTCGATGCGGAAGCTTTCGAATGACTCCACTAACTTGGTGGTTGCTTTGTGAAGTAGGATCAGGTCGTCGTTTCTGACTTCGTATTCCCCTGTCATTTGCTTGACAATAAGCTGGGAGTCGCCGTAAATCTCGAGGTGCTTTATCTCCAACTCTTTTGCCAACTCGAGTCCAATGAGTGGCGCATTGTATTCAGCCACGTTGTTGGTGCATGGCTCTATTAGGAAAAAAGCATGGGGTAGTATGTGGTTATGTGGGGAAGTGAGGACCACCCCCACTTCTACAACGATAGATCCGCTCGTGCCGACTCGAGATGCGCCGTCAAAGAACATCTGCCAGGCTTCCATCGGGGAGGTCGTGTTGACTTTGGGGGGTTCATCAGGCAAATTCTCGAATAGGTCAGTTTTCACCCTTAACGGATGACTAGCCATGATTTCACAGATAGCCTGTCCTTTGAATGACTTCTGTGGCATGAAGTGAATGTCGTATTAAGACAGCAGGAGTGCCCATCTAGCCAAACACCAGTTTAAGGCTATGAGCTATGTCATGAAGACTCGGATGGGGTTCATCCGAGAAATGACATGGATGGTTTGGCCGACTAGGTAGTGTCGCATCTTTTGGATGGCAAATACCAAGGCTAAACACTCCTTTTCAACCATGGGATATCACCGTTCAGCACCCTGTAGGGTTCTACTCAGGTAATAGATGCCCTACTCGTGGCCAGCATCATCATTTTGTGCCAAATGAGCACCCAGGGAGTGCTCCATAGCCCGTATGTAGATGAGGAATGACTTTCTTGAGATTGGATCTGCAAGGATGGGCGGGTTTGAGAGATAAGCTTTGATCTTCTCAAAGGCCCGTTGGCAAGGCTCGTCCCACACGAAGGAAGTACCCTTCTTCATCAGTTTGGAGAAGGGTTGACACTTACCCGAAAGATTTGAAATGAACCTCCGGATGTAAGCCAATCGTCCCTGAAGGCCCCTCAGTTCCTTAAGATTTCGGGATGGCTGGAGCTCCTGAATAGCTCGTACCTTGTCTGGGTCAATTCAGATTCTTTTTTTCATTACCATGAACCCGAGGAATTTACCACTGGACATCCCTAAGAATGACTTCGTAGGATTCATCTTGAGTTGGTGATTCCTCATGAGTTCAAACATCACCCTCAACTCTTGGAGATGGTCATCTTTACAGCGACTTTTCACGACCAAGTCGTCCACATAGCACTCGACCGTCTTTCTCAGGTGATCTCGAAAGATCGTTCTCATGGTGAGTTGGTAGGTTGCGCCTGCATTTTTGAGTCTGAATGGCATGACCGTGTAGCAGTATACCCCCATGAGAGTCCTGAATGAAGTGTGTTTTTTGTCCTCGGGATGCATTTTGATTTGATTGTACCCTGAGAATCCATCCATAAAGGACATCCTCTCAAACCCACACGTGTTATCAATGATGACATCCATGATGGGCAAAGGAAACTCGTCTTTTGGGCAAGTAGTATTAAGATCCCTGAAGTCAATGCATATGCGAATCTTACCATTCTTCTTCAGGACTGGAACAATATTAGCTACCCAGTCGGGGTGTTGTTCCTCTCTGATGAAGCTGGATTCGATCAATTTCTTCACTTTGTCCCTGATTGCCTCCATGATTTGCTAATGAAACCGCCTCTGTTGTCGTTTGTATGGTCTGGCATCTGAGCCGATGTTGAGGCGATGCATGGCGACCCATGGATCGAGACCAGGCATGTCCTCGTAATTCCATGCAAAGACATCAATATATTTCTGTATGAGGGTAATGAGATCTTCCTTCTCTTGGGGAGGTAGACTACCACTGATGAATATGGGCTTGGGATTAGTCTCATCACCCATGCTCACTTGGAGGATTTCATCTTCGGTCGGTGGTTCACGTTGCTCGAAGCGACTATTCCACTGAGCGTTGACGTGGCGGTCTTATGTCTCATCATAAAGCGGGACCTGTCCATCCCCTTCCATTTCAGCGGGATTAATCACAGCCATGATGACTGTAAGGTTGTCGAACAAGTCCTCTATGTTGACGTCTGAGTCCCATGCTGAGGTTGTCGATGATCGATCCCCTGAACACGCGTAGTCGGAGTCCTCGTTGAAATAACAAAACAAATCGGATGAGGAAGTGGACTAGCCCAAACCTCTCCGAGTCCTATTGAAGTAATTTGAAGGTTTGCCTTTAGGCACGTAAGCAGGTCGGATGACCATCTTTCACCCCCGGCCATAATTCAGGCCCTCTGGGCGAGTGAGATCGTACCCCATGTTACTCATCATGCGCTTCGCGATTTGATTGTACTTCAAAAACTGAGGTGCGGGGTCTTCATCTTCAGACTCATCCCACAACATGCGCAAAGGGTGATCAATTCGTCCGATGATAATATCTTTTTGCTAGTTATCCCGGGCCGGTACGACGAGTACGGCTTGTGAAGACTTGATCGGTTGTCTCTTCACGACATACGACGAGCATACATGAAAGTGTAGGGAATGATCATTATAGAGCTTCAACATTAGGTCATTAGGTGCATCATCCTCGGACGTTGAGTAAGACGACAAATAAGCAAAGTTGAACTTCTCATTCAAGATAATCTCCTCCGCCTGAATAGCGTTGGTTACATTGTGACTTTCGCAGCTGATTACAATTGATTTGAAATCTTTCAAGACCAGGCCGTCGCCGTACTCAGGTTTGCTATCCGTCTCGTTGCTGCTCTCGAGCTCCTCAATCGGTGGCTCGTCGGGGTCCTGGTATAGCAGAGAGTCTGTAAAGTAGTTCTCGACACCCTTGAAGGGTTGCTTGTCGGCCACTACTATTTTCACCCGCTCGTAATCATCCACATACTTTAAGCATTGATGTAGCGTGGACGGGATTATTCGGTTACTGTGAATCCACGGACGTCCCAAGAGAACATTGTAAGATGGCTCGGCGTCGATGACGTAGCAGGTCACCTCTATCTTCATGTCGCCTATTCGACACTTCAGACGGATCTTGCCGAGCGGCCGAGTCCCAGTGGCATTGAAGCCAAAAATAGTCGTGGTAGTCGTTAATAGACGTTTCGGGGGTATCCCCAGGTGTTTGATCATCTTTAGGGGTACAATGCTTAGTGCAGACCTTGGATCGACTTAAATTTGATCCACTTTCGATGAACCGACGTACCTCGTGAAGTACAATGGTCGATCATGAGACGTGCTTTTGATGAGCATGTCCTCAGGAGTGAATGTGATGCAAGGGACCTGCCTCTCGGTGGTTTGGCAGCACATCGCACATTCCCGTTCCGTGTCTTCTTCCCTCAAGAAGTGGGTGGCGAAGACTTCCAAGTCGTCCAATGCTTCTTGTAGGGCTTCTCGGGTAGGCCTGGATAGCACAGGAGGTCATACATGGTAATTCACGTGGGGATGCTCTTTAGCTGCGCGAGCACGTTGAATCGGAAAGGCTGATTGCTCGAGCTCGGTCTGTCTGGCTCTGGAAGGGTTGCTAACGCTAGCCTTGTGGGAGGTCCTACCGTATTTTCCGTCCTCGTAGGGTATTCTTTGGCAAATTCTTTTCCTGCTCGAGTAGCAAGGGTGGTAGTTTCCTCATCAGAGTCAGTGAGCGTAGGAACTACAGTCTGGTCTCCATCCGACATAACAGAGACGACGTTGCAAGGTTTGCCTTTGGCCTTCCTTTAGGGTTTTGTAGTGCACTGTTCGTTGCTGAGGAGGTCCGGATGGACCCACATCACCTGACCCGACAGCAAGGTCTAGGGTACTAAACCTTTCCCTCGTTGGCTGTGAGGGTCGTCGTTGGTGATTTTCTAGACCGCTTTGGGGATAAGAGTTACCCCCGCTGGAGCCTGAACCTCCGGGAGATCTGTCCCAAAGCTCAGGGTGATCATATTTGTGGTCACCTGCTTTTGTACATTTTCCTTCTTTAGGACTCCTGCATCGTAAAGGGCCTGGAGCTTATCCTTGATGATGTAACACTTAGAGGTGTGGTGACCAAGGAACCGGTGATACGCACAATAACCCAGGTCGCTAGTCTTGTTCACCTCCTCAGGCTTCGTGACCTCTGATAGTTTGATTCGATTGCTCTTTAAGAGTGTGTCGAATGTTGCCACCACTTGGTCCTCTCCGAAGTTGTATTGCTTTGGAGGGTGTTGCTCGAACTGCCTAGGCTTCGGCCTTTGGGCCGTTTTGGGCGTCGTTACAGCATCGACGACTATGATCTCTTTTCCTCTTGTTCGAGGGGGATTCTTTAACACAGTCGGCTCCACGGCTCCCTTATTGGGGTGAGGTTCTTCGGCCTCTAGCCTTTTGATCATGTTTTCCACCTGCTCGCTCTGGCGAACAAGTTCTTTCTAGGTCCAGGTTTCCACTGCTCCGACCTTGGATAGAATGTGGATTAAGAGATTATTGCGGCACATTTCAATCAGCATGGATTCGGAAACTTGGTCCTAACAGTGGACCGATCGGTTCCTGAATCTCTTTACGAAGTCGTTGACCGACTCCGACTTCCGCTATTTTTCAACAAGGAGGGTGGCCATTGACACCTCTGTGTCGTCGTCGAAGAAGTGGGCTAAGAAGAGTCTTTCTGTGTCAGCCCATGACTTGATAGAGTCGGGTTCTAACTTGTGGAACCATTCAAACGCTACCCCCTTAAGGGTGCCTATGAACAACCGGGTGAGGATGGCGTCATTTCCCGTAAGGAACCCGGTTTGTGCCATAAAATAGTAGATGTGCTGTGAGGACGAGCCCTTGCCATCGAACTGTACCAAGCTAATCGGCTTGAACTTCGCTGGGTATGGGACTATATCCCACTCGACAGGATAGGGTCAGACTACCCCCAGCTTGTTCATGTTTTGCTGGAGTTTCAAAGCGTTGAGCTGGCTTTGGAACTCATCGAACCTCTTGTCACGGGCTCTACCCCCAGTGTGCGACGTCCCCAGCGATGTTTTGGAAGAGTAGTCAGACTGTGGGCCGACATTATCCTCCGTTTCGGTTGTTGGATGAAGAGGAGGCACCCACTCCTTACTCCCCGCCGGCCATGGTAGGGTACGCTGGGCTCTCTTCTTCTTCTTTTTCTTCATAAGCTATTCCAACATTTCCCTTAAGGAGTTGATGGTTGCCTGTTGCTCTTCAAACTTCTTAGCACCGTCTGCTCATTCGGGACGTCGGTCACATGTACCCTTGCTAGTGCATCCTGACTTGAGTGCGATGTTTGGGATGTGGCTGCCGCTGAGCCAACTTCGTCTTCATCATCAGAGGGAGGTGCTAAAGTCGAGTAATCTAACCCAATGCTCACCCGTGTGCGACTATGGGTACGTTGGTATATACCGTCTTGTCCACGTCGAACAAGAGGGGGATTAGGCCCCAGGAAGGAGTCCAAATCTGGAGAACCAGAAAGCACGGCCTTACCCTTGTCCGTCATATTGATTGTAGCAGACGGGAGCTCTAGATCATCGACGGCGAGTCTCTTCCCGCGGTGCTGCCTCCGACTTGAAGATCTTGGCTTGGAGGCCCGTTGAGCGAGCCTTTTGAATACCGAGGGCTTCGCCGTTTCCACACACTAGCAGTCAGTAAGTACTGCCTGAATGAGTCTCTTGCAGTGACATTGCGGACTCACCTCTTGCATAGTTCGTTTGTGAGTTAGGTACCCTCGGAGATCCTCTGCGGGTGGTTGGTGACAGCCGCCAGGGCTAGAGGGTTCAGCTAGATGACTGCACGATCGGGGTTTAGATGAACCCCCTTGTACACTCCATGAAGGGTGTTTAGGTGTTGAAGTTGGGCGGGTTCGCCTTGACAGGCGAGTTGCCACGTTCAGGCGAGTTTGCACCCATTGGCGGACCTCGTCTATTCACCCTTGCGGGCAGATTTGGGATGTCTCGCCTAATGTTTTGCCTTTATTGTGAAGGCTTATTTGGCCATGACGCCTGTCCGTCGAGCAGAGTTGACGTGGCTCGCTTGATGTCGGTGGTACATTAGACTCACCTGAGTTACGCGGTCTGTTCGCTTCAAGGATATGACCTAAGAAGCGAAATCCGCCTATTTTGGCGAGCCCGCCTGGATCGTCGGTTTCGACAGAGTGGGAGATGTTTTGTTCAGGGTGAATCCCTCCTTCTTGTAAGAGTTCTCCTGATTCAGTGATCTCCTCAGCCTTTGGAGGGTCGAGTCTCTGCCTCGCCTTGTTCAGACCTGAATAATACCTCAGGCCATCATACGAGGCAAAGGTTTGAGCTTTCTGCCGGGTGAGGAGCTGTCGTTGCCGTTGCCGGGCTCTTCTTTAAAGAGGAGCACCTGGTCGGGTCGTGTCGACCCGGTTCGTGCCAGAGTGAACCTCCTCTTCCTCTTGGGTGAAGATTTGTGAGGGTCGCTTGGCGACCCATTCGATGATATTCCGCCTAGTGTTGCCGGCCTTTGGTTTGGCCGTGATCAATTTTGGGGAAGTTTTATTCCCTGCCATGACTCGGATGGCATCCTCAAGCGTGGGGGTTTTGGCGGTTTGAGGTCGGCCCCTACGCACGACTCGGTGGCGTTTGCGGGACGCATCGCCACCAGAGGAGGAGGAGGAAAAGTACTCTTCGTACTTGGCCTGGTCGAACTCAATTTCTAGGGACTCCAATGTTGTCTCGATAGGAATCACATCGAATTAAGCTACCACCTTTTCGGTTCAAGAAATAGTTTCTCCCACTGTGGTCGCCATCTTCTGTAGGTGTAAATTTTGATCTCACAAATTAGGGATTTCGTTTGTATTGATAAGAATAGCTTATTATAAACTAAGAATAAAAATTATAACAGAAGCGGAGAGAAGGTCCTCCTTGTTTAATGTGGGGACTTTGGTAGCTATAGGACGCCTCGCTCGATTATCGCACCGAGTCTGCTTCCCTTGGACGATTTGACCGAGGTTGCTGGTGAGCTTTAGTACATAGTAGAAGCTCGTGCTAGCTGAGTTCAAGTTTCCAATTTCGATGTTGACCAGGGCTTGAAGCTAGGAAGGGGTGCTACAATACAAAGATCATGCAAAGAGCTTATCATCAACTCCTTCGAGAGTTGAGAGCTGTGGTTCAGCTAACCGATCAATTAACTATGAGTTAATCGAACTTCTTCTCTTGCTAAACTGGCTGACCCCCTTCTCCATGGCCGGGAGAAGTCCATAAATAGAGAAGAGGCCGCGTGGCAATTCCTTGAATCATGAGATATGATCATGTATTGTTGGGAGATATCTTGTCGCTCACCTGTACCACGAGCGGCTACTTGATGGGTTCGGAGTACTGTGCTCCTTCCCTTCACGTCGTGGGAAGGCCTATCCCTGTATGTGGTATAGCGTCTACCAAGTACTCTGGCGAGTTTGGCGAGCTTGCCGTTTGTAGGCGAGTTTGGCTCTTGACTCGTGCGGGCGGGGCGAGTTTCATGCAGGCGGACTTGGCGACTGCATGGATTTGACCAAACCCCTCGTACTGTGAGCGGCTACTTGATGGGTTCGGAGTACTGTGCTCCTTCACTTCACATCGTGGGAAGTGGAAAGGCTCATCCTTGTACGTGGTATAGCGGCTGCCAAGTACCCTGGCGAGTTTGGCGAGCCTGCCGTTTGCAGGTGAGTTTGGCTCTTGACTCGTGTGGGCGAGGCGAGTTTCATGCAGGCGGACTCGGTGACTGCATGGATTTGACCAAACCCCTCGTACTATGAGCAGCTACTTAATGGGTTCGGAGTACTGTGCTCCTTCCTTCACGTCGTGGGAAGTGGGAAGGCCCATCCCTGTACGTGGTATAGCGGCTGCCAAGTACTCTGGCGAGTTTGGCGAGCTTACCGTTTGCAGGCGAATCTTATGCTTTGTCTTCAAAGGTAATTTTTACCATCTACACCTGGCTAGTCCTAAGCGAAGCTTGTTTTGGTAGCTTCTCCAGGATGTGGTCAATCCACTTACTTTGTGATATGGATGATGTGGCCCAAGTAGGCTATTTGGGTGAAGTTCATTTTGGGTGAACTTCATGTGAAGCTCCACATTGACTTGGTTCTGGTAGTGAGCTTCAATGTGGTTTGAGCGAACTTCAATAAAATTTGAATAAGCTTCTCTATGGGCTTGCATTTGACTCATATGAAGTGTTTAGCTCATAGGTGTTCACTTCTTGGATATAGGCTGAGTGTTAACCTAGAAGAGGGTATAGTTTAACCATCTACAAGATCCCCTCCATAATTTTTAAGAACTTTTTTTTGGCTTGTAACAGGGATCGAAATACTTTGGGCAATAGCTAGAGGTGTATTGTTGAACATAGCTTGAGTCCTCTTGCTTGAGTTAAAACATAACTTCATTTATCTACTTGCTTGTCAGAGGTGGACCATTGAACACAGCCTTCTTTACATTCATCCAACTTTATGTTTGGAATGAAGTTTGTTTGCCCCAACATTGGGACGAAGTTTAGAGAATGGCGATGTTTGGTCAACTTTTGAATTTTGCTGAGATTCGTCCAATCTCGGTTATGCGAGCAAAATTCACTGACTGACAATGGTTGCTTAATCTTAGTTATTTCAGAGAAGTTTGCTAACTTGTGAGGGTCGCAATGATTGATATCTTTGGATTCGTGGCTTGCTTTGTAGCTGAGATTACTCTTGGCTAGTTAAACTTTTGGCAAGATTCGTCAGACACCTAAAGTCTAGGCTAGACTTTAGCCTCTTGGTACGGTCTAATCACTTCTCCTAAGAAATAAATTTTTATTTTGAAAAGTTGTATTATGAAAGCTTATAAATAGGCCCTATTTTGCTCCAAGTCTCTCCCAGCTTCATTCTTCTCTATGTCTAATCCTCTCTGAGCTAACCAGAGATGCTCTACAATAAAGGTGCTGAGATAAATAGCTCTAATAGGATCTAGCCTACGTAAAGGGCAATTCAATGGAAGAAGTCCATATACTCCACCAGTTGGTGGACTTGCTTTTGGCTAAAAATGTTAAGCTCGAGTAGACTCTCTAGAGCAAGTCGAAAGCTTAGTGCAAGTTGAATGTGATAGGGACACTTGAAGATTTAAGTGTCATGCTTTGTTTTTAGAACCATTTGGAGGCTGAGATGGCGACTGAAGAAAGACCCATGAATTTCCACAAGCGAAGACTCCAAAAGTGATTAGGTCTTGCAAGTGCAGACCTAGAATGTAATTAAACATCACTCATTTTTCTGGACCTCAATGTCGATTTTTTTTTGTGTGATTTGGATTTGTTCCCCAATCCATTTTGTTTGTGGAACAACACAGCCTAGGAGAGCAAGAGTCGTCCTTACATTGCATCTCTTCTGTATTCTTCAATTGTTACATGGCTTGTAAGAATGAGAATTCAATTGTTACATGGTCTTGTAATCCGAGAGTCTGAATGTCGCATTTATTTAGCAAAGTCCTTGATTAATAAGAATGGAGTCTTTATGAGATTGTCAATTCTTGTGTGTTTGATCTGTGCATAGTTTACCTTTTACGCTTGAGGTAAAACTTGATCTCTACATGTAATTTGTCAATAATTCTACTATTTTGACATAATTTGCTCCATTCTTAGGTGAAGTTCACTAAGTCGGTTAGTAAAGCTCATTCAATTTTTGGACTTAAGTGAAATTCACTAAGTCAGTTTGGTGAAGCTCATTCAATATTGGAGCCAAGCTAGCCAGATTGATCAGTAAAACTCGCTGGAAATATTCAAAATTTCAAAATTTTGATTTTAGTTCCTAG
The DNA here is from genome assembly GCA_022839385.1 of Asparagus kiusianus. Taxonomy (NCBI): domain Eukaryota; kingdom Viridiplantae; phylum Streptophyta; class Magnoliopsida; order Asparagales; family Asparagaceae; genus Asparagus; species Asparagus kiusianus. The sequence continues at coordinate 298,244 of BQKN01063387.1, forward strand.
ACTTGGGCGAAGATTGCTCTTGGGTGAAGATTGATCTTTGGCAAAGGTCAGAGTGATATTCTAGGGCGAAGTTTGAAGCGAGATATTTAGGCAAAGTTCAGGGTGAAATATTTGGTCGAAGTCACTGAAAGCCTTTAAATAGATTGTTGATCTTCTTATCTTTTCACCTTGTTTTCAAAATCCTACATCTCTTTGAACTCCCTTCAAACCTTCAGATCTCAGACTCTCTTCTTCGTTCAATGGCCCCCTACATAAACTCAACAAAAGAAATAATGTTGCTCACGGATATCATCAATCAAAGACTACCATAGCACGGCCACAATTGGAGCTTGCATTAAGGAAACTTTAAATCCATTAACGGCGGTGTTTTTTGATCTACGAAATAGCCCCCTTCGGGCTTGAATACTACTCGCACATGAATCTATTTCACTATTAATAGTGAGACTTATATGACCGTATTTGGTCTTATCTATAGGTTTCATTGGCGACAATGAAACTTTGGTAGCTGCCAGCAATGGCACTTTACATAGCGAACTTCACTTCTCACGCAAACTTCATCTAGGTGAGGTTCACCAATTTAGTCCATTGGACTTTTGGGTGAACTTTGTTATAGTGAAGTATGTTGATTTAGTCCACTTAGGCTTCTTAGCAAACTTCCCCTACACTCTCGACATCTTGCTAGATTTTTTGAGGTTATAGTGGGTTGGCCTTCGCTCATGATTGAGCTTTGCCTGAGTAGACCTAACGAGCGTTGCTTGTGGGCTAAAAAATTAGCTCATTTTTTTGAGGCATGTCTTCTAACTTGTTTTTCTCTCTCTTGTGCAGTTACCTTGGCAAATATGTCCGTTAGCCATCATAACTACTTTGGGAAAAAAAAGAACTCATAATCCCATGATGGTGCACGTCTTCAGTGGGAATATCCCTCTGTTTTTTGAATAGTAGTCAAGAGAGGACCAATACAATCCATCTCGTAAGAGTTAATACTTTAAGAAAGCTCATTACAGATGCTGAGTTCTCCATCTAAAATTGATTTCTATTTGATGATGGCAACCCATGAGGCACTCAATTTTCAATCAAAAAAGGAGTGCTGATATTATGTCCAGCGAGATCGTCATTTCTATCAACCAGCGATAGACAACAAGCATCATTTATGTACCTGTACCGACTCATAATTCTCCGTCTGATGTAGTTTCTTCTCACTAATGGATAAGATAGTGTGATGGTGGGTTTCCTAAAAAATGATGACATCTTTCATCAAGAAGGGCACTTCGACCTTAGTATTATGGGTCTTCACCTTAGTTCTATCAAAGAGGACGCCTCCACCAATGAGGCCCCTATGGTTCCGAATATGTTTGGTAATCAATTTACCAAGATTAATAGACAATATCCAAAAGAGGATGTCAAGTTCCCTAGATGGATCAGATCGACTGATACAAAGTGGTGGGACTCTACTTCGTAGTACATACTTCTAAGTATAGTCTATTTGTGCTCCTGTGTTATATAGAATTCTTGAGCTATATAGTATTGACAACAACACATTTTTACTCTGGCGAGAGAGGGTAGAATAGCTCTACATGAGACATTTGAAGCATCTTGGCTACAAATGGGAGAACGACCATATAAATAGTTCTTTCCTACAAATTCGGAGTTAGCAACCATGGATCACTATGCTCATGTTGGTGAGGCGTCTTGAGAGTTTTCACCAAACAATTGTACATGCTGCATATCATCCCCATGTTGCCTACATAACTTGGGCAGAGTACCTATTCACGAATGTGAGACAAAAAAGGAAGAGTTGAACCAATTTTTATGACAAATGGGCTTGAGTACAAAGCAAGATCTCCAGGAAAAGTCATGTAGTTCACATTGCTGAATCACATGAATGTGGGTTTCATGTGAGGGATACATCTGAAAGTACTATATATTGTGACATTAATTGCCCATCGATATAACCTAGCTTTGCTTCCCGTTATGGTATTGGCTAGGGGAGTGAGCCACTAAGTATTTGAACTAGGAGAGGGGAGAGGGGTGCCAAGAGAGGAAGTCTCGAACCCTAGTGTGGAGCTGCCATATACCTACTGATGGTGTAGTATATGCTTCAGTTCTCTTTGCTCACGTCTATTGCTATTGAGCCTGAAGAAGGGGTTGCATTACTATAGCAATATGAGTATTTAAAGTGGACTATCAAGTACACTATGAGGATTCACCAAATTGTACAAAACAAGGAGCATTATTGCCTCTACTATTGCTTTCCCCAAATTGTCGATGACAAGCCTGGTAATGAGTTTGAAGACAGCTCCAGCACTGAGGGATTCACCCATTTATCTAGTGGTTGCTTCAATTAGCTGGTCAATAATAGGGTAGGTCATTTTGTTCCTCTGAATGAAACCAAGTGATATATTGAGCTTTATTTGCCTGTTCGTTCACATGATATTTTGGATATGATCTACTCTATATTGGCAATCCAAACATAAGATTGTTGCGCTCGAGAATTCTTATTGATAAAGCTTGTGCTTGGTATCATTTTGTCACTGGACTATGATCATCACATTTTATTATACTTTTATATCCTTATTATCTATTTTATTTAAATAAATATATTACTAATAACGTGTTTTCTCTTAATTTGCTAAAAATGAAAAATCAATAAATAAGAGATCAAAAAGAATAAATTTCTTCATTTTCTACCTATTATTAAAGCCTAGCATCAAGCCACAGCCTACGGAAGCCCAAGAAATAAGGATCTAATATGAAAAGAAATTAAATCAAATTTATATTTAGGATGATCAACCATAAAGAAACATCATTATCTCTTAGTTCGGAAGGCAAAATCTAATATATAATGTATGAAAATCACATATCTCCATGAGATGGAGCTATCTAGAATTTTTTTTAAAATCCTAATCATTCCACTAACCAATTGGCTAATCGTTCGGCTAACCGACTGACTAATCGATTGGCCAAAATTGGGCAACCAATTGGCCAATCGATTGGTCAACCGATTGGTTCATAACTAAATAGTTAATAATTTAGATTTAATCCTTAGAGCCCAAGCAAAATCTAATGGCTCTTGTTGATTGTTGTAAGCTATAAATAGAGTTATGGAGTGAGGGGTTTGAGTGAAAAATTTTATAAACTCATTTTTAGAGAGGAGTACCTTTAATTAGGTCTTTCAATTTGTAAACTTTTTAGGTTTATAATAAATAAATATTTTTACTTCCTTCTTCAATTTCTTCTTCGTTGTTGATGAAGATAAAAATTTATTTTTATGGGGCCAACCCCTTCCAAAATAAGTTTTTATTTTTTTCTCTCTTATTTTCTTATTTTAGAAATTCATGTTTTATTTTTATGTTAGTAGATTAGATTTTATTTTGTGTCTTATAACTTAGATTTACTTTCATGCTCTTTTATTTTTGTTAGTTAGATTTTTTTATGCTCATAATTTAGATTTTTATTTTTTTGTTATTCTTCTCTTTGTAGTTAGTTTTTATTTTTATTCTCTTTCTTTTGCACTTTCTTGTCTTGATTTTAATTCTTTATTTTTATTTTGTAAAATATGCAACTAAATCTTGTAGAAATTTTTGAATTGTATAAACTAGTTTGATTTATTTTATAATTTGTGGATTGCTGTTTTGAGCTCAAAATGGTCATGTTTAGGATAATTAACTAGAGAACTAATTAGTAGAAAAAGAATTTGATAATCAATATTTATTTTAAGTGGTTTCATAGGTTATGCTTATGAATTCCCGAATTACTATATTTTCTTTTCATAAATGGTAATTTTTACTTGGATGATAATTTTACTAGTTATGTTTTTCTTAAATAGTTTGATAGTCTATGCTTAATAAATCTAAAGTAAAACATTATAAAAAGAGGGTAGTTCATAAATTCTTAATGAAATTAACTAGTAGATTCAATTCTAGATTCTATATTCTCTCTTGATTTCCTTTGTATTTTACTTATTTTGGTTGTTCCTCTTTTTGGTTAATTTTTCTAGTCTTGATATTGTTGTTCTCTTCTATTTTATTTATTTCTCCTCCTTATTATTCTTTGTTTTTTATTTATTCACTCTCTTTCTCTCTTCTTCTTCTAGTTTTGTTTTATGTATAAATAATCACACACTCTTTATATCTCTTTTCTTCCACTCTTATATCTGCACACAACTCTAAGATCCATGCTAGAATTTATTCTACACCACTTCCTCATGGGATCGGCATTGTACTATATTATAAATTGATTGTGCACTTGTAATCTCAACATATATCTACAACACATCAAGTTTTTGGTGTCATAGCTAGGGGAGGTGCTTATAATTAGAATTTCTCTATTTTGGTTCTTTGATTTGTGTATCTTCGTGTGAGGGGACAACATTGAAGATTGAAGATTATAGATTGAAGATTGAAAAGATAAGTCCTTGTTTTAGTATTTTCAATTCCACACTCTACTTTAGATTCTCACAATTAAATACAATTACGACCTTAAAAAATAAAAATTTTCTCTTGTTGATCTTGTAAAACCCCGTAAATTTGAGTTAATAAGTGATAATTTGAAACAATAAGTGATTAATTGTGATAAGTGGATATTTATCATGGTAAATATCATTAAATGGTGTATGAGTATGATGCCAACTATTTTGAGTGTAAACGAGTTCATACATATGAAAGAATTGAGTCGAAACATGCATAAGCAAAAAACCTACACAAACTGAAAAGCTGCTAGCCAGTCGACCGTTGCACCAGGTCCAGTCGACCGCAGACCGATTTTTCCAGTTTTCCTAATCTGTTTTGGAAACAGGTTCTTTTGAGGCCCAGTTGCACACAGGAGTATATAAACCTATTTTTCATGTTTTTGCACATATGATATCATATCTCTCAAACCCTAGCAGTCACCTTTTCCTCCCCTAAATCCTAGATCAATATTTTGAGTTTCCAAGAGCTTTGTGAAGCAATTTTCGATGTGTAGACGAGATTGTTGACATGTGGCTTAGGGGTTTGCTTTGGCATTGCACTCTCAGGCTTTCAACCAAGTTTTCAGGTGAGTTTTATCTCTAGTAACCCTATACCCAAGTTTTTAAAGGTTTTTAATGAGTTTTATGGAATTTTATTGAGCCAAATCGACTATTTAAGTATAAAAGCAATTCTTTTATATTATATGAATAAAGATCAGATCATCTTATGTTTAAAAGCTTAAGAATGAATTTCTAGAAGTGATTTAAGATCTGAAAGTAAATAACAATGTGGTTTAACTGAGTTTTGAAGTTTCTATCGACGTTTTGATGTTTTCATGTATGTTTAGGGTTTACATGTAATATTTAACATTGTGATTCTTTATTCATGTGTTAAATAATCTTTAGAGATGTTAATTTAGTATTTACAATGTTCTATACAAGTTTTACAATGAGTTAAGCAAGTTAGAATCATGAAACACACACAAACACGAACCTGCAGTAAGTAGGCTGAGGACCTCGGGTCGGTCGACCGCCGCATAAGGCATGATCGACCACCAGGCAAATCCGAGCATGTGCATGTTTCGACTCATGTTTGATGTTTTCGTGGGATTTTCTCGATCTATCTGAGATGTAATATGATGTTTATGACCTGTTTAATACTTGAGGTGTTCGTGAACACAAAATATTGGCACACACATTGAGATATGTGCACTAATGCTTGGTCTACATTCTTAAATAAATATTTTTGCATAGTGGAGATGCACAATATATGTTTGAGTTGATAGGTATTGGTATAACACATGATAATGAATACTTATCCGTTGGGGATGTTTCGGTGTGGACGTTTATCCCGTAATAAGACCTCGGCAGCACCACACTAGGAGTATTTAGACGTTATCCCGTAATGAGACCTCGGCAGTACTAATACTCGAAGATGATCGATGTGTTTTTGAATTGGGCTGATACATCTTTATTCCATGGTACGATTATCTAGATGCATCATCTGGAATAGGGGAGATAAAACCTATTACTGTAGAACGATTGAGTAAGGACGTTGAATCCACATGTGAATGTGAGAACCTTACAAAAGTATCGTTATGTGATAAAGACATATACACACAGTTGTAGTTTACTCCCATGTTAGATTACCCAAGTGTGGGATATATTTTGGATACATGACGTACATGATATGGCCTATGGTGATATTTGAGCTGGAAGATATTTTCTTATAACTATGCTAACTACCCGAGGGTAGTTCAAGATGTGACATTGGTTCTTTTTGGTAGAGGTTTGGAGTATTTTTCTTCATGTACTGTTTTCATTCATAGGATTGGAATTGGTATTTAGTGATTCATAATTTGAGATACGGTATATACATAAGGGTTTTCTTGTTTGGATTATTTCGCTCGACGTACTAATTTTCGTGTTGTGGGTTTCTAAATGCTAACTCTATTTAGAGTTACATGAATAATTTTTATAGATATATGTACTAACAGTATTTTCTTATATACTTCTACCTCTTACCCGTGGAGGCGATGGAGATGATCTCGCTAGCACTTTGACACTCGTTTCCCTCCCCCCCCTTCAGGTAGCGAGGCCAGCGTACAGAGAGTCGCAGGTTGATAGGATTGCATCTTAGATTCCATCTAATTATTTATAGTTATAGTTATTTCAGAGCTCCATATTTAGTTGTTTATTTTCAGACCCTAGAGATTATGATTTTATTTTATAGAGGTTGAGTGTCTTAGTGAGATTTTTGACTCTTGAATTGAGACATATTATATCTTATTTTAGATTCAATATTATTTTATTCTATTTTAGTTGGGCCCTGATGAGGGTTATTTATACATTTCTTCTGTGTTTAATCTGTTCATTGTACTATTTCACTATTCTTTGTCTGTTCTACCTACACCTGTTTGTTGATTCTTCTAGAGAGATAGTAACTGTGATGGTGAAACATGTTATTGCATGGTGTTAGTGCATGCCAGGTTTGATATTCTGGGATTCACATTGGATTTTAGCCTTGTGTGAACCCTGGGGCGTCACAGATCTTAATAAAATCTACCTTCCCCTTGAACAGCTACTAATAATATAATAAATTCAAACAAGAGATCTCTCTCTCTCTCTCTCTCTCTCTCTCTCTCTCTCTCTCTCTCTCT
>BQKN01063387.1:305360-331538 GCA_022839385.1 Asparagus kiusianus
TCTCTCTCTCTCTCTCTCTCTCTCTCTCTCTCTCTCTCTCTCTCTCTCTTGTTTGATTATTAATCATAACTAAAGACAAAGGTTTTTTTTGTGAACCTTTGTAGTTGTTGAAGGGTACTTATCCCTCATCAAGATAATAGTCCAAGCGTTTAAAACTTATTAGACGTTGGCCCTTAAGTACTTGAACTCATTAAAAAAAATAAGAAATCTTTAAGTGAACTAGTTTAAGTTTACTTGAATCCATTAGTATCTAAGAATATGTTTAGCGGTTGTATAAAGCGTTCTGAAATAAATGAGGTACTTAATTGGTCTTTGACCTCATTCTTGTTCTACTCTTATCTAGCTAGCTGACTAAGTAAACTCTAATCTTTTCATTAAAAGAGCGTCTGGTTAAGGCTGGTCTAGTTAAGTCTATGCTTAACTCTACAATTAAGGGTAGTTGTTTCAAAGTAATTGCTCTTGATTTGTTTTAGTTAGGTTTTTTTCATTCTTGTTATTTTCTCATTATCTTATAGATCGTTTAGTTTTTCCCTAAAAAACTTAACTTTTTCCTAATTTTTTATTTAGAAAAATTCAAAAGAATTTATTTTGGTGTATGTAAGTTTGGATTGGGAATAATACTAATCGATTGATTTGTGTTGAACTAACTTTGAAACCAAAAGAAAGGGCTAATCATAATCCATCCGTTCTTCAAAGTATGTGTTATCCCACTATGAATACAATAACGTTTTGCATTAGGCTACCTGATGTTAATGGAGCTAATTTTGAGCGTAGACCATATTTCATAAGCATGTTTCTAAAATTCTTAGGAAATGAAACCCGAAGATGCTTATATTTTTATCTTCAAGTTTGAGAAAGTTTGTCTCATGACTAAGATTAGGGAACTAAGTGAAGATACGATTAGGCTTAGATTTATCCCATTTTCTCTTAGGGATGAAGCTAAGAAACGGCTATATAGCTTATCTGTAAATTCTAACTCAACCTGTGATGAATTTATTACTATTTTTCTTAAGATACTTTTTCCTATCTATAAAATTTTTAAGATTAGAAACAACATTTAAAAGTTTAAGATAGTCTTAGAGGAGCCATTCTGGAAGTATTTTAATAAATTTAAAGATCTTATCTAATATCATCATCGTAGTCTAGAAAAGTGGCTATTATACCAAATCATCTATGAAGGATTAGATTATTCTTCAAAAGCTTTCTTAGAATTAATGTGTCAAGGGGATTTCTTAGAGAAAAGTACCGATGAAGCTTGAAAATTTCTTAAGAGTTTATCTAAGAAAGCCATGCGGTAGAAATACTATGATGAAAGGGTTTTATTAGTTCACCCAATCAAATCTAGTGGTCTTTTCCTAGAGTCGAACATAGCATCTGAAGCAAAGATGACTACAAACCCATGTAACGTAGAAGCCATAGAAATTAAAGAACGAGATTCAGCTCTAATCAATAAAGTTTCTACTCCAGGATGTCATAACTGCCTATCTCAAGCATATGTTTCAGAGGAATGTCATCTCTTAGAAAATAATCAACCACTAGGTTGCAGAAATCATTCAAATTTTGTATGGAATTAGGAAATTTTTTTTATTCACTCTCTTTTTAACTCCACGATTTTTTTTTTGAGAAAACAAAATTCCATTTAATATACCAAATAATTTTTTTTATAACCCAATCCTGCATACTAGAATCGGTCTCTTCTAAATTAGCTAATGAATCCAATTCCTCCAATTTCTGATCATGAGAAAAGTTTTGGTGTTTTAGAGAAAGGTTTAGAGGCTATGATTAAAACTTCCATATAGACTACTAACATGTTGATTCAGACATCCAGCACTCTGAATTTCTTTATGCAGACAACAGATCAAGTATTCAATTCTAACACTCAAGCCATAGCTAGGTTAGAAAACCCTATGAATATTAGCAAGTTCAACTTACCAAGCTCTAATGAACATAATCCATTCACTATGGTTAGGGAAACAAGTAGACAATCAAGTTAGAGTGTCTCTAAGTCAAACTCTTGAACCTAAATAGACTCTCACTTTTTGATAACTCTATTCAACAATCACACCCTTTCCATGACCAAGAACCTGAATTAAACCAGAGCTCAATTTTGATAGGTTTAAACTAGTTGCTCCCTTTCTAAATAGACTCAGATCTAGGAAAAACTTTCATCAAGTGGAGAAAATCTTAGAAACCTTTAAGTTGTTCAATGTCAACATTCTTTTCTTACATGCCATCCAACTAATCCTATCCATGTAAACTTTTTAAAGAATTTGCGCACTAAAATGAGAACAATATGTGTTCCAAGAGAGTCTTTCTTTCTATCAATAGTAGTGACATGCTCTAAAAGCCTATGCCATAGAAACATAAGGATCCTAATTGTCCTACTATCTCGTGTGTTATAGGAAATACCTTTATTGATAATATACTTTTAGACTTAGGGGCTAGAGTCAATTTGCTTCCTTATTCGGTCTACTAGCAACTTGGTGTATAAGAACTTAAACCAACTAGATGTACTTTACAGTTAGCTTATAGGTCTAATAAAGCCCTATGGGAGAGATAAAGGATGTTTTGATTAAGGTTGGAGAGTTTATTTTTCTAATGGATTTTATAGTCTTACAAATGCAGTCCGTTTGTAATCCCAAAAGTCAAACACCTATCATTTTAGGAAGGATGTTCTTGGCCACTTTTAATACTTTGATCAATTATAGAACTGGTCAAATAAAGCTATAGTTTAGAAACTTTACTGTTGATCTTAATATTTTTAATATAGAGTACCAGTCAATTAATCAACCTATAGAAGAAAACTACATCCAGAAAAATTCAAAAGAAAAATTAAAAGAAGGGAGTGTGTCAGAACCGAGTTTTGAGGTGATCTTTGGTAAGGAACTGAAGACATTAGAGGAGCTAGAATTAGAACAAGTCTTTAAGTAGGAAGATACCGAGTTAGATGCAAGTTTCTCTGAACTTAGCTTTGAAGAGCTTGTTGCTGATGAGCTTAGTTTCTTAGAAAATATAGAATAATCGAATTATCATATCTTAAGCATAAATTTTGGGTTTGAAGAATTTTTTAAAGAAAAATCAATCTTGTTAGGATCTACTTTTACTTATGAGGAACTTGAGTTAAAATTTGAGACTTACTTTCTGTTTAATAAACACCAAAAATTAAAAATACATAACCCTCTGTCTACTGGCCTTCAAATGCTGTAAAAATCTTTGAAAACCTCAGAATGTATAGAATTTAAGCACATCATTGGGTTTATCATTTTAGACTTGTTTAAATTCGGGGTAGAATTTTTAGCAATAAAGTGAGATTTGATGTCGAATGTGGGCTTTTCATTTGTTATCTTTTATTCTATATCTTTGCTCTTTTTATTTTAATAATAATAAAAATAATTTATTCTTCTCTCACTTTATAGTTACATGTTCTATTGAAAAAATAAAAATGAAAAAATAATAAAGAAAAAGGAAAAATGAAAACAATGAGAAAAATGAAGGAACAAAAGAATGGAAAAAGAAAAAAAATAAAAGATTATTGGCTACATCCTCCTCATACCAAAGGTAATTGTAGATTTTTATCATTTTATCATCGTTCTAAGTTGACCAAATAAATATAAATGCTTCATTTCCTATCTATTTTTTTGCATCATAGAGTTTGCATTGAGGATAATGTAAAATTCAAGTGTGGGCGTGGGGACTAGTCATTTTTTCTTTTTATTTTACCATTTTTTCATCCTTTTATTTCATTTCTTCCAATCTTTTCTTTACCTTAATAAAATATTTTCACTCGATAAGTTGATAATGTTAATTAATAGTTAGTCTATTTGATGAATCTTTAAAATTTCTAATTCTAACTTAGTTTTTATTGAAGTTAAACTTTTATGATAACTCTAGATAAATTTTCTAAGAAATAAATTTTGAAGTAGTATGTTACACTAAAGTCCTAACTTAGACTTTTAACTAGAGTAATGAAATATTTACATGCTTGGCTTTGAGTGGAAAATAATTTTTCATGTTGTCCTCATCTTAATATTTTTCAATACACACACACATGTACATATACACACATAGATATTAACAAAACTATATTTGCAAAAGAAGAGTGCATGAAATGAGCATAAAAAAGTTCTTTTTTGAACTCCAAGGTGATTTTGTCTTACAAAGCCTAAATTAATTGAGTAATTAGGCCCGAGGGATATTGTTATACTTAGTGACCTAAGCTCAATTAGGTTGAGATTCATTGGCCCAAAACTCGTTGAATAGTTATTTTAGAAAGCTCGATAAAGTAAAAAAATTGCTAAGAAATAAAGATAATAAAAAATACTAACAATTTTTTATATATTTCTATATATGTTCTTGAAAAATAAATTAATCAAGCAACTTACAAATTATTTAAAACAAAGAGTTAGCATATTCTTTTTAAAACTTTTAATTAAATTTCTAACTTAGACTTAGTTTTTATATAGCTATAGTGAATATATTTTCTAAGAGATTTACTTTGGATTTATACCTAAAGATAATTTCTTGAATAAAAACTAGCTATAATTAGATTAGATAAAGGTATCAAGTAAATTAATTATACATTGGCTTCTTCAAATTAGCAAGTTCTCAGAATTTTATGGGTATATTTATAGTAAACTCTTAGGAGACTACAATTCATTCTCGAGGATAACATAAGGTTTAAAGACTTATCGTATGTGCTAAATACAACTTTAATTTCTACTAAAGTGAGTTACCATTTTCTTTCTTTCTATTTTATTTTTTTGGTAAAGGACTAGTAAAAATTTAGGTATGGGAGTATTTGATCATCAAATTTTATTATATTTTTATACCATCATTATCTTATTTATTTAAATAAATATTTCACTAATAACGTTCTTTTCTCTTAATCTGTAGGAAATGAATAATTAATGAATAAGAGCTCAAAAATTACTCAAATTTGCTTATTTTTATTAATGAATAAGAGCTCAAAAATTACTCAAATTTGCTTATTTTTATTAATGAATAAGAGCTCAAAAATTACTCAAATTTGCTTATTTTTATTAATGAATAAGAGCTCAAAAATTACTCAGATTTGCTTATTTTTCAACCTTTTGTTGAAGCCCAGAATCAAGCCAAACAGCGTATAGATGCCCAAGAAACAACGATCCAATATGAAAAGAAATCAAATTAAATTCGTATTAAGAATAATCAACCATAAAGAAATAGTATTGTCTCCCGCTAAAAGGTGGAATCTAACATATGATATACGAAAATCGTCCATCTCGATTAGAAGGTGCTATTTGGATTTTTAGAATTTTGAAATTTTAATTGGTTGTGCAATTGATTTGTTCATAATAGAAATAGCAAACAGTTAAGATTTAATCATTGGAGCCCAAGCCAAATCCAATGACTCTTGTTGATTATTGTAGGTTATAAATAGGAGCAGAGAGTGAGGGGTTTGAGTGTGAAAATTTTTATAAACTTCTTTTTGGAGAGGATGACCTTTACTTAGGTCTTCCAATTTGTAAACTTTTTATGTTTGTAATTGATAAAAAATTTCCTCCTTTTTTAATTTTATTTCTTCTTCTTTATTGATGAACATGAAGCTTTAATTTTTAGGGGCTAAATCCTTACAAGGTAAGTTTTTATTTTTCTCTCTTATTTTCTTATTTTAGAAATTCATATTTTAGAATTTTATTTTCTTTTTATATTAGTAGATTAGACTTATTTTATGTCTTATGGCATAGATTTACTTTTATGCTCATTTATTTTTTTCAATTAGATTTTCTCTATGCTCATAGTTTAGATCTTTATTTATTCTTGTTAAACTTATGGATTCTAGAATTGCTATCTAATTTTTGTACTTTTCATAACTAGTAATTTTGCTTGGATGATAATTTGATAAGTTATATATTTCTTAACTAGTTTGATAGTCTATACTTAGTAAATTTAAAGTAAAATATGGTAAAAAGAAAGTAGTTCATAAATCCTAAATGAAATTAACTGTTGATTCAATTCTGGATTCATATCTTCTCTCTTGATTTCCTCCATATTTTACTTGTTTTGATTGTTTCTCTTTTAGGTTAATTTTTGTAGTTTTGATTTTATTTTCCTTTTCTATTTTCTTTATTTCTCCTCCTTGTTATTCTTTATTTTCTTTTATTTTTTCACTCTCTTTCTCTCTTCTTGTTCTAGTTTTCTTTTATATGAGAATAATCACACACGCTCTTTATATCTCTTTTCTTCCACTCCTATTTGTCTACACATAACTCTAGAATCCATGTTAGAATTTTCCTACATCTTCGTGGGATCGATATTTTACTGTACTGTAACTTGATTGTGCACTTGCAATCTCGACACATATCTACAACACGTTAAGCTACCACATTCATTTTACCTTACAATGTTCCTCACTATTACATGACATAGGGATTTTGTAAATGGTATAGCATGGTAAATGTTACTAGTCCAAATTTCTAAGTGAACAAGATTGGCATGTGATATTGGAAGTATAAAGAAGCTTCTGAGAAAGGGTCCAAATGTCAAGTACCTAGGCTTCAAGAGTATTTAGCAGAAGCTAGGCTAGAAGGAGAGGAATAGGATTCAGGAGCATCATCTAAAAAATTTCCACCTCGAAGACCTATTGACATCAATATACGAGAGCCAAAGGTGTCAACAATTCATCGTGGGATGACTAATAGAGGACCTCGTGGGAAAAGACCACTACAAGTCCAATGCCCACAAAGCTGTTGAAGAAACATCACATAGAACTACAATTGTCGGTGAAGTCCTATGTACCAAAAAAACCTCCAAGAGCAAGAGAGAAGTCTCCAGTCATTCCATTACAGGAGCCAGTGATTGAGCCCATGACTGTTTCAGGTAAAACTTATTTTTTTACCTTTGTACTGATTCGGTAGACACACACTCTTGTGACGTGTAGTTCTTGTTTGCAGGTGAGAAGCCCAATTCCAGTTGAGCAGGAAAACTCGAATAGTAAAGAAAGGGTTGATTACAAAACCAATATCTACTTCACTGATCCAGATGAAGCTAGTTTGAGTGTGATGTGGGTGGGTCTTCTTACGTCCTAGGTATAATCCCATCCTTTAGGACTTGTGTAGTTTCTTTGGTTTGATAGCCAATACTTTGCTCATCTTCTCATAGATGATGAACTTGAACCGGAAGCTAGCACAGTAACTCCCATGCCAATTCCTACTATGAGGCGAAAGATAGTCATAGATGATTCATCTAAGCTTGAGGATGATGACGTACCAAATTCTCTATTTCCACAAGGAGTTGGGGTGGTGGTCTAACCAAATCTCAAACCTCAAGCTAAAGGTGAGCCCATCGAGGTGACAGACAAATTTGTTTAGCCGGAGATCATGGCTATTGGTGTTAAAGATGTACTGGTTGACGTAACGATGATGATGAAGTTAGTCATACGATATTCTAAATCATTAGTTGCACCAACTCCATCTGCCTCAGATATGGTGGATCGACGTTAGTCGTACGCGCTTCTAAACCATTAGCTACAACAATTTCATCTGCCTCTTCTATAGCGGCTATCTCGAGTGCGTTGGTTTCACTTGCATAGTTCTTCATGCTAGGTAGCGGTCAATTTCAAGTCTCATTAACCACATCTTCAACCTTAGTTGACACATTTGCTGTTTAGACTGAAGCGAGCTCATCAACTCATACTAAAATTCCTCTATCTCCTTGATCTATAGATTCTGATGATTCGATTGAATCAGAGGCCCATATTCTGATTGAGAGTCTGACAAAACTATCCAGCCATAGTATTGAAACCTTGACTACAAGAAAGGGCTTATCTTATCACACCATTCGTTTTCTCGGAATTAGCTTAGCATCCTTGTATCAATCACCGGAGCCAAAAATGTTGAGCCATACAAGAAGATGATTGATGAATTGAGCTCTATTTTTAGGAATTACAACTCCTTCTTGGGGCTAACATGCTCTCATTATAGATATTGAGTTAGGGGTAGAAGAGACCAATGGATAACTCTAAGAGTTGACCACCCATCTTGCGGAGATTGATGGTAAGCATGCTGAGGTTGCCAGTGCTATTCTCAAGTGGAAGTCTTATATTAACGAGGCTCAGGCCATTATAGCCAAGGCTCAAGCTAAATTGGAGGTGGCACAATAACGGAAGGAAGAGCTTTAGGTTAAGTCTTCTGATTGGTCACCAAATAGAGTGATGAAGCATTTCAGTTGAAGACTAAATAAGCTTAGTTGAAAATCATCGGTATCCAAGCATTCCTATGGACCCAGAGATCCTTAAAGAATGAGATTTGGAGGGTTCTCTTGATGCAAGAGAAGTGGAAATGGCCAAACATATTGAGCTCATCAGGTCCCTATATCATCACTAGCCTTTTTGTTTTGTATTGCATTCCCCTTTCTTTTGTAATAGTTTAGCTCTTTAATAATGAAGAACCTTTTTCATTTGGTTTAATTGATATATATGGTAGAGGTGTGATGTTAACAAACCATGTGAATTCTTAGAATCATTGATAATTCTGTTAGGAAATAGAATGGCAGAGTAGCAAGATCTAACTTGCCAAGTCGATAGAGATGTACTGTTAATCATTTAACAAGATGAAAGTGATAGAGGTGTAGTGCTAACATATTAATTTTATATAGGTAGTACTATTCAGAGTTTTAATGTTAACGTGACGGTATTAGAGTATTTGATAGAGGAGTAGTGTTGACGTGTCAAATAGAATAGCCAACAGAGGTGTCATGATAACTAATTGGGTTCGAAGGAATCCAAGGGACAACTACAATTTAGAAGTATAGTGCTAATAGTATGACAAAATCGACGGAAGTATAGTCTTAACTGATTGAGTTTTAGAAAAGACGGAATTACAGAGGTGTAATGTTAGCTGGTTATATTTGAAAATGAAAGTCAATAAAGGTCTAATGTTAACTGGTCAACAGAATGGCCCAAAGGGTACACACCTTTTAGAGATGTAATAATGACATGACTGTGGAAAGGTATTTGGAGTCAAACAGAGGTGTGGCGTTAACTTGATGACTTGCAGGGGATTCTTATTGGAATTTTAGATCAAGATGATCAACGGTGTAGGTTGAGAATTTATTCTCATGGCTAGAGGTAGATACTTAAACGTGACTGATAATCCCATTGGGAGGTGAAAATGGCTCGAATCAAGGATAATATTTCTTAAGAAACATCCTAATGATTAGCGCCAAGATCCTATTACCATTTGGGTCTATCAAGCAATATGCCCCATCTGTGTAGACTGTCTCTACTACAAACGTGTTTTCCCACTTGGATTAGAATTTGCCTTTAGTCTTGTGTGTTGTAACCATGGGTCGACAAATAGCTAAGACTAGGTAGTCAGTTAATAGGATCATTTTTTTGATTCTCCTATTGAAGGCTTTCAAGATCTGAGACTAGTAGATCTTAATTTATTGTTGTGCACTTTTTCTCAACTCATCTAGCACCTCTAACTTTTAGAGACGCATTTGATGATGTTCTTTAGTTGTTAACTTTTAGCAAGAGCAATTCTCAATGATGAAATCTGGATCTCTAGTAGTACTACATCTTCACATTTGTGTGCCAAGGAGAAAGTCTTAGCGCTTGTGAGAGTACAGACCGTTGTTTGATAGGACCATAAACACTCTCCTTCTCATCCTAGTCACATTTGTTAAAAGAGATTAACTTCTTTGGAAGCTTAATTACGGTATTGTTAAAGGCTTTAGCTATACCATTGGCAGTCAGGTTATATGGTATAGATGCCACATCTTAAATTCAGAACTTATCACAAAACTTGAAAAATGATCAAATGATGAACTGTGGACCATTGTCATGGACAATCCTCTGAGGGGGTGCCAAATTGATGAATGACATGGTCTTTCAAAAACTTGACAATGTTAGAAGGTTTGACTTCTATGTACAGAGGATGGCTTTGGCCTACTTAGAAAAGTAATGGGTGATGGTTAAGATGAAGCAAAGACTTTTAGCAGATGGTGGGCTAATTCACTCAATGATATCCATTCCCACTTTTCGAACAGCCATGAGGCGATGATCAAATGTAATCCTTTAGGAGGTTTGATGTAGGAAGTTAGCATGGAAATGGCATGCACGAAAGCGCTTGGAGTAGACCACTGCATCTGTAATCATCATCAGCTAATAATAACTTAGACGACGAAATCGGTCCTAGAGTTTAGGCTCCGATTGATGAGATCCATACCTACCCATCATGGGCTTCTTTGAGCACCTCTTGGGCTTCACTTGATGACAAATATCAAAACAATGTGACATCAAATGATCTGTGACGCAATATTTATGTGGCAGAATCATAAAGAACTATGAGACTCTTCCGTGAATGGAGATTGATTGCTTCGGATCATCTGGTGATGTACCATGTAAGACATAGTCAATGATCATATAATTCCAGTCATTATGTTCGAAGTGGTCAGGCATGATGTGCACCTTGTTAGCTTCCAAGATCTATCTTGAAGAGCATATTTGATGACTAGCTACTATAATTTACTTGGTAGACTTAGAATCAAGTGAGAGTAGCTGCGAGTGATGTCAAAGTATCAACATGAGTGTTCTCAACGCAGACTACATAATTAATATAAAAGCCTTCAAAATATTGAACGAGTTTCATTGCTACTTCATGATAAGTCCGAGGTCATTGTGCCAGACCTCATATTCCCCATTTATCTAGTTGGTGATTAGTTTGGAATTGTCGTAAGCGTCAAGATATTTCACCTCTATTTCTTGAGAAAATTGCAAGCTAATTATGAGGGTGTTATATCCAGCTGCATTGTTAGAGCATTGCTTAGTTAGTAAATAAGCCTGGGGAAGGACATGACTATAGGGATTAATAAGTACCACACGCACTCCTGCATCTATCATCCCTTTATGATTATGTTGTGATACATCATCAAAGTAAAGTTGGTAGTCTGAGGTTGATATTTGATTCAAAAACCTCATCTAGTATGTCTTCGTAGAGATTGAAAGACTCAGGGATGAGGTGATCTACCAAGAAGTCAACAATTGTTTGGCCTTAATTGCTTTCTAAGGAATAAACATCATGTTATTGAGAAAGAAATAACGCGCATTTTGTGAGTCTAGAATTTTGAGATTCAGGTTTCATCATGAGTATCCATTAGGGGAATGACTCTTTAAATGACATGGATATATTGGCCAGTTAAATGGTACCTTATCTTTTGGACTACAAGCACCGGTATTAGGCACTCTTTTTCAACCGGAGTGTAGCCATATTTAACTCTAATCGTAGCCCAGCTAAGATAATGTATTTCATGATCATTGTCCTTTTCATGAGCAAGAAATGTTCCCAAAAAATGATCCATAGCTCTTATGTAGTTTAGGAAAGATTTATCTGATACTAGTGTGGCTAGCACATGTGACTTCGTAAGATATTCTTTAATCTTATCAAAAACCTTTTAATAAGCAATGTCCCACATGAATGAAATTACCCTTCCTCATCAACTTTTGAAAGGGTTGACATTTTTCCTTACAGATTTGCTACAAATCTATGGATGTAAGCTAATTTTCCCTACAAGCCTCTAAGTCCTTTGATATTTCTCAGAGATGACATCTCTTATATAGCCTGCACTTTCTCTGGGTCAACATGCATCTCTTTGGATGTTATAATGAATACTAGGAATTTACCCGATGATAACCTGAGCAAAGATTTGGTTAGGTTCATCTTGAGCTAGAGTTTTCACATGATTTTGGACAGTTTTCTCAAGTAATTGAGATGGTCCTCTTTGAGATGACTTTTTATTGTGAGATAATCAACACAGCATTATGCAATCTTGCATAAATGCTCGTGAAAGGTCATGTTCATTGCACATTGGTATGTAGCTCGAGCATTCTTTAGACCAAAGGGTATTATTCTATAACAATATACACCTAAAGGTGTCCTAAAGTCTGTATGCTTTTGATCATCCGGATTTTACCATGAAAAGCTGTCCATGAATGAAATTCTCTCAAACCCATACGTATTGGCAACCATGACATTCCTCATAGGAAGATAAAACTCATCTTTTGGGCAGATAAGGTTGAGGTCTCTAAAGTCAATACAAATCTAGTTTTTACCATTTTTCTTCATCTCTACAACGATGATGACCAGATAGTCTGGATGCTGCTCTTCACAGATAAACTGACAATGATTTAGTTTGTAAGTTTTTTTCTTGATCTGCTCCCTTAACACTGTAGGCATCGAAAACTACCTATAGACCTCCATGAACAGCTCAGCATTAAGGAAAGATGATGAACGTCACTATCCAAGTCACAGAGGCTTAATCGACGTCGATGAACGGTTGAAGTGAATCGACGGACTACGCGAAGCAACGGAATTTCGGAATAACAAAGATACGGACTGATCGGGAGCCCCGTGATGTTTACAAAAGGCGCAATACCCTTCGTGTCTCATTTATTTCATAGATAATCTAATCATTGGAGCTTATAGAACTCCTCGTCGGATTTCCAACGCACTTTGAATCATTCAAATCCGAGTTCGGATGAAGAAGTTACGACGAAAATGAACAAACAGGCATAACGGAACGTCTCAGGCTGAACTAGGACACCCGAGGTGTCTCGGCATGACCGAGACACCCTAAGGTGTCTCGGCCATGGACGAGACACCCAAGGGTGTCTCGGACTTGGCCGAGACACCCAAAGGTGTCTCAGAAATTTTGGAACTGTTTTAACCATGTTACGTTTTGAATCTGAAGAAACTAAAAACATGAAAGTTGTAGATATTTTTGTCAGCTTTCCATCCCATCTGGAATCAGGTCATTTGGAGGTCATATGAGGAAGTTATGACCAAAATAGAACTGAGATACCCAAAGGTATCTCGGACCTGGCCGAGACACCCAAAGGTGTCTCAGAACTTGTGGAGCTATTTTGACCATTATTTGTTTTGAATCTAAAGAAACTCAAAACATAAAAGTTGTATATATTTTTGTCCTCTTTCCAACCCATCTAGAATCAGATCATTTGGAGATCATATGAGGAAGTTATGACCAAACTAGCACCGAGATACCCAAAGGTATCTCGGACCTGGCCGAGACACCCAAAGGTGTCTCGGAACTTGTGGATTTGTTTTGATCATTATTCGTTTTGAATCTGAAGAAACTTAAAACATAAAAGTTGTAGATAGTTTTGTCATCTTTCCAACTCATCTGGAATCAGGTCATTTGGAGGTCATATGAGGAAGTTATGATCAAAATAGTGCCGAGACACCCAAAGGTGTCTCGGACCTGGCCGAGACACCTAAAGGTGTCTCGGAAATTGTAGAGCTGTTTTAACCATAATCCCATTAGAATCTGAAGAAACTCAAAACATGAAAGTTGTAGATCTCTTTGTTAGATTTCCAACACATCTTGAATCACTCAAATCCGAGTTCGGATGAAAGAATTAGAGCCAAAATACTGAAGAGGGTACAAACTGTCTCGCACAGGTGCGAGACACCCCGAGCTGTCTCACACGTGGGACGTGTTTTTGACGGTTTTCGATCAGTTTTAACCACTCGTAACCCCTTGGAGCCTATAAATACAGCCCCGGGTCCTCACTTTTTTGAGATCTGGAATTTTAGAGAATAGGCGAAGCCCTGCCGAATTGAGGAGTGAAGATCCACAAGTTTCAGCGAGGAGGAGGAGAGATCGGATCGAGTTCGTCGGCATAAAGAAGAGGAACTCATCAGATCTGCATTGCCCATGTTCGTTCCTTAGGATTATCCCGTTGCGGTAATCTTAAGAAGAGTGATTATCTCGCTTCGCCGAGATAAGAGCTACGGTTTCTCGATCCCTTCACGGATAGACGAAGCTCTGCCCAATTTTTCAGCAGTCAGATCTGATCGACGGTGGTCCACGGATATCAACATCCCCGTCACAGGCCAAGATCCCACGCAAGCAGAAGACTGATAAACGATCTCTGTTCTGTTTGAAGAGAATTGTAATTTTGTATTCATTGTGTAAAAGTCTTATAAAAAGACTAATTTTTGTTTTCGTTGTAAACGTCTGAAGTTTGTAATGAACACGGCAATGAATCAAACAATTTTCTCCCCAAACAAGCTGGCGACCACAGTGGGAGCCAACAACTTCGCTGTCGAAGATGTCGTGCCGTAGCTGACGATCAAGATCCCGGGGTTCGAAGAGGTCGAATACGAATTCGACCAGTAGAGATTTGAAGAGTACATCTCCTCCTCCTCCTCCAGATCTGCTCCTCCTCATAAGCGCAGGAAGATCTCCTCCTCCCAGAAGATCCGTCGGTCTCTAGATCTGAAGACCAAAGAAGTCGATCTCCACGTCGTCGCTGCTGTAGTTTCACCTTGCAACGATCAGCCGGCATCCAATGAGATCAGATCTGCAGATCTGAACTCCTTCGCAATCAAGGAGTCGACTACTGAAGGGACGCCAACTCTATCAAAGAGAGCACGTCAAAGGAAACGCCAATGCCTCGCACGCCAATTTGCCAAGGCTTTGGATCAGGCGGATGGACTCCATTGCCAAGCAGATCGGGAGTTCAGAAAGCGCCAAGTGGCTAATCTGTCGCCACGACTAGCATCGGAATCCTCCTCTCGACCTCTAATTAACGAATGGGTTCGTGTCAAACGGACCCGCTCTACTCTCGAGGAACGAATCTAGAAGCGCCGCGCCTTGCTTGCGCATGCCCGGACCCTTGTACGAAAAGCATAGGAAATGCAAAAGGAAGATGCAGTTAAGAGATCGCCAAGATCTAAACAAGTTTGGATACAAAAAGCTAAATCAGCGCCTAAGGCAAAAACAAACGGAACTATCATTAAGCCTTTGTCAACTTCAGATCCCGAACCCCTGATAAAACCCCACTGTAGCGTGGATTTCCCCAAGTTCAGGATTCCTCTGAAGGATCGCATCGGTTCTCTACCCGAAGATCGAGGCAAAACACCTATCAAAGAACGTTGGGGACCATTAAAGGAACCCCGAGCAAACATCCAGACTGGGGGTCGTACGCGACCTCCTAACAAGTTAATTTCTACAACGGCCTGCTTGGGGTGCGTGCAGAAAACCAGGAGCCCGTTAAGGTTTCACCCTCACAAAGGTGTGATTCCAAGCGTGTGACTCCTGTAGACGCCAACAAGGTGATGTTTACTCAGATGAAAACGCGACAGATAGAAGAATGCGTTATACCTGAGAATTCATGTAAACAGCCGATAGGTTGCTCTGACTGCGACGTCGATGAGTTGTACTATCAGGCTGGGGGTACGAATAAATCTCGAATGAGAAGTACCCGGGAAGCGGACTCTCACTGTCCGTGCAATAAAATTATCAGGACAGTATTATCAGCGTGTAGCTGCCTCAAGACCATTCCACGGAGGGTCTCGATATTCGAGAGTATCTCCGCAGAAGCAATGAAACCCAAAGCAAGGCGTTTTAGCGAGAGGCAATCAGCCAATCGAGATAACGAACTCCCAGCATTCACCATCAATATGGTCGATAAGGGGAAGTCTCTGATTACTTCTAACCCAGATTTTTCTCCAGGAAAGAGAGTCAATTCGGGGATAGCCCAACTAATGTCTCAGCTTCAATTAGAAGCCGTCGGGCCTGAACAATCCGTAGTCATCGCCAACGTGACTGATAAGAGGAAATCTACCCGACCTTCTGATTCGGACCCCCTCATATCACATCGTTTAACTCGGCTACGTGCAGGGACTACTAGGCGTAGAGATTATTTGAGGATGACCAGAGGACTATCCTCGGACGATGAAGCATCAGACGCTTGCTCGGCAGTCGCTTCAGAAGCCACCGTATCCAGTCCCGGACAATCTCGTGAGGTGTTTATGATCAACACTGAGGAGGTAGCCAAAATGGTTGAGGATGCTTTAGCCAAGCAGAAAGAAGCATTCAAGATCGAAGTGGAAATGGCTATGCAGGAGATGAGACAAATGCACAACCAACAAATCCGAGCTTTGTCGAATCAGTTAGGTGAATCCAGTCGTCGTAATAATGATAGCCAAGAAGTTAGCGATTCAGACGTGGATGAATACATCAATGTCGATGATCCTCCCGTTGATCAGAATGCTGGGGGTGGCCCCACTAAAAACAACGACGCTGGGGGTGATCCCACCAATGATGACAACGCCGGGGGTGGCCACGTTATTTCTCTTAAGAATCGTCCAGAACCCGATACAAGCGATGATGAGAAAATAAAAGATCTCGAGAGAAAAATCAATGCTCTGATGTCTGATCGAGAGGTGAAAAGGACTGGCATCCCGTGTCCTTACCCGAGAGAGTGGGATTCGATCCCGTATCCGGTGAAGTTCAACCTGATAAATTTCACGCCGTTTGACGGGAAGGGTTCGCCCACTCAACATCTGATCTACTTCAAGTCCCACTTGGGTATGATCTCTGGTAATGAAGCCTTGATGGTTCGGTCATTCGTTGGTACCCTTCGCGGGCCCGCCTTCAATTGGTACCGCCGTCTCAAACCCGGAAATATCACTAGCTGGGAGGACCTGGAGAGCATGTTCCTTGGTCATTTCTTCGATGATGACGCTGAAGTGTCGATCAGGACACTCTTCGATGAGAAACAGAAAGACGGAGAGTCGGTGGGTACCTTCATCAAACGCTTCCGCAATCAGGCAATGAACTGCAAGGATCCTGTCATGGAGGAATTCGTCTTGCAGACATGTCATAACAATTTATCCATTAACATCTTGGACGTTATGGGAGTAGAGCCGCTCAATACCTGGAAGGAGTTAAAGGTGCGCGGAGAGCAAGCGGAACGCTTCCTCAGAAAAAAGAAGATCGAAAGAAGCCAACAGTCAATGCTTGTGGTTGCTAGTGATAATAATCAGACGTCACAACAACAACCTCAAAAACAGCAGAGGATTCTAAATCCAAGACTCCAAAAAGAATACTCTTTCAAGGACGAGGAAGTTCCGAATATTTTTGAGTACCTCCTGAATAACGGTGAGATTGAGCTGTCACCTATTAAAGACCAGGAGGAAGCTAAGAAAATTACGGACCCAAACTACTGTGCATACCACAGGAGAGTTCTCCATCCTACTGAGATTTGTTTCGGCTTAAAGAATAAGATTCAAACTCTAATCGACTCTAGCGCCATAAAGCTAGAATAAGCCGAATGATGGTGCAACACTCCGAAGAGTATACGAGTATAAACTGCTTCTCAACACTCCGAAGAGTATACGAGTATAAACTGCTTCTCAACACTTCGACAAGTATAAGAGTATAAACTGCTTCTCAATCCTCCGACCGGTATAAGAGGTTAAACTGCTTCCTGATATTCCAATAGGTATATGAGTCTAAACTTTCCTAACATTGACGGGAAGTGCCTAGAGAATTTTATACGTAATATTCTTAAGGATAACCCGATCATGCAACCGAATGCAATGATAGACCCAGTTTCACGAAGAAAGCTGGGGGTGGATGATTCATGTAACGGGAAGTTCCCGAAAGAATTTTTACATATAATTTTCTTAGGGATAACCCGATTATTACGAATAAAATGATAAACACTAAACTTTTACTGTGATTTCCGAACACTCTTTTGCTGAGACGAGATTCGATCACTTCATTGGATTAATCTTCCCTCACAAAACTCTCATTGGTGTTCGACGACTCACAGTCTTCTACTATAAAATCCCTCACTGATCAAATTTATTGACAGTGGGTCCACTAAAATTCTTTCTGGTTTAATCCATTCAAACTTCTGTTATGTTCGTGCACTCAACACTTTCATGGTTAGAGTCCGGATATAATGTTTGGAATTTTGATCTGTCCAACCTGGATGAATCGTCAAACCCCTTTGTGTTAAGTCCCAATCACTTAATACTAGGAACCCCACTTGAGTGATTTGTACGAATCAACGCTCCCATTGAGATTTGCACTCCCACTCCATCTTGGTCAAACCTTTAAACAGTTAGGACCATAACCAAAATCCTCTCTCGATTCCTTCCATGAACGAGAGGTCCACAAATTGAACGGTCAAACCTGTAAACAGTTAGGGTCGTCTCAAGTTCTCGTCTTGGTCAAACCTTTAAACAGTTAGGACCACACCAAAATCCCCTCTCGATTCCTTCCATGAACGAGGGGTCCACAAATTGAACGGTCAAACCTTTAAACAGTTAGGGTCGTCTCAAATTCCCATCTTGGTCAAACCTTTAAACAGTTAGGACCACAACCAAAATCCCCTCTCGATTCCTTCCATGAACGAGAGGTCCACAAATTAAACGGTCAAACCTTTAAATAGTTAGGATCGTCTTAAATTCCCATCTTGGTCAAACCTTTAAACAGTTAGGACCACAACCAAAATCCCCTATCGATTCCTTCCATGAACGAGAGGTCCACTTTCAAATTGAACAATCAAACCTATAAAAGTTAGGATTGTCTCCAACCTTACTTAGTCAAACCTGCAGATAGTTAGGACTAAGATTGAGTTATCCCTTTCGATAAACGAAAGACTTCCATCGTTTCCTTTTTCAACCAAACCTATAAAAGTTAGGGTCGAAATCGGAATTTCCCCTCAATAAATGAGGAACTCTTTTCTTGGATCAAGCAACCAATCCTATAAAAGTTAGGGTTGTTTGAATCCCTCCGATTCTTGAAGTGGAGATCCCACTCCTAGTTTCACTTTTTCGGATTCTGGGGGTGGAGATCCCACTTCGAGTTTCCTTTCCAACTGAAGATAGAATATAAAATTCTTCCTTTTCAGTGTTGGGAGATAGAATATAAAATTCTTCCTCTCCTATTTTGGGTTTGTCTTTACCTTGAGAAAAGACACAATTCTCAACTTCAAATCCGGGCATTTCATGCACGAGGAATTTTATCCCGAATCCTAAGTAGGGATAAGTCAACGCCTAACACGCATTGCCGGTTAGCCCTTAACCGTAAAAAGAATAAAAGCCCACATATTCGACATTGTGGCAGGTTGTTATTAATAACACCATAATCCGTGCTTCATACGTACAGGGAATTTTATCCCTAATCCTAAGCAGGGATAAGCCAACGCCTAACACGCGTTGCCGGTTTAGTCTTTTACCGATTGAAAAAGACACCAGAATCCGAGTCTGGGGACTTTTATCCTCAATCCTAAGTAAGGATAAGTCAGCGCCTAACACGCGTTGCCGGGTAGCCTATTCCCGTAACAATGGCGAAGTCTACGTATTCGAAGTCGTAACATCAAGTCTAAGGGAGTTCATTCCTTTAGCACAACGTCACATTCGGAACGGATTTCAAAAAATCCGCTTGCTAGCCCGACTCAAACGGTAGTCGATAAAGGCATATCAAATCTGTTGAAGGCTGAGGATTTGCTAAAAATCCTAAGTCAACGTCTGATACACGTTGCTGTTTAGTCTTTTCACAGGAGAAAGACGAAGTCTACGTATTCAATATCGTAGCACTAAAAGAGTTAACTCTTTTAGCACAACGTTACATGCAGAACGGATTTAAACAATCTGCATGCTAGCCCGACTCAAACGGTAGTCGGTAAAGGCTCATCAAACCCGTTAATGGCTGAGGGTTTACCAAAAATCCTATATATGCAAAAGTCATTGACGCATCAGCTTTATTGACTGGTCTCGTGACTCGAGTATTCCACAAACTTCGGAATAAGATCCATGTCTGCAGACGAATCAGCCTTAACAGTTGGTCCTGCAACCCCAATTGTTGGGACTGCTATGCTCCAATTCCTTAAGAGCTTAAACTGTGTATACTCCAGCAAACGTACGAGTATAAACTGCCGGTCAACGCGTAACCCTAGGTCAACGACAGTCAACGCATTACGATCAAAAGTCAACGTACGACGGTTCGAAACCCTAGGGTCAATGCCGGTCAACGCGTAACCCAAGGTCAACGACGGTCGACGCGTTGCGATCAAAAGTAAACGTACGACGGTTCGAAACACTAGGGTCAACGCCGGTCAACGCGTAACCCAAGGTCAATGCCGGTCGACGTGTTGCGATCAAAAGTCAACGTATGACGGTTCAAAATCCTAAGGTCAACGTCGGTCAATGTGTAACCCTAGGTCAACGCCAGTCTACACGTTGCGATCAAAAGTCAACGTTCGACGTTCGAAACCCTAGGGCTAACGCCGGTCAACGCGTAACCCAAGGTCAATGCTAGCCAACATGTTGCGATCAAAAGTCAATGTTCGACGTTCGAAACCCTAGGGCCAACACCGGTCAACGCGTAACCCAAGGTCAACGCTAGTCAACGCGTTGCGATCAAAAGTCAACGTTCGACGTTCGAAACCCTAGGGCCAACACCGGTCAACGCGTAACCCAAGGTCAACGCTAGTCAACGCGTTGCGACCAAAAAGTCAACGTACGATGTTCAAAACCCTAAGGGTAACGCCGGTCAACGTGTAACCCTAGGTCAATGCAAGTCAACGCGTTGCGACCAAAAAGTCAATGTACGATGGTCAAAACCCTAAGGGTAACACCGATCAACACGTAACCCTAGGTCAACGCTAGTCAACGCGTTGTGACCAAAAAGTCAACGTACAACGTTCAAAACCCTAAGGGTAACGCCGATCAACGCATAACCCTAGGTCAACGCTAGTCAATGCGTTGCGACCAAAAAGTCAACGTACGACGTTCAAAACCCTAAGGGTAACGCCGGTCAACGCGTAACCCTAGGTCAACGCTAGTCAACGTGTTGCGATTAAAAGTCAACGCCAATCGGTGTGCTGCAATGAAAGAGCCGAGGTGACGGAGATAGTCAGTTCAAAGTCAACTCGACGATGTGAGCCGAACTCAACCCATCAGTTTTAGATTTGAGACTTCGACGACGGCCAGCCGATAAACGCAGTGCCGAAAGAACTTCAGCTATTCGTCAAAGCATCGAATAGATTGAAAATCGAAGGAGTCAAGAATTGAAGCTAACTATAGGTCCCTTATACCGATCGAAGGCTGGACCAATCACATCCAAAGTATTCCAGCCTCTTCTATAAAACAAACGAGTCTGGAACGCTTTGGAGGGGGTATCTGTAGGCATCGAAAACTGCCTATAGGTCTCCATGAACAGCTCAGCATTGTTCGCGGGAAAATTTGTTGCTTTCTTCATTGATATCATTGCCATCTCAATAACTGTTTATCGGTTATAAAGATCCGGTCTTTTTATAAGATTCGGTTACAATGAAAATCAAAATACAAATAAAGAAATATTACAACTTGCTTCCTTGTTTGCCGAACGAATCGCGAGCTCCTGTTATGCGGTCACTCGCTTTGTGGGTTCTTTGCCTGCGCCGGGGTTAATCCGTGGACCACCGCGTGATCTCGATCCGGTCGGATCTACACGATATGACGGGTACTATTCCACCAAGGGAATAATAGCCGGGAGGGATTGTTTCACCAAGGAAATAACCGCTCAATGCTCGGGATCTAAGAACCAAGCTTAGATCCGGAGTGTGATCGTGTAGATCTCAGATCCGATTCTCTCGAACTCCTGCCTTATTTGGCGTTGACGATCGTCGAGCACCGGATCTGGAAGTCCAAGCCTTCAAGCCTTCAAAGTTGAGATCTTTTTTAGATCTGAGTCTTCAATCCAGCAGGGCTTCGCCTCCTCCAAAATCCAACCTTTGAACAAATGAACCACCTCTCCTATTTATAGCCACTCGAACCTGTGCCCGTGCACGTGTCAGAACACAAAAGGGGAGAGGGGGGAAACCGGCCACCTTGGGGTGGCTCGGCTCATGCCGAGCCACCCTGGGGTGGCTCGGCCACCGAGCCACCCTAGGGTGGCTCGGCTTGGGCCGAGCCACCCCGGGTTTGGCTCGGTTTTGGCCGAGTTCCCGGGTGTTGTCCGTTTCGCCGTTTTCCGGTGTTTCCGGTTCTCCGTTGTTCGGATTTGATTCGGTTTGTGGTTGACTTGGTTTGGAATCGACTTGTTGACTTGATTCCAAATATGACAGTTAATCCGCTTCTGAGTTTGAGTCCAAAACCGATCTTGATTCGATCGTGGTTCATCCGAGTTCGCTCTTGTTTAGATGACTTGTTGACTCCTCGAACCGTTGGATTGATTCCGCACGCGATTGACATTGTTTGCGTACAATTTGTTGACCTCGTCGCTTCGTCACTCGATGGTTCGTTGATTTGTCGAATCACCGTGTCGAGCTGTGTTGTGGGACCTATAGGCAATTTTATACGCCTACAGATACCCCCTCCAAAGTATTTCAGCCTCGTTCTTTTATAGAAGAGTCTGGAATACTTTGGATGTGATTGTCCCAACCTTCAGTCGGTGTAGCGGGACTTTGGAATGGCTTCTGTTCTGGATTCCTTCAATTCCTTCAGGCTATTCGGTGCTTTGTCGAACGTCTGTAAGGGTTCCAGTGCTGCATTTATTGTCTGACCGTTGTTGGAATTCGAACTTGAAGTCGATTCTTGATTTCTTGAATTTTTTTTAGCTCGAGTTGGTTGCTTCAACATAGAACTGATCATCAATTGACGGCGTCGTCCGGCATTTGAGCTTCATTGCGACGCGTTGTCCGGCGTCCAGGCTTCATTGTAATGCGCTGTTCGACGTTTGACACAGTTTATACTCGTATGTCTGCTGGAGTATACACAGTTTAAGCTCTTAAGGTATTGGAGCGTGGCGGATACTCGAGTCACGAGACCAACCCATAGAATTAATGCGTCAATGACTCGTACTTATAGAATTTTTGGCAAATTTTCAGCCATCAACGGATTTGATAAGCCTTTACCGACTACCGTTTGAGTCGGGCTAGCATGCGGATTGTTTAAGTCCGTTCCGCATGTGACGTTAAGCTAAAAGAGTTAACCCTTTTAGTGCTACGATATTGAATACGTAGACTTCGTCTTTCTCCTGTGAAAAGACTAAACAGCAACGTGTATGAGACGTTGACTTAGGATTTTTGGCAAATCCTCAGCCTTCAACGGATTTGACATGCTCTTACCGATTGCCGTTTGAATCGGGCTTACATGCGGATTGTTTAAATCCGTTCCACATGTGACGTTGTGCTAAAGGAATGTACTCCTTTAGACTTTGTGCTACAACTTTGAATATGTAGACTTTACCACTTGTTACGGGAATAGGCTACCCGGCGACGCGTGTGAGGCGCTGACTTTAGGGTTTTTGGCTAACCCCCAGCCTTAAACGGATTTGATTAGCCTTTACCGACTACCATTTGAGTCGGGCTAGTATGCGGATTGTTTAAATCCGTTCGCATGTAACGTTGTGCTCAGAGATTGAATTCTCTGAGACTTTGTGCTATGATGTCGAATACATAGAGTTCGCCATTGTTACGGGAATAGGCTACCCGGCGACGCGTGTGAGGCGCTGACTTATCCCTACTTAGGCTTCGGGATAACATACCCCAAAGTTGAACTCTGGTGTCTTTTTCAATCGGAAAAAGACTAAACCGGCGACGCGTGTTAGGCGTTGACTTATCCTTTCTTAGGATTCAGGATGAAATTTCCCATGCGTGTAAGGCATGGATTTCGGTGTTATTAATAACAACCTGCCACAATGTTGAATATGCGGACGGGTGTTCTTTTTAACGGTTAAGAACTAACCGGCGGCGCGTGTTAGGCGCGGACTTATCCTTGCTTAGGTTTCAGGATAAAATACCCCAAAATCAAACTCTGGAGTCTTTTTCTGCGGAAAAAGACTAAACCGGCAGCGCGTGTTAGGCGCAGACTTATCCCTGCTTAGGATTCGGGATAAACTTCCTAGGATGAATCCAAGATTGATAAACTCTTGGAAAAGGTTGATGTGGGAAAGGAAGAATTTTATATTCTATTCCCCGAACAAGGAAAGGAGACTTGAGGTGGGATCTCCACCCTCAGAATCCAGAAAGGTGAAACTGAGAGTGGGATCTCCACTCCGAGAATCGAAGAGATTCGGATAACCCTAACTGTAGGAAGGTTTGATTACCGAGGTAAAGATGAATTTCTCATTTATCGAGAGTGAATTGTGGTTTTGGTCCTAACTGTAGGAAGGTTTGACCAAGCGGGAGTTTGAGATGACCCTAACTGTAGAAAGGTTTGATCACTCGATTTGAAAGTGGACCTCTCGTTCATTGAAGGAATCGAGAGGGGATTTTGGTTTTGGTCCTAACTGTAGGAAGGTTTGACCAAGTGGGGGATTTGAGACGATCCTAACTGTAGGAAGGTTTGATCGCTCAATTTGAAAGTGGACCTCTCGTTCATTGAAGGAATCGAGAGGGGATTTTGGTTTTAGCCCTAACTGTAGGAAGGTTTGACCAAGTGGGGGATTCTGATGTTAAGTGATAAAGACTTAACAAAAACGGGGTTCTGACAATTCGTCAGTGATTTCAAGAGTGTTTAGTGTTTATCACTTTATTCATAATGATCGGGTTATCCCTAAGAATATTATATTTAACATTCTTCCGGGAACTTCCCGTTACATGAATTATCGACCCCCAGCTTTCTTTACAAAACTGGGTGCACGATCGGGTTATCCTTAAGAGTACCACGCACGGCATTCTCCAGGAACTTCCCGTGGAAGAAAGGAAATAGTTTAGACTCATATACCTATTGGAGTATTAAGAAGAAGTTTATACTCGTATACTTTTTGGAGTGTCAGGAAGCACTTTATACTCTTATACCGGTCGGAGTTAGGGGATACAGTTTATACTTGTGCACCCACTGGAGTCTTGCCGTTCTTGACTGGCTTACTCTAGCGTTATGACGCCGGCTTCAACCAAGGTCTGGATACTGTTCTTTAGAGTAAAGCAGACCTTGGTGGGATGAAGGATCCTCCTGTGGTATGCGCAGTACTTCGGATCCGCAGTGTTGTCAGCTTCCTCCTGATTCGTGATCGGTGGGAGCTTGATCTTGTTATTTTTAAGGAGCGATTCGAAGATGGCTGGAACATCTTCGTCTTTAAAGGAGTACTCTTTTTGAGGCCTCTGATCCGAAGTCTTCTGCTGTCTCCGGGACTGCTGTTGTGACGTTTGATTGGCATCAACAGCTGCTGCAGGTGTTTTGCCCTTACCACGGGAGGCGAAGTTCGAGTTTGGAGGATTAGTCGTCGATTGACTCCTCTCGGCCTTCTTCCTTCGGAGGAAGCGTTCAGTTTGTTCCCCTCTGACCTTCAAGTCTTTCCATGTGTTGGACGGTGCTGTTCCCATTGCTTCCAACACATCCAACGAAAGATTGTTATGGCAGGTCTGGAGAATGAACTCCTCCGTGATCGGGTCCCGGCAATTTAACGCTTTGTTCCGGAACCTTTTGACGAAGGTTTCGACTAACTCCCCGTCCTTTTGTTTCTCGTCGAGCAACGTTCCGATGGATATCTCGGTGTCGTCGTCGAAGAAGTTAGCGAGGAACTTTGTCTCCATGTCGTCCCAGCTATTCACGCTTCCTGGCTTGAGGCGGCGATACCAATCAAAGGCGGCTCCGCGAAGAGTGCCAACGAATGACCGCACCATCAGAGGCTCATTGCCGGAGATAACACCCAGGTGCGATTTGAAATAAATCAAATGCTGAGTGGGGGAACCTGTTCGCGGGAAAATTCGTGTTCTTCTTCATTGATTCCATTGTACACTTTCGTAATAGTTTATCGATTACAGAAATCCGGTCTTTTTATAAGATCCGGTTACAACGAAAATCAAAGAAAATAAAAGAAAGATTACAATTTTGTTTCCTTTTATGTCGAACGAATCGCGAGCTCCTGTTTTGCGGTCACTCGCTTTGTGTGGGTTCTTTGCCTGCGCCGGGGTTATTTGCCGTGGACCACCGCGTGATCTCGATCCGGTCAGATCTACACGATATGACGGGTATTATCTCACGAAGGAGATAATAGCCGGGTGGGGTACTAATTCACCAAGGAAATAGTAGCCCAAGTGTCGAAATCGACCAAGCGAATTCGAGACTCTTCTCGGGATCTAAGAACCAAGCTTAGATCCGGAGGAAAATCGTGTAGATCTCAGATCCGGTCCCTCTCGAACTCTTGCCTTGTTTGGCGTGGATGATCGCCGAGCACCGGATCTCAAAGTCCAAGTCTTCAATCTTCTAAAGCTCCAATCTTTTTTAGATCTGAGATTCCAATCCGACAGAGCTTCGACTCCTCCAAAATCCAACCCCTGAAAATGAAGAACCCCTCCTCTATTTATAGCCTCTCTTTACTGTGCGTATGCACGTGTACACATCACACACGGGGAGAGGGGGGGTGCCGGCCACCTTGGGGTGGCTCGGCTCA
>BQKN01063388.1:0-16000 GCA_022839385.1 Asparagus kiusianus
AAGAGGGAGGCTAGGGTTTTGGGTCTGGGATTCACAGGGTCTCACTTAGGTTGAGTTGGTATAAATACCAACTCCCCAACCCGACCCGAAACCCAAAAACCCAAAAAAATGAAACCCGAAACCCGAAATCCAAACCTGGCAATTCCTCTCTGATTGCTGATCGGTCGACCGCGCCGGTCGACCGCGCCGGTCGACCGATCAGCACAAAAATGCCTTCTGCTGGCATTTTCTACATGCTGGCCATTTCTCAATCGATTTCTCTCATTTGTATATACCCGTTGGGTTCCCAAACACTGATAAATATATATATCTTATATTTATATGGTTATTCGCCACAAGGGAAAACATTTACTATTAGATAACTCACACATGTGTATACATATATACTATAGAAATTTTCGGGGTTTTACATTCTTCCCCCCTTAAAAGAATTTCGTCCTCGAAATTCGGAAATCATACGAACTTGCAATATGAAATTCTTATATAACCTTATAGAGATATTTACACTTAACGATCTAAAATGATAATATTCTCGCTAAATTCCTAATCTAATGGAACTAGTACATCGGGTGAAAAATCCAAACAAGGAACCCCCCATATATATACCATGTGTTCCAAAAGATTAAGATTAAAGCGATAGTATCTTCATTATAACGTTAAATGTAGACATAACCAAGGGTATGCACATAAGTTAAGACATGAAGTCAAAACAAGAATTTATTTACCTGCTCAACCAAGTGTGGGTAGTCACGACGCATGTCCTCCTCGCGTTTCCCAAGAAATCTCCTCAATGCCTCCTCGGTTCCACTGAACTTTTACCAAGGGAATCACCTTGTTCCTAAGCTTCCTATCCTCTCTGGCAAGAATGCGGACCGGAATCTCAATAGTAGTTAAATCATCCTGAAGCTCAATCTCCGGTGTGTCCAACGCTCGCTGCTGCTCCTCATCATGCAAATGCTTCTTGATCATTGAAATATGAATTACTTTATGTACACTAGACATCCATGCTGGAAAGTTTAGTCCCTATGAAATAGCTCCAATAAGCTCAAAAATTCGAAACGGTCCAATATATCTCAGCTCAAGTTTTCTCCGCCTTCCGAATCGCTGAACGCCTTTCCTAGATGATACTTTCAGCACAACTAACTCTTCAAATCTGAATCTCCAAATATCCTCATTTCTTATCTGAATAGCTCTTTTGCTGAATTTGAGCGGCTAGAGCCTATCCTCTGATTTATGTTACTTTCTCAGTAATCTATTTCATAAGCTCTGGCCCAAGCATTAAAATATCCTCCTGCTCTACCCAATATATATAGGCCATCTGCAAGGCCTCCCGTACGATGCTTCATACGGGCCACACCCATTATCACTTGATAACTGTTGTCATAAGCGAACTCTATCAGTGGAATATGATTTCTCCCATCTACCTTGAAAGTCAATGACATAAGCCCGCAACATGTCCTCCAACATCTGATTTACTCTCTTCATCTGACCATCCGTCTGTGGGTCAAATGCACGACCGTAAGATGAATATACTGCCAAGTAAATCTTGGATTCTTCCACAAATGAAGAGTGAATACTGAATCTCGATCCGATACCATCGTGTCTGGAACTCCATGAAGTTAACCTATCTACCAAACGAATATCCTCGTAAATGCCTCGGCGGTATAAGTCGTCCTTACTGGAATGAAGTATGCTGGCTTCATTAGTATATCCATTATTATCCAACCAGAATCATTTTCTTTCTTCGATTTTGGTAACACTACAACAAAGTTCATAAAGAGGTCCGCCCACTTCTATTTCGAAATGGGAAAAAGATTTGAAGTATTCCTATGCATATCACTCCACCAAACGTGTCTCTTTAGGTCTTTGTACACCTTAATTAGTTCTGGATGTACGGAATCACAAATTCATAGTTCTTAATAAGCTCAATCCACCGTCGCTGCCTCTGGTTGAGTTCCTTCTGGGAGAGAAGATACTTCAAACTCTGGTGGTCGATGAACAACTCAAATTGCACTCCATATGAATAATGTCTCGTGGCTTCAGTACAAATATCACTACTGCTAACACCAAAACATGAGTGAGGTGGTTCTGCTCGTGCATCCTAAATTATCATGAGGTATATGCTTCTACCCTCTGAGTCTGCATCAAAATGCCCCTAAATTTACCAATGATGCATCTGTGAACAACGTGCGCCCTGTCACTGCTCGAAATAGTCAAACCGGTACTGTAGTGTAGTCAACTTAGTCTTTAAAGTATCAAAGGCCTTCTGGCACTCTGTGTTCGAAATAAACTGTACACCCTTCCTCGTAAGGCATGTAAGTGACGTCAAAATCTTCAAAAGTCTAGGATTAACTTCCTGTAATAACCGGCTAACCCAAGAAGTTTCGAATCTCTATCACCATCTTCGGCGGTTTCAAATCAAGAATCACTGTAAACTTAACCGGATTGACTGCTGTGCCCTCTCTGCTGTGGACGTAGCCGAGAAATCTAACTTCCGAAAATCAAAACCCGTATTTGCTGAACTTGGCATAAAACTGGTGTTCCTGGAGAGTCTACAACGGTACTCGTGTTCTGCCTCTAATCTCGAAGATATGAGAATATCCAGCTGGCCCATGAAGGGACGGAAGAACCCGGTTCATCATATTCATAATCACGGGTGCATTAGTCAACCCGAATGGCCTGACTAGAACCTCTAAAGATTCACATCGAATTAGGAAAAAGAACGGTTTTGGGAAAATCCATCTCCCGAACCCGCAACTATGATAACCAGAACGAAGATCGACTTCGAGAAATACTACTCTCTCTGCAACTAGTCGAACAAGTCATCAATCCTAGGTAGTGGGTACCTATTCCGGATAGTGACCACGATCCATTCCCGATAATCTATACACATCTCATACTGCCGTCCTCCTTCTTCACGAAGAGGACCGGCGCGCCCCACGGAGAATGACTCCGACGAATAAAACTCTGAGCTAACAACTCGTCCAACTGGGTCTGAAGTTCCCTCATCTCAGCTAGCGTCATGCGATAGGGTGCGCGGGATATCGGGGCTGTGCCCGGCTGCAACTCAATACCAAACTCAACCTCTCTCACGGGAGGTACCACAGGTATGTCCTAAAAGACATCCTGATAATCCGAGACAACACGAGTCTCTAACAAATCAAAACTCTGATCCCGCAGCATCACCTCATCGATGATCGCCAGAAATGACTCCGCAAAGCGATTGCCCTGAGAAGTGGCCACAATCATCTCGGACCCATCGGACGCTCGCAGCTCTGACTGTTTTCGCAAAACAGACAAAACTAAAATGGTAGGATGAAAACCAATCCATACCAAGAATGACATTGAACTCGGACATATGAAACCCTATTAAATCTATGACAAACTCCGACTCGTCTAGACTAACATTACACATCCTACAAACGCTCTCCGGAAGCGATACCCCACCGAAAGGGATGGGAAACCAATGATGGAATGTTTAGAGGCGGAGTTACGATTTGGAGTCTAGTCATAAAAGCGTACGAAATGAAAGAACACGAAACTCCCGAATCGAAAAGAATACGGGCGGGAAAAGGATTTATGAGGGACGTACCCTCCACAATTGATCTGCTTGCTCCATTATCATGCGGAACTACTGCACATACTCTGTCGGTAGATGAAGTCTGCTTTGTCGTTGGTGCTGGAGAATATGGGACAATCTGTCCCTGAGGAACCTCCTGAACTGCTGGAACTTGCCTCTCAGTCTTCTGTTGCTGTTGATTCGAACCATATCCCTTCTGAGCTCTCGTTGGTGTACTGCGGCACTCTAATGCCTTGTGTCCGACCTTGCGACAGTTAAAACAAGATCCCCGAAACCTGTGCTGCTGTTGCTGATGTTCTCCCTGATCCTGTTGGGATCCCTTCTTATGAGGACCCTGCTGCTGCTGAAGTCCAGACAAATGTCTCTTGTTCTTACCCTTGTCTCCGGGGTGCCCTTCCTTGCTCTTCTGAAACTTAGCCGTCCCATATTCTTGAGAAATGACGGTTTCAGCTACTGATGGTGGTGGTGCAATATGATTTGCCACAAGCTCCTCGATTACTGTTATTCTAGCGACTAAGGGAGCCATAAGATCAATCAGGTACTGGGGAGCCTGCTGCGGCTCGGGTACCGTCTTATGTGGTTCGGGTGGAGTTTGCTGTGGCTCGGCCTGTCTAGATCTCTGAGTGCGCGGTATACCATATTCTGATATCTGAGTATATAACAAAAATAGTTCATGAGTCAAAATAGACCTTTATAAATAGCGTATCACAATACAATTTTCACAACTTATAGTATTCACACCAATACTTTGAATTTATATGAAATAGTTGTCATAAAAAAAATATTCTCAAATTTCGAGATATACGCATATATCATCCTCACTCATACTAGGAAATCCTTTCGGACTCTATACATGAATCCTAAGAAACTCTATCCTAGCTCCACGACTCGACACAGGATGATCCTAAGGATACTGGAACTAGAGCTCTGATACCAACTGTGACGCTCCTAGGTTCACACAAGGCTGCAGTCCTTGGTGAAACCAGGAATGTCAAACCTGCCATGCACCACACCGTGTAATAACATGTTTCACCATCACAATTAACATCTCTCTAGTAGAGTCAACAACAGGTGTAGGTACAAAGCAAGTAAAAGATAATACAAGAGATGCTGATGAAATGAAAGGGATCAAAATAGTATTTCATCATCCAACACACAGGAATACAAAGTCAATATCTGAAATGCATAAACAAGAATTCTTAACAAGTCTCAAATACAATAAGTCTGAGTTAAGGAAATAAGGCATACCGCCTTTACAACTTCTAGAATAAACTCTCAAATGCCTAAACCAAAAAAAAGTCTACAGTGGAGCTCAAAAGTAAAATATATCTAAAGTAGACAGCTGACGCTAAAGTGCATCGTGTCAACCTGCGACACTCCGGGCTCCTGGCTCGTTACCTGAAAGGGGGAGGGACAACGAGCGTCAAAGCGCTAGCGAGTAACATCACAACCAAACCCCAAGGGAAGAGGGCTCGTTGCATATGAAAATACAGATAATATATAATAGATCTAAAACTCATTGGTATTACGAAATAAGGGCTTTAGTATTTAAGAATTTACAACACGAGAATAGGTACGTCGAGCGAAATAATCCAAACAAGGAAACCCTCATGTATATACCTTATATCTCAAATTGTAGACTCCTAAATACCAAGCCCAAGGTTCTAGTATAGAACACAATAATAAAAGAAATACAGCTAATCTCAGAACATAAGTACAGTACCACATCATAGTTTACATGAATATCATGTTATTACTTACATAAATATCATGTCAAAATCTACACAAGTATTATATCATAAACTTCCGTGGAAGTATCATACACAGGGTCAAGAAAATATATCCGATATAGGAACTATATACTGTGGTTTCCAAACTCTTGGAATAAGTGGCAAATGTCCAACACGAGGACTGAGATGAATCATAATCCAACACGAGGACTTCTATAAATCACAGTCCAACACGAGGACTGAAAAGTAGTGAATGT
Source organism: Asparagus kiusianus (assembly GCA_022839385.1). Classification (NCBI taxonomy): domain Eukaryota; kingdom Viridiplantae; phylum Streptophyta; class Magnoliopsida; order Asparagales; family Asparagaceae; genus Asparagus; species Asparagus kiusianus. Next base: position 5,568 of record BQKN01063388.1, read on the forward strand.
CCAACACGAGGACTGAATATAACCGCTGTCCAACGCATGGACCGGATGTGACCGTTGTCCAACTCATGGACCGGATGTGACCGTTGTCCAACTCATGGACCGGATGTGACCGTTGTCCAACTCATGGACCGGATGTGAATGCATATCCAACACGAGGATTTAATAGCAACACATGTCCCACTCGAGGACTGTGAAATTGTGCAACGGTCGCTGTGATATATATATAATAGTCTACTTACATTAATCCATACTCAAAATCAGTGTGTAAGTCCCCACTTTATACCCTCAGGTCATCTATCATACATGGATACATAGTGGGACTAATTACCATGGTCAGATAAACCAAACAAAACCCCGAATAGGAGTAAAAATAGTCCAATACAGCAAACCTGGAAATCTGCAACAGAGTATCGTCGGTCGACCGATCCGGTCGACCGAACTCTGATACAAATCAGAACGGTCGCCCGCCAGAACCGTCGGTCGACCGCTATTTGTCTCGGTCGACCGATTTTGAATCGCGGTCGACCGATAATCTATCGCGGCCGACCAAAATTCCCATTCGAGCTCAGCGGTCGACCGCGTCGGTCGACCGCCGAGCGGACAGAACCCAAATTTGGGTTTTCTGTCAGCTGCTAAACCTGGAAACCAAAGTTTGATCTGATGCAATAATATTTGCTGAAATAATCCCAACATCATACTGAAGATAAACAACCAAAATCAGGTTTTGAAAACTACTCTTTTAATAATCAAAATCATTAAAGAATAAACCAAAACGTTTAGATAGGTTGTAAAAACGTTTTAAACTCCTGTTAGATAAACTTTCAGATCCAGATCTCAGAAAATAACATGAGAGATTGATTCTTAAAGTTCCCATTAATAAGAACTTGTTTTTGTACGAAAATACTTCTTGGGCTCATCAGAAATCTCATGAAAAATCACAATAAAACAGTAAAAACCAGGGGGGTGAGGGATTGGGCGAGATGATACTCGCCTTGGGTGCTGAGGGAAGCCCTAGATCCGAAATAGGTTGATCCCCTTGCTGGAAAACCCAGATCCCGCTGAAAAATATCCCCAAGAGCTGCTCCAGATCTCCCAAGTCCAAGCTGGGGTTTTGAGGAAGAAGAGGGAGGCTAGGGTTTTGGGTCTGGGATTCACAGGGTCTCACTTGGGTTGAGTTAGTATAAATACCAACTCCCCAACCCGACCCGAAACCCAAAAACCCAAAAAAATGAAACCCGAAACCCGAAATCCAAACCTGGCAATTCCTCTCTGATTGCTGATCGGTCGACCGCGCCGGTCGACCGGCCGGTCGACCGATCAGCACAAAAATGCCTTCTCCTGGCATTTTCTACATGCTGGCCATTTCTTAATCGATTTCTCTCATTTGTATATACCCGTTGGGTTCCCAAACACTGATAAATATATATATCTTATATTTATATGGTTATTCGCCACAAGGGAAAACATTTACTATAGATAACTCACACATGTGTATACATATATACTATAGAAATTTTCGGGGTTTTACAGCCCCTAAGCCAAATAGCTTCTTTAAAAGCTTGAGTGGCAGCAACATACTCAGATTTAGTAGTAGATAAAGCAACAATGGGTTGTAGTTGGGATTTATAACTTATGCAAGAGCTACACAAAGTAAACACATAGGAAGTAGTAGATTTTCTATTATCTCTATCATTTACATAATTGGAATCTACATAGCCAACTAGTTTGACACCTTCAGAACACTTAGAGAAGGTTAATCCTACATCCACAGAGGATTTTCAATATCTTAAAAGCCATTTCAAAGCATTCCAATGAGGCATACCAGGATTTGATATATATCTACTCAAGCAACTAATCGCATATGCAATGTTAGGCCTAGTACTAACCATGAGATACATGACCAATCCTATAGCATTTGAATATGACACATTCTTCATATCATTTATTTCAGTTTCAGTCTTGGGGGACTGATCCTTACTTAACACAAAATGGGAAGCAAGAGACAAAATGGGAAGCAAGAGACACATTCATAGATTTGGCATTAGACATAGCGAATTTACTCAAAAAATTTTCAATATATGAATTTTGGTTTAAAATGTGACGCCCCTAGATTCACACAAGGCTGCAGTCCAAGGTGAAACCAAGAATGTCAAACCTGCCTTACACCACACCGTGCAATAACATGTTTCACCATCACAATTAACATCTATCTAGTAGAGACAACAACAGGTGTATGTACAAAAGCAAGTAGGAGATAATACAAGGAATAACTGAAGAAATGATAGTAACCACATTAATATCTCATCATCCAACAAATGGAAATACATAGTAAATGTCTGAATAAATTAAACTGGAGTTCTCACAATATTCAAATACAGAAAGTCTGAGCAAAGGAGAATAAGGCACACCGCCTTTACGACATCTATGATATAGTCCTCAAATGACTAACAAAAATCTAAAGTGGAGCTCCAAAAAACATAGCTAAAAATAAGCAACTGGACGCTAAAGTGTGCTGCCCTCAACCTACGACTCTCCGGGCTCCTGGCTCGTTACCTGAAATGGGGAGGGACAACGAGCGTCAAAACGCTAGCGAGCAACATCACAACCAACCCCAAGGGAATAGGGCTCGTTGTATAAGAAAATATAGTTAATACATAATAAGCTCAAATTCATAAATCTTAACTAAAAAGGAATTTTAGTATTTAGAAATTTACAACACGAGCATAGGTACGTCGAGCGAAATAATCCAAACAAGAAAACCCTCATGAATATACCTTATATCTCAAATTGTAAATCCCTAAATACCAAACCCAAAGTCTAATACAGAAACATTAATAAAGAGGAATGCAACCCATCTCAGAATTTAAATACTGTGTTATGTCATAAACAAATATATGCCAAAGGTCCAAAATCTCATAAGTGTCATGTCCTGATTAAGATAAGTGTCATAACCATAGCTTAACAGAGGCTAACATGTGGTATAATAGGTAAATGTCCAACACGAGGACAGAAATGGATTATAGTCCAACACGAGGACTTTAATGGATTATAGTCCAACACGAGGACTGAAATGGCATAGTTTCCCCAACACATGGGCCAAATAGTAATCATCAATGAGATATGTGAAAAGATGTACTTATACAAGTTTCATGCTCGTCTCGGCATGTGATTCTAAATTTAGTACCCTCAGGTCATCCATCATGCTTAGATTTATGGCAAAAGTGAAAACTAGTGACAGATAGTCGAGGAAATCCCTCGAACACATGAAACACACAACAAAACCCAACTGTGCACAAAACTGTGCGGCGATCGACCGCACCGGTCGACCTCACACGGAGATGAACCTCACTGTTCAGCGTATACACTCACGGTCAACCGCCAAGACATCGCGGTCGACCGCGCAGAGAGCAGACGTACTCTGCCCTTGCTGCGCGCCCAGCGGTCGACCGATGCGGTCGACCGCGAGGCAGACAGAACCCAGATCTGGTTCCTGTCAGCTTCTAAACCTGTAAAACTTTCTCTTTAACAAAACTCAACATATGAATGTGTCATATAGTAGTAAATCATGAAATTTAAATCTTTAAAAAAAATTTCACCAAGATCCCATATATGAATATACTCATGATTTAAGCAAAACATAGTGTAGAACAGTAAAAACAGGTTTTTTACTTATGCTAAAACGTTCGTAAATCTGGATCTCATTAATTAAAATCCTTTGGTGAGCTTTAAAAATCTGAAATACCTAAATCTCATATTGTATACCATAATGATCTATTAGCTATTCATAAAAATACAAATTTGGCCCAATAAAACCAAATAAAGCTCAAATTTTAACATGAAAACAAAGCAAGGTGAAGTTGGGCGAGATGTTACTCGCCTCTGATGAGAAATGGGCTCCTAGATCTGCAGGAGGTTGATCCCCTTCGCTGAAAACCGACAAATTCCGCTGAAAACCCTTGCAAATACTCCAAAATCACCAAAAACGAAAACCTAGGGTTTGAGGGGGAAGAGGGGGCTAGGGTTTCTGATTTTAGATCTGAGAGGGGCTCTCTCGGGTACATTAATATATATACATAACCCACAACCCGACCCGAAACCCGATTAGACCCAAACCTGAGAAAACTCTCTGACCGCTATGCGGTCGACCGACGCGGTCGACCGCGCAGCGAAAATTTTCCTCCTGCTGGGAAATGATATGCTGCACATATGATTTGATTTCCTCTTACATAGAAACACCTGATGGGTTCTCCAAACACAGATAGCCACATTCATCATATATATATATATATATATATATATATATATATATATATAATTATTTATCATAAGAAAATTATTTATTATTAAAAATTCATATATATATATATATATCCATTATAAAAAATTTCGGGGTTTTACATTCTTCCCCCTTAAAAGAATTTCGTCCTCGAAATTCGGAAATCATACGAATCTCGAAATATACACTTCTAGATAATCGTATAGAGATATTTATACTTAACGATCTAAAATGGTAATAATCTCGCTCAAATCCTAATCTGGTGGAACTAGTACATCGGGCGAAAAATCCAAACAAGGAACCCCCCCATACTTATACCATGTGTTCCAAAAAATTAAGAATTAAGCGAAAGTATCCTCATTCTAGCGTTAAATGTAAACATAACCAAAGATATAAACATAAGGTAAGATATATAACATAATAAGAATTAATTTACCTGCTCAACCAAGTGTGGGTAGTCACGACGCATGTCCTCTTCGCGTTCCCAAGAAATCTCCTCAATGCCTCCTCGGTTCCACTGAACTTTCACTAAGGGAATCACCTTATTCCCGAGTCTTTTGTCCTCCCTGGCAAGTATACAAATCGGAATCTCAATAGTAGTCAAATCCTCCTGAAGGTCAATCTCTGGTGTATCCAATACTCGCTGCTGCTCTTCATCATGCAAGTGTTTCTTGAGCATAGAAACATGAAACACATTGTGTATACTAGACATCGATGCTGGAAGATCTAGTCTGTATGACACAACTCCAATGCGCTCTAAAATCTGAAATGGTCTAATATATCTCGGCACAAGCTTCCCCATCGCCCAAATCGCTGTACGCCTTTCATAGGCGATACCTTCAGCATGACTGAGTCTCCAACCTGAAACTCCAAGGGTCTTCGCCTCTTATCTGCATAACTCTTCTGCCGACTTTGAGCGGCTAGAATCCGCTCCCTGATCAATGCTACCTTCTCGATAGTCTGCCTCACTAGCTCTGGCCCAAGCATCAAGCTGTCCTCTGGCTCTGTCCAACATATCGGCGATCTACAGGGCCTCCCGTACAATGCCTCATATGGAGCCATACCGATAGTCGCTTGATAACTGTTGTTATAAGAGAATTCTACCAATGGAATATGATCCTCCCAGCTGCCTTGGAAGTCAATGACATATGCCCGCAACATGTCCTCCAACACCTGATTCACCCTCTCCGTCTGACCATCCGTCTGGGGGTGGAATACACTGCTATAAGATAATCTGCTGCCAAATGAGTCCTGGAAACTCCTCCAAAAATGTGAAGTGAAAACCAATCCTCGATCCGACACGATCGTGCCCAGAACTCCGTGAAGTCGAACTATCTCCCGAATGAAGATCCTCGCATAAGCCTCGACTGTATAAGTGGTCCTCACCGGAATAAAATATACTAACTTCGTCAATCGGTCCACTATCACCCAAACAGAATCATTCCCCTTCTTCGACTTCGGCTACCCCACTATAAAATCCATAGAAATATCCGCCCACTTCCACTCCGGAATAGGCAAAGGCTGAAGTGTCCCTACCGGTCTCTGATGCTCTGCCTTCACCTGCTGACAGGTAAAACATCTAGCCACATAGTTTGAAATCTCTCTCCGCATACCACTCTACCAGAAATGCCTCTTCAGGTCTTTGTACATCTTGGTAGTCCCTGGATGTACTGTGTACCGAGTACGGTGCGCCTCATTAAATAACTCCCTCTTCCGCTCTGCACTGGTTGGCATAACCAGTCTACCCTTCATCCGCAATCCTCCATCTGCTCCAATGGTCTAGTCCGCCTTAGGCTCTTTGGAAATCTCCTCCTTACGGATTTGAATTCAAGAGTCTTCCAACTGAGCTCTGACAACCCTGTCACTCCAAGATGGTTGCACTGACACAGCTCCCAAGAATGCAGTGGTACCACTAACCTCAGGTCTGAAGTCAAACTGGCTAAGAGTGATAAGATCCTGATGCAGCGAATACCTCAAAGCCGAAACCCGATGTCGACGCTTCCTGCTTAAAGCATCTGCTACGACGTTCGCCTTCCCCGAATGATACTAGATCGCGAACTCGTAGTCCTTAATAAACTCAACCAATCTCCTCTGTCTCTGGTTGAGTTCCTTCTGGGAAAAGAGGTACTTCAGACTCTGATGGTCTGTGAATAACTCAAACTATACTCTATATAAGTAGTGCCTCCATGATTTCAGTGCAAATTCCACCGCTGCTAACTCCAAGTCATGAGTGGGATAGTTCTGCTCATGCACCCTCAACTGCCGAGAGATATAGGCTACTACACTCTGAGTCTGCATCAATACGCCTCCTAAGCCTGCCAATGATGCATTTGTATACACAACGAATGTCCTGTCACTGCTTGGAATAGTCAAAACCAGCACTGTAGTCAACCTGACCTTCAAAATATCAAAGGCCTTATGGCACTCCATGCTCCATATGAACTGTACACCCTTCTTCGTAAGGCGTGTAATCGGCGTCAAAATCTTTGAGAAGTCCTGAATGAACTTCCTGTAATAGCTCGCTAAGCCTAAAAAGCTGCGAATCCCTGTCACCGTCTTCGGTGGCCCCTAATCAAGAACTGCTGCGACCTTAGCTGGCTCCACTGCTATACCCTCTCGACTGATAACATGGCCAAGAAATCTGACTTCTGTAAGCCAAAACTCACACTTTCTAAACTTAGCATACAACTGATGCTCCTGCAGAGTCCTCAAAGCTACTCGTAGATGCTCTTCGTGTTCTGCCTCTGATCTTGAGTAAATGAGTATATCATCGATGAAGACGATCACAAACTGATCTAAGAAGGGACGAAAAACCTGGTTCATCAAATCCATGAATACCACAGGTGTATTGGTCAACCCAAATGGCATGACCAAGAACTCGAAGGACCCATATCGAGTAAGAAAAGCGGTCTTAGGAATATCCATCTCCCGAACCCGCAGCTGATGATAGCCGGAACGAAGATCAATCTTCGAGAAATATTACGCTCCCTGCAACTGGTCGAACAAGTCATTAATCCTAGGTAGTGGGTACCTATTCCGGATAGTGACCTTGTTCAACTCTCTATAATCTATGCATAACCTCATACTACCATCCTTCTTCTTCACGAAGAGGACCGGCGCGCCCCACGGAGAATGACTCTGGCGAATAAAACCCTGAGCTAGCAACTCGTCCAATTGGGTCTGAAGCTCCCTCATCTTAGCTGGTGCCATGCGATAGGGTGCGCGGGATATCGGGGGCTGTGCCTGGCTGCAACTCAATACAGAACTCAACCTCTCTCACAGGAGGTAACCCAGGTATGTCCTGAAAGACATCCTGAAAATCCGAGACAACTCTAGTCTCTAATAACTCAGCACCCTGATCTCGTCGCATCACCTCCTCGATGTACACCAGAAATGACTCCACAAATCGGTTGCCCTGAGAGGTGGCTACAATCATCTCGGACCCGTCGGACGCTCGCAACTTGACTGTCTTCGCAAAGCAGTCAATACTAATATGATAGGAAGACAACCAATCCATACCAAGGATGACATTAAACTCGGACATATGCAACACTATCAAATCAACTATGAACTCTGACTCGTCCAAACTGACGGTACACCTCCTACAAACGCTCTCCAGAAGGGATACCTCACCTAAAGGGGTGAAAACTGATAAATGGGTGTCTAGATGCTGAGCCATGAGCTGGAGTCTATCCATAAATGCATGCAAGATGAAAGAATGTGAAGCTCCCGAATCGAAAAGAATACGGGCTGGAAAGGAATTCACAAAGAACGTACCCTCCACTACGGCTCCGCTAGCTCCATGATCACGGGGAACTACTGCATATATCCTGCCTGTGCCTGAAGACTGCTCTGCTACTGGAGATGGAGAATATGGGACAATCTGCCCTTGAGGAACCTCCTGAACTGCTCGAATCTGCCCCTCAGTCCTCTGAGCTGCTGGTGGTGCCTCAAGTCTGTTCTGTTGGCCCTGACCTCTGCCCTGCTGGCACTGCTGCTGCTGCTAGTTCGGACCCTTGCCCTGCTGGGCTCCTGCTGGTGCGCTACGACACTCTGATGCCTTATGCCCGACCTTGTGACAATTAAAACAAGATCCCTGGAACTTGCACTGCTGATGCGCTCTCTGATCCTGATGGGTCCCCTTTTATAAGGTCCCTGATGCTGCTGCTGATGTCCAGAAAAAGGTCTCATGTTCTTGCTCTTATCCCCACTCTGTCCTGTCTTGGCCTTCCCTTCCTTATCCTTTTGGAATATAGTAGTCTCAATCTCCTGAGAAGTGGCAACCTCAGCTACCTCCCTAACTGAATAAAACCTCCTCGACACGAGGTACCATCGGAGATTAGGGCGAAGCCCTGCTAAGAACATCTGAGCCTGACGCTCTCCTGTCTGCCACATGCCCGTGAAATATAGCAACTCCATGAACCGGCTCTCAAAATCCGCCACTGACATGTCCCCCTGAGTTAATCAGGACAACTCAAGCTCCTTCCCAGTCCGTGCTGCAGAAGAAATATACTATCCATCAAAGAAGTATATGAAGTCCTCCCAGGTAAGGGTCATCCTCTGCTCTGGGGTAAACTGAAGTCGGTACCATCTTCCGGCATCTCCCTTCAGACTGTAGGATACCAACCTCTGCTTCTGAACTAAATCCACACTGAGTATGTCAAGTATGTTGCTCACATCCTCTTTCCACTTATGGGCTGCAAGGGGGTCTGGTGACCCCTGGAACTCTGGTGCCCTCATCTTCTGGTACCTCTCCACCATACGGAGCCAAGCCTCCTGCTCTGTGGCTCTATCTGGGACTGCTAGAGGAATGGCTGCAGGCGTGATCTCTGGGGATCTCTCTCTGATAGGAACGATAGGTATCCCCTGCTACTGAGCTACCGGTGGTGGTGGTGTCCGTGGTGTTATATGAGTCGTCACCAACTCCTCAATGGCTGTCATCCGGGCAATGAGAGGAGCCATGATGTCCATCAAATACGGAGGAGCCTGCTGAGTCTCGGACTGAGCTGGTTGCTGCTCTGATGGAGTCTGCTGTGACTCTGCCTGGCTAGCTCTCCTGGTACGAGGTCTACCACATCTTGCCATCTATCTCTGATCATAAGAAAAATAAAGTTCATGAGTCAAAGTAGACGTATATTCTATTCATGCCTAGTACATCACACATATACTTAAAGCAAAAATAGTCGTTATAAAAAAAAATTTTCTCAAATTTTTCAGATATACGCATATATCGCCCTCACTCGTACTAGGAATTTCTTACGGACTCTATACATGAATCCTAAGAAACTCTACCCTAGCTCCATGACCCGACACAGGATGATCCTAAGGATACGGGAACTAGAGCTCTGATACCAATTGTGACGCCCCTGGGTTCACACAAGGCTGCAGTCCAAGGTAAAACCAAGAATGTCAAACCTGCCTTGCACCACACCGTGCAATAACATGTTTTACCATCACAATTAACATCTATCTAGTAGAGACAACAACAGGTGTAGGTACAAAAGCAAGTAGGAGATAATACAAGGAATAACTGAAGAAATGATAGTGACCACATTAATATCTCATCATCCAACAAATGGAAATACATAGTCAATGTCTGAATAAATTAAACTGGAGTTCTCACAACATTCAAATACAGAAAGTCTGAGCAAAGGCGAATAAGGCACACCGCCTTTACGACATCTATGATATAGTCCTCAAATGACTAACAAAAATCTAAAGTGGAGCTCCAAATAAAACATAGCTAAAAATAAGCAACTAGACACTAAAGTGTGTCGCCCTTAACCTGCGACTCTCCGGGTGTTTTCGTCAAAAGTTGATCTTGTTGTCGAATTCATTATATCTTCGGTCGATTACAATAAATTCAAAGAAAACAGCCTTTTTATAAGACTCTTTTACACAACAAAATTGAAGATTACAACTCTTGAGAAAATAAACGCAGGATCGTTGTTTGGATCACTGCTTTTGTGGGATCTTTGCCTGTGCCGGGAACGCTTTAGCTCGTTGACCACCGAATCACAGATTCTGATTGAATCATGAGGGGCTTATGATTCTTCCTTCGTTATCGAAGTGAGAATATGAAACAATATCTTATCGGAGTAAGATAGTCGTTCTTCTTGAAATCAAGTCTAAGCTCGAATGTCAAGGAATCACTCCA
>BQKN01063389.1:0-16027 GCA_022839385.1 Asparagus kiusianus
CCTTAGTGTGGCCCCTTAGCGGTGACACTAAGAAGAGCTATTATCTCATTTTAGCCGAGATATACGCTTATAACTTCTAGATCTCACGCGGATCGACGAAGTTCTGTTTCTATATCCCTTCACGGATAGACGAAACTCTGCCGGATTTTCCCGAAAAGGATCTTGATCGACCGGCAGTCCACGGATATCTACGTCCCCGTCACAGGCCAAAGACCCACGCAAGCGAGACCGCACCAAAACGGGATCTCGTGTTTATTTTCGATAAAGTTGTAATCTTTTGTTTTCATTTAATTCTGTTGTAACGACTGAAGTTGTAACAGATCTCAAAAAGAGCAATGAAAACAGCGACTTTTGACGAAAACACCTTGGTTTTTTGGCGACGCGTTTAGACTTGCACATCTGCCCGTGTTCTTTAGACTTCTCCCCCACTCGTCATGGGGCCTTAACTTCTGCAGTTCATTCTAAATAAGAAGTACTAAAGGAAAACAAGTCAAAATTAAGACATGTCAATGTTGACATACCAGTGATCCTTCGTCAAGACATGGTTCTTTAAGAACCTGAGATTGCTGATGGGGGCCTTCGGTAGTAGATTCATGTGGAGGAGGCTCGCAAGGTTCGTCCATGGGAACGAAACCCTCAAACACACCAAGATCTATTCCACCTCTAAGAGCATCTCCTATATCGGAAGCAGCAGGCATATGGCTCCCATATTCGTCGACATGAGGAGATCTATGAGGCATATCCTCATTCAGAGCCGCGTCTATCTCCTCCCGAGTTTAACGAGGACTGGAGGGACGAGAGTTTTCTACCTCGGCACTTTCCTCGGCATATAAGAACTCCTTGAGTCCTAGTATATTGCTTCGTCTAGAAGCATTGCCAGATTTATACCAACGTCGAATATATCACAGACCCAAAGAATTAACATTGAAGTTTGGGACCGCTACGTTTGCCAGACAATGCCACTTACAATAAGCAAGCATGGTCCGAGGTTACGGATTCTATTGCGGAAGCAAGAAATGAGCACACGTACCTCCAGCATTAGTCCAATACTAAGCTCTGGCTCCAATAATCAAGCTACAACCGTCAGACTCTAGTTGAGTGTTAGGGTTACCGACATACAACTGAGCATAGCCAATTTGACGAGCAAAGAGACAAGGCAAGTAAGACTCTAACACACACACCGGACCAAAGCGATAAATGTGATAACCGGGGCAAATGGTCATAAGCCACATGAAGCAGCCAAGTGATAGGGAAGTGTAACCCCGACCATTTGATGAATCCACAATGGCCTGTCCATAGCTGGTTCTGGGAAAATGAAGAAAACATCGATTGAATTCCCATCTCTTATGGTCGTGAAGAATTAGCCTTACTAAGGCTAAGTAATGGTACTCCTAATTTCAATTCTCCAATCTTTGAATGAAAGGGACAATTTGACCCTCTGTACGAGCGGAAGACGTGCTCATAAGGGTTGGACAGCGCAGAACAACCCACGCCATAAAATAAGTATAAGGCATCCCTACCTTTGGATTCTCGTTGCCTCGACAGAATTGATAACATAAAATCCGCAATCCATGGTGAATGCGGGCAATCATGGCAGGAAGAAGGGCATAAGAATGGTCATGCGCTAAATATACGGCTGAGAACACCACTTCTATTGGCAGCAAGTCAAAGTTTCCAGAAACAAAAATGACTTAATGAAGCCATAACATGAGATATCCGACCAACAATGCCTTGGAAGAGATTGGCTCTCTACCTTGAAAGAAATAACTCTCAAAGGTGGTAACAACAGGGTAACCTTGTTCGCTCGATTTTGATATGCGATGCATGGGTGGATAAGCAAGTAGTCGTCGAGACAATTCACTTGCATCATAAGGACCCAACGGCACCACTGAATCATTCTTGTGCTCCAAATTATTAAAGAGATAATGTGCCCAGATGTTATGGCTGAGGAGCTTTTCACCCCTCTTATTGAGCTATCCTTCTACATTCATACAAATGTGGTAATGACACATTACCTCCCAAAAGGTCTCCACCACCTGTGGTTATTCTTTTTCTAGAGCATCTAACTCCCGTTGATCCGAGATGTATTCCTCATACGGATAATTCCCATTCGGCAACCCGGAGACTCCCTTCATCTCATGAAGAGCAATCCCTATTTCTCCATCGGGGGTAAAGAAAGTGCGGGTTGTAGAATCATATAACTCCAAAATACCAAAAAACTGGTGGCAATTATTGACTAACCCAAATTAGGTTGCCCTGATGGGTGCATAGAGTCCAAACCTTTGCAGGCTTTCTGATTCTCCTGCAAGATGTATTCAGTAATACGAGGCCACCATTGCGTAGGACTCCAATAAGACTAGCTAGGAGTCCTAAAGTCTTTAGCAGGGAATTGACCCGTTCGCCTAAAGAACGCACGGCCAAAAGTGTTAGCCTCCTCAACAGTCTCACCAACAGGAAGCTCCTTTTGAAAAAGCCCTGGGTGCAATCCAGTGATGTAATAGCTACCGCTATCTATCTTAGCACCGCTACGGGAAAAGTAACCACACGTAACCCCATCTTACGGTGGAGTTAAATCCCAATCCATTTTCCTTGGTTCCGAAATGATCTTTAAAGCGGTAAGAGAAACATCAAGCTCTATTCGAGGCAAGAGCAAGTTGCATCCATTCACAGTTTGGAACCATTCATAAATCCCGATATCCAACAAATCGGGATCCTCTGAAGAATCTCCAAATAAGAAAACAGGATTCACAATGGGTTTGCGATTAATGGACTCTAGGGGAGCGTCGGTGATCATGTGCCTAAGTATGGAGATCAAAGGTTCAGAAAGAAGATCCACTTCTTCTGGTTCCCGTTCTACAAATAAAAGAATACTCTCAAGGGCAGAGTAATGAGGGTGAATTGTAGCCACCTGAGTACATCCGCTCCGAGATCACTATGTTAGAGAAGTGGAACAGATGGATATACAACTGCATGAAAGGACAAAATAAAGTTAGTCTCGAGCAGTAGACACGGCCAAATGACACGAAGGTCATTCCAGCAACGAACTTCAAAATTCGTTCAAATGATGAACCTCGTGTTACAATAAAATGTCAAACATCGTTGGCCGAGCAAACTTCATTCAACCTCGATAGGGAAAACGAGGTTCATCAGTTCAGCAAGGTTCGTTAGAGAAAACGAAGTTCATCATCTGAAGACAAAGTTCGCCAATCCAACAAATGTAGTCGATGAAAAGACGAAGTTCATCATATAAACGAATTTTGTTTAACAAATCTAAAGGACGACCCTCGTCAGGATAGCCAACGATGTTGGACATGTGAGATTTGACTTGCAGATAAGACTCCTCAAAAGACAAAATAAGTCATGGAGACGAGCATCATCGATGACGAGCCTCATCAAGCCAAAAAAAGACACCATCTTTATGATGAGTCTGGAAGAAACGGTTCATCTTCCTCAAGAAACCTAAGTCTAAAATAGGCAGGGTTGATATCTTTCAGAATGCAAATTATGCATTTAAGATCTATTACCTGAGAAAGTAGGTAGAATGGTTGGTTCGTGTGAAGAGCCAGCAACCTTCTTACCCTTGCTCTTGCTTTAGTCTACAGCGGTCTTAGGGGCCATTGATTTTGCTTGAAGGGCTCGCGAAGAAAGAAAGATTAAAACTTTGAACGAAAAGGAGTTCAGATAGTCCAAGCGATGAAGAGAAGAAAAGACTTCTCATATGATGATGCCCTATATATAGGGGCGGGAAAAGGTCGAATCGAGCGTTGCGATCTTCAGTTGAGGTTGTTTGATGAGATCTCTCCCCAATAAGATCTGCGGATGGGATTCACGAAGATTTTTAAGCACCAGCTGGCAACCATTCATTAGGTCTGGGAAAGGCGCATAGCATTATTACTGACGAAGCTGTAAGGTGTCATTTGTCAGATGATAGTTATTCTGACAAGGTTCGTATAAAGGGATTGTAGGCGTGTAAAATTGCCTATAGGTCCCTTAGCTTAGCTCGGCACGATGATTCGACAAATCAACGGACGGTCGAGCGACGAGGCGACGAGGCACGCAAGCAACGGAATATGTTCGCGTGCAGGACCAAACCAACGGTTCGGAAAGTTAACGAGTCGTCCAACAACAAAACGGACCTGAACTCAAACACCGAAGCGGATCTACTGCCAAATGAAGATTCGGGCAATCGAATCAAGACCCGAACAAATCAACGAGAGTTCGAGACGACGAGGCACACAAGCAACAGAACACGTTCGCACGTGGAATCAAACCAACGTTTCGGGGAATCACCGAGTCATCTAAACAAGAGCGAACTCGGTGATATAATGATCGAATCAAGATCAATCCCGGACTCGAACTCAGAAACGGATTAACTGCCATATTTGGAATCAGAAACGGATTAACTGCCATATTTGGAATCAAGTCAATGAGTCGATTCCAGAAACCGAATCAAATCCGAACGACGAAGAACCGGAAACACCGGAAAACGACGAAACGAACCAACACCCGGGAACTCGGCCAAAACCGAGCGCCCCCCCCAGGGTGGCTCGGTGGCCGAGCCACCCCTGGGTGGCTCGGCCATGGCCGAGCCACCTAGGGGTGGCTAGGCTCAGAACTGTGCATATGCACAGTTCTGAGTGCCTATAAATAGGCCAGGTGTTTGTTCATTTGAGAGGACTTTTTCTGAAACTTCTGAAGAGCCGAAACTCTGCCGGATTGCGACCTCAACTCGGATTGTGAAGGCTTGAAGGCTTGGACTTCCAGATCTACGTCATTCCACTCCGGATCTAAGCTTGGTTCTTAGATCCCGAGATTTGAGCGAGCGTTTCCTTGGTGAAACGATCCCTCACGGCTATTATCTCCTTGGTGGGATAATACCCGTCACACCACGTAGATCTGTTCGGATCGAGATTGCGCGGTGGTCCACGGTAATCAACCCCGGCACAGGCAAACAACCCACAAAGCAAGAGATCGGATAACAGGATCTTGTGATTTGTTCGATAAAAGAGAGAAGTTGTAATTTTGATTTCTTTGTTTTATTTTGATTTTCATTGTAAGCCGGATCTTATAAAAAGACCGGATCTCTTTGTAACGCATAAAGTTGTTAACTGAGTGCAATGGAATCGATAATGAAGAAAGACCCAACTTTTCCCGCGAACAATCTGACGACCACAGTGGGAGCCACCGATCTCGCTGCCGAGATCGGAGCGTCGCAGCCGCGGATCTTGATCCCGGTCGTAGAGGAGGTCGAGTACGAGTTCGACCAGCAGAAGTTCGAGGAGTACGTGTCCTCGTCCGGATCAACCTCCCCCCGCAAGTCTAAGAAGTTCTCCTCCAGGAGAAAAATCCGTTGGTACGAAGATGTCGAAAACACCAACGAAGATCTCGCCCCGCTGGATGCCGAAGCTGCATTGGGTGAGGTCTCTCCAACTTCCAACCAGGTCAGATCCGCTCTGGCCAAACCCTCCGTTGCCGAGGGCGTGGTGACTCTCTCAAAGAGAGCCCGCCAAAGGCAACGTCAACGCCTTGCGAAACAATTCGCAAAGGCAATGGAGTCTGTTGACGGGATCCGCTACAACACGGATCTGAAGAACAGAAGAGGCAAGCAGCCTCAACAACAGATGAATGGTGGTTCCTCCAAGCCGCCAACAATGCAATGGGTCCATGTCAAACGGAACCGTTCAACACTGGAGGAACACATTCGCAAGCGCCGCGCTTTATCGGCGCAAGCACGGGCCAAAGCTGAAGAAGCCCGTCGGAAGCTGCAGAAGGAGATGGCCAAGAAGCCACCATCAACCTGCAAAGTCTGGAGACTGAAGTCTGAAGCCGCGGTTCAGACCAAGGAGCAACAATTGCAACCATCAAAAGTGCAACTTCCGGCGAACCAAACGAAGCCGCCGATGATTTCCACAACTATTCCGGGAGATCCCACAAAGCCATCCCAGAAAAGGAAGTCAGTCTTGGAGTGCCTCGGTCCACTTCCCGAGGAGCGAAGCAAAGCTCCAATCCAAGAACGTTTGGGCCCACTGAGACAGCTCCGAACTAATCAGCATGCTGGGGGTCGACACAACCCTCAACATGACAAGGAGTTCACGGCACCCAAGCGCACTACCTTGCGCATCGAAGTTCGGGAGCCCGTTGAGAATTCATGCCCACAAAGGCACGTTTCGAGGCGAGTGACTCTCGAAAGTCCAAATAAGGCAATTCGTCCTCAGAAGGAAACGTTGTCATCCGATGATGATAACGTTATACCTGAGAAATCGTGCCAACACACGATAGGTTACTCCGATCAAATTGACGAGTTGTACTATCGTGCTGGGGGTACGAGCAAGACAAGAAAGAGAAGCCCTCGTAGGCTCGAGACTCAGTGCCCCTGTTCCAAACTCATTCGGGCGGTATTGTCTCAGTGTAATTGCACTAAGACAGTCCCCGAAAGGGTTTCGGTCACTAAGACAGTCCCCGAAAGGGTTTCGGTGTTCGAAAGACTCAGCACTAAGACGCCAAAGCCAAGGCCTACGCGTTCCCGACGAAGGAGAGCGGTGGTTGAAGATGGAGAATTTCCAAGGGTCACCGCTAACGTGACCAGTAAAAGGACATCGACACGGGATGATTTCGAGTCGATTTTGAAAGCGTCGCGGCGTCTAACCCGTCTGCAGTCCGGAGCCATCGCGCGAGGAACGTATGGGAGGGTTCGGATAAGCTCACCTTCAGAAGATGAGGAATCGGATGCCTGCTCTGCGGTTGCGTCTGACAACACCGTATCCAGCGAAGGAGAACCCCGCGAGTCGTTCATGATAAGCGCGGAACAAGTGGCCAAGATGCTTGAAGAAGCCATGGCCAAACAACAGGATACCTTCAGGCTCGAGATGCAGATGGCCATGCAGACCATGAGGGAGATGCATGAGCAGCAAATCCAGGCACTGAGGAACCAGCAAGGCGAACCAAGCCACCGTAATCAGGTTGTTCAAGAAGTTGAGCATACGGATACGGATGAAACTCGCAATGCCGATGACCCTCCCATCAACGCAGGGGGTGGTAATGAGGATGCCAACGAAGATACAGGTGAAAACTTGAAAATCAAAAGCCTCGAGAGCAAAATCAATACCTTGATGTCAGCTCAAGAGGTGAAGAAAACGGGCATTCCTTGTCCATACCCAAGGGAGTGGGAATCAATCCCCTATCCGGCGAAGTTTAGTCTGATCAACTTCACGCCATTCGATGGGAAAGGTTCCCCCACTCAGCATTTGATTTATTTCAAATCGCACCTGCGTGTCATCTCCGGCAATGAGCCTCTGATGGTGCGGTCATTCGTTGGCACTCTTCGTAGAGCCGCCTTCGATTGGTACCGCCGCCTCAAGCCAGGTAGCGTGAGCAGCTGGGACGATATGGAGACAAAATTCCTCGCTAACTTCTTCGACGACGACACCGAGATATCCATCGGAACGTTGCTCGACGAGAAACAAAAGGACGGGGAGTTTGTCGAAACCTTCGTCAAAAGGTTCCGGAACAAAGCGTTAAATTGCCGGGACCCGATCACGGAGGAGTTCATCCTCCAAACTTGCCACAACAACCTTGCATTGGACGTGTTGGAAGCAATAGGGACAGCACCGTCCAATAATTGGAAAGACTTGAAGGTCCGAGGGGAACAAGCCGAACGCTTCCTCCGAAGGAAGAAGGCCGAGAGGGGTCAATCGACGACAAGTCCTCCGAACTCGAACTTCGCCTCCCGTGGTAAGGGCAAAACACCTGCAGCGGCTGTTGACGCTAATCAAACATCACAGCAACAGTCCCGGAGACAACAGAAAACTTCGGATCAGAGGCCTCAAAAAGAGTACTCCTTCAAGGACGAAGATGTTCCAGCCATCTTCAAATCCCTCCTTGACAATAACAAGATCAAGCTCCCACCGATCACGAATCAGGAGGAAGCTGACAACACTGCGGATCCGAAGTACTGCGCATACCACAGGAGGATCCTTCATCCTACCAAGGCCTGCTTTACTTTAAAGAATAGTATCCAGACCTTGGTTGAAGCCGGCGTCATAACGCTAGAGTAAGCCAGTCAAGAATGGCGAAACTCCAGTGGGTGCACGAGTATAAACTGTATCCCCTAACTCCGACCGGTATAAGAGTATAAGCTGCTCCCTGATACTCCAATAGGTATAAGAGTTAAACTATTCCCTTTCTTCCACGGGAAGTTCCTGGAGAGTGCCATGCGTGGTATTTTTAAGGATAACCCGGTCATGCGGTTAATGCAACAATAAACCCAGTGTTGCAAAGAAAGCTGGGGGTCGGTAATTCATGTAACGGGAAGTTCCCGGAAGAATGTTAAATATTCTTAGGGATAACCCGATCATTATGAATAAAGTGATAAACACTAAACACTCTTGAAATCACTGACGAATTATCAGAACCCCGTTTTTGTTAAGGCTTTATCACTTAACATCAGGGACCCCCTTCCGAGTGATTTGTACGAATCAACATTCCTATAATGATTTGTACTCTTACTCTCACCCCCCACTTGGTCAAACCTTCCTACAGTTAGGACCACAACCAAAATCCCCTCTCGATTCCTTCAATGAACGAGAGGTCCACTTTCAAATCAAGCGATCAAACCTTCCTACAGTTAGGATCGTCTCAAATCCCCCACTTGGTCAAACCTTCCTACAGTTAGGACCAAAACCAAAATCCCCTCTCGATTCCTTCAATGAACGAGAGGTCCACTTTCAAATCGAGTGATCAAACCTTTCTACAGTTAGGGTCATCTCAAACTCCCGCCTGGTCAAACCTTCTTACAGTTAGGACCAAAACCACAATTCATTCTCGATAAACGAGAAATTCATCTTTACCTCGGTAATCAAACCTTCCGACAGTTAGGGTTATCCGAATCTCTTTGATTCTCGGAGTGGAGATCCCACTCTTAGTTTCACCTTTCCGGATTCTGGGGGTGGAGATCCCACCTCGAGTTTCCTTTCCCTCTTTGTTTGGGGAATAGAATATAAAATTCTTCCTTCCCACACCAACTCTTTTTCCAAAATTTATAAAATTAAGATTCATCTTAGGAAGTTTATCCCGAATCCTAAGCAGGGATAAGTCTGCGCCTAACACGCGCTGCCGGTTTAGTCTTTTCCCGATTGAAAAAGACACCAGAGTTCGATTCTGTGGTATTTTATCCTGAAACCTAAGTAAGGATAAGTCTGCGCCTAACACGCGCGGCCGGTTAGTTCTTAACCGCTAAAAAGAACACCCGTCCGCATATTCAACATTGTGGCAGGTTGTTATTAATAACACCGAAATCCATGCCTCATACGCATGGGGAATTTTATCCTGAATCCTAAGAAAGGATACGTCGACGCCTAACACGCGTCGCCGGTTTGGTCTTTATCCGTAGAAAAAGATACCAGAGTCTGACTCTGGGGTCCTTTGTCCCAAAGCCTAAATAGGGATAAGCCAACGTCTAATACACGTTGCTGGGTAGCCTATTCCCATAATAATGGCAAAGTCTACATATTCAAAGTGGTAGCACAAAGTCTAAGGGAGTTTATTCCTTTAGCGCAACGTCACATGCGGAACGGATTAAAACAATCCGCATGTAAGCCCGACTCAAACGGTAGTCGGTCAGAGTACATCAAATCCGTTGAAGGCTGAGGATTTACCAAAAATCCTAAGTCAACGTCTCATACACGTTGCTGTTTAGTCTTTTCACAGGAGAAAGACGAAGTCTACGTATTCAACGTCGTAGCACTAAAAGAGTTAACTCTTTTAGCTTAACGTCACGTGCGGAACGGATTTAGACAATCCGCACGCTAGCCCGACTCAAACGGTAGTCGGTAAAGGCTAATCAAATCCGTTAGAGGCTGGGGGTTGGCCAAAAATCCTAAAGCCAACACCTCACACGTGTCGCCGGGTAGCCTATTCCCGTAACAATGGCGAAGTCTATGTATTCGACATCATAGCACAAAGTCTCAGAGAATTCAATCTCTGAGCGCAACGTTACATGCGAGCGGATTTAAACAATTCGCATGCTAGCCCGACTCAAACGGTAGTCGGTAAAGGCTCATCAAACCCGTTGATGGCTGAGGGTTTGCCAAAAATCCTATGAGTATTGTGGTCAATCATTTCAAACGGAATGACGAATCATAATAAAGATAAAAAGGAAATTCACTAAAAGAGTCAAGAGTCAAAACACTCAGTAAACAAAATCAGACATCAAGACTGTGGCTAAAAATCTGCTGGCTGACCTTAGACAGCTTCTCATCATAAGCTTGCCTAGGTTCAGCCCTAAGGGACTCCTCGGTGGCGGTCGAAGTCTTCGCAGCAGCCTCCTCGATCTCGACTAGCCTCTGCTTCAAAGACTTTAACTCATCGGACAAAGCCGTACAGGTCTGCTGGTCCTGTGCTTCTGTCATCTGAAGAATGCCAAAAGTCTCCTCTTCTTCGCGGAGTTCTTTTCTAAGCTGATCTATCTTGGTCCCACAAGAAGTAATAGAAGAGCGGAGCTCGGCAAGTGAAGATAATCTGGTAGCAAGGCCGGTCTCAACCCGAGCTACTCGGTCTCGCTGCGCCTGAACCTCAAGACTAGCAAGAAGCTGAGTCTCGCGCAGTGACTGTAAATAGGTCTCCAGCTCAGCAGCAATGAAGGAAGAGGCTCCGGTATCTCGAAGCTCACGAAACATCTGAAGCTCATGCTCTAGGCAGTTGATATCGTCAACTATGGCCTTCGCCAAATCTGGGTATCCTGCTTCCCTTATCAAGTTGATTCTGGAATTAAGGAGAGGTTTAAACTGGTGAAGTGAAAGTCCATCATGAAAGAGCTTGCCGATCATAGCATTCACAAAGGAGAAGAAGGAACGAACGTCTATGCAGATGACGACCTTGTCAGGATCGTCGTCAGATAACAACTCCTTCACTAAGACATGAAGACGAGAAGAACGCCCTACACAAAAAAGGGAGAATTCCGTCAAAAGTCTTAATAAGAAAAAGGAATAACACTCTTCAATGAGTTAACTTATACCTTCTTCCCCTTGATCCGCTGGGGGTAGTGGAGGTGTAACGGCTGTAGGTGCATCAACTGGTGTAATTGGTCTCACAGCCGGCTCAACAGGGTCTTTCTCAACAAAAGCTCCTACCAGATTCAAAACAGAATTCGTAGAGGTGTTACATTATAGTTGCATTAGTCAAGATTGGCTAGTCCTATAATTAACTCAGAAAGAAGCACATACCTTCAAAGGAACCATCCTCGGGATTTTCAGCGAAGGCGGACTCGGGAAACATGTCTCCAGGTAGCTGGTCCTCAATCTGAGGTGAGCTATATATGTAGCGCATCATAGGAGTGTCCGCAAACAAGCTTCCCTCGTCAAAGTCATCGATGGAGAAATCTGACATAAAAGAATATCAATGCCAAAGAAGAATGAAGAGACTACAACTAATGGAAATGAGTTACCTCTCATAGGTGCATCAGCCTCCTCATTTCCAGGATTCGCCTCCTGCAAGTTATCTGAAGAAGCAAGAAGTAGAGGACAGTTAGAAGATACACAAATTCGTTGATGTATTATCTAAAGAAATTCAGTGTCAGTGTTAGATGTACCTGGATTCACGGAATCGGGTCCTACATTGATCTCCTCTCCAATGTCAGCAACCCCGGTAGGCCTCTCTTCATGAGGTAGTGGGTCAAACTCATTGGGAGACACGGGGATGGGATCGGGACTCATCTCATTCTCTCCACGCGCTCCTATATAAAGATAGAAGAGCATGAGTCAATGTTCTGAATAACCAAGAGAATGGTTCACAGGATGGATATTACCTCCGTCACTGGCAGGGTCATCGCCAGCCAAGTCCATATCAGAAGCTCGGGAAGCTGCACGCGGCTTACGGGCTAATCTCTTCCGCCTAGCAATGGGGATCGAAGGTCTCGCCTGGGGAGGAGGACGAAACTCTTCATCTTGATCAACTGTGGTCCCTGAAACATCAAACCATAGTCAGTTTCAATACTTCTGCAAGATAGAAATAAAAGATGAATTACAAACCTCGCTTGGAAAGGTCATCATATTCTTCGGGATCCCCGCCTGAAGCCTCATCTGTGGAATTGAAGGTCCTCTGGCCCTCTTCATCAATCCGGCGAGTCTTGTTCCGCGTCCTTTGTGCCCGAGCGTTCTCCCGAATCTTAAGGGAATCAAGCTGAGAAGCCTTCTCAGCCTCTATCTCTGCAATCGGCTTCACGGGGACAGTCTTGTTAGCTGCTAGCAACCACTTGCAGCTCAAGAAAGTGAGGTTCAACTGCCGATCAATACTCGGGAGACTGAACTTAGCACCAGTACAGCCAGTCACGGTCCACAACCATGCACGGAGACCGTCTACCAAACCACTATGGGTCCGAAACTGCTGACGAGGATTCCCGATATAGAGCTGATCATAGCCAAACTGGCGAGTGAATCGGCAGGGTAGATATGGCTCTATGAAGCACTGATCCCTCACCCGAAAAGTCAGATAGCCAGGCCTGATGTTCACTAGCCAATTGAAGCAGCCAATGTCTAAGTGAGTCCGATACTCTCTCGGCCTCTCATCATCTATCAAGCACTCGCCGTACCGGCCGGAGAACTGCGGAAAACAAGTGGAGAATGCCCAACACTTGTGGACCTACAGCTACTGTCTGACATCAGAAAATCCTCGACCCTCCCACCTGCCATTCTCAAGCAACTGTAGCAGGGGAACTGAGTGATCTGTGGCGTTCGGCACCGACATCATATCCGAGCGGTGGAGTACGAACCAGGCCATCAGATAAACGTACGGAAGCTCCACCTTAAGAGTGGGAATCTGACCCGGCAAATCGGTCTCCTTCCGTGTGAAGGCACTAGAAAGCTGTCTAAGTCCTCGGTGAATGTCAGCTACCATCACCGGAAGAAGTGAGAGTTCTTTCTTGTAGGCAAGCTGAACCGCTGGATAGAGCACCTCCAAGGGCAAGGCGTCGCCAGACTGGTATGGAACCACGCACTTCTTCAACCAGATAGCAAGAAAGCCGGCAAGAAGAGTCATCGGTCGGATCGGTGTGGTCGCATGCCATAAGAAAGATCTGAACTTGGTCTTCGCAGGGAAGCCACCTTCAGGACTGCTAGTAGTATAAGAACGAGCGTCAATCTTCTTCAACAGACTGTTCACCTCTGAAGGAGTGAGTGGGGCCAACTCACAAATATCCTCGCCAGAACGGTTCTCCAGGTTCTTGAACAAATAGTTCGCAAACTGCTTCAGACTCACGGAGGCCTTTTCGCTAAAGGCTCAGACTGTGCTAAAGCAATGTGATAATGACAAGTGAGATCCCATAAAGTCTCATAGCGATCAGGCATGCGATCCTTCAACTGGTCCAATTCATGGTTAGAGGGAAAGTACTCCTGGTATAGCATCTGTCCCATGGGCAAGCCAGAAATCCTGTGCATCTCGTGGAGAGCCAAGCCCAACTCCCCCTGCCGGGTCAGAAAAGTGTTCGAGTCTGGATTATATAGCTCGAACAAAGCACAGAAATGCCTCAAACTGACAAGCAAGCCATACATGGTGGCACGAACAGCTGCATACAAACCGCAAGCGTGCAACTCCTCGCTCCATCGGCTCAAAACATACATCGTCATGCGACTCCACCAAGACTTGTCCAAAGAATGGACCCAACCGTAAATCCTGTGACGAGTAGCAGGCATCTCCCGTCCTAGGGTAGCGAGGCGATTCCTCAAGGTCGAGGCAGTGGCGAGAAACTCGTTACGTGGTGGTGCATCTAGTCCCAACACTCCAGGATGCAATCCAGTGATATGACTCCTGCTCGAGCCAGGAGCTGCCTGATGAGTGACGTAACCGCAATGGACGCTCTCATGATCCTCAGTCAAACGCCACGACATCTCCCGCGTCACGGCCTGACGCCTGAGCTCAGTCAACGAGCGATGTCGAGGAATCTCCGGCAAGTATATGAAGCCGCTGCCGGTCTTATGGAGCCACTGCTCAGCGTCAATGAATACGGCTTCTGGGTCATCGACAGAATCACCAAACAGGAAGTCGCTCTTCCGAAGAGGCTGAGTAGAGCTGGCATCCTTCACAAAAGGCGCATCTGTGATCAGCTGACGAATAGCTCGATGACTACCTTCCCTCACCACCTGGGCAACCTCAGTCGATGTACCCGAAGCAAACTGAGGAATAGCTGGAATAGGAGAAGGATCGTCGGAGGTCGAGTAATACTCGCCACGACGCCCACAGACTGCGTGGGACGAGAACGATCCAGAAGGGTACCCCACTGCAAAATAGACAATTAAACACTGGTTAGTCTCTATTATGAAGGGGAATTGAACTCATCTTACAAATAATTAAGATAGAGTCATTGCCTTATAAAGGGTGAGACGATTTGGCCATATTGTGCAATCACAACACAGGGTATGTCGACAACATATCCCTGCCTTATAAAGCGCAATGTAGAGTCAAATCGCCCCCTTTAAGTTTGAGATATGGTTTTGACCAAGCAAAACATATCTTTGAAGCGTCGATCCTCACCAACGAGAATCAAGGCTCTTCCCGATTGCCTCGCCAAGGAGAACAACGTGGGGTAAAAATGGACCAATTTGCAAATTTTCAAGAAAAGAGGGGTTAATTTGCAAAATGCCCAAATATGCCGAAAGCGTCGATCCTCACCAACGAGAATCAAGGCTCTTCCCGATTGCCTCGCCAAGGAGAATAACGTGGGGTAAAAAGGGACCAATTTGTAAATTTACAAGAAAATAGGGACTAATTTGTAAATTTCCAAATACTGCCAAAAATAACTCACCAGCATAGGAGGGAGGCGCGCCATCAGCCAACATAGCAGGGGAACGACCTCTCGAAGCACGCGACATGACAAGCTGCAGAATAAGTTAAAAGAGGTCAGATCTAGAAAAAAGATCATTTTTTTTATCAGATCTACCCCCTTGAAAGATTAACTCGAGGCATCAAATCACACCCTCGACCCTCACATGCGATCCCACAAGTGCATAAATTGAACTGAGCATGAAAAAGATCATAATTGTGGAGGATTTACTTGAAGAAAGGCTCGAGATCCAATAAAGATAAAGCCTTGTTGGAAACTTTCACCACGCGCTCGAGGGGCCTGAAAGAAATTCTAAAGATGGAATTTTTGGAGAGGTTTCTCAGTCAAAGATCCAAAGGAAGATCAGATCTAAGACAAAGATCAAATTTTGGTGAAGAACGGATGCTCGACGAAAAAAAAATCAAGAGGGGAGGGGAGAATTTTGGCCGGCCCTAGAGAGGAGAAGAAAAAAAGAGAAAAAGAAAGAAAATGGACCCCTATTTATAAGGTGAACCAAGTTGAACCGGACCGGACCAAGTTGAACCGAACCGGACCAGTCCAAATCAGTCCAAATAGGGTTGAATCAAGCGTCGAAACGACTTCAAAACAACTAAGGGTCCCATCCTTGGTTTATTCCTGTCTCTCCCGCACATTCGGAAGGAACGGAAGAAATTTTTTGAGCCAAATTACTGCCTTTTTTGGCTCATTTTCAAGCCGGTTCAACTCATTTTGAACACGGAAATACTCCAATAAGGTATACGAGTATAAACTATTCCCCATTGTTATTGAGAAGTTCCTGGAGAATATTTTTTTCTAAAAATATTCTTAAGGATAACTCAATAACACGACGCTGGACAACGCGTCGCAAACAAAGACTCAACGCCAACAATCGAGGGTTAGTTGTATGTCGAACCAACAAACACGAGCTAAAGATTGGAAAATCAGGAATCGACTTCAAGTTCAAATTCCGACGACGGTCAGACAATGAATGCAGCACCGGAATCCTTACAAGCATTCGACAAAGCACCGAATAGCCTGAAGGAGCGAAGGAATACAGAACGAAAGTCGTTCCAGGTCCCGTTACACCGACAAAGGGTAGGGACAATCATATCCAAAATATTCCAGACTCCTCTATAAAAGAATGAGGCTGGAACATTTTGGAGGGGGTATCTGTAGGCGTGTAAAATTGCCTATAGGTCCCTTAGCTTAGCTCGGCAC
>BQKN01063390.1:0-17247 GCA_022839385.1 Asparagus kiusianus
CCAAGGCAGAATAGTTTATTTTCTTGTAGCCTTTTTGACCAAAGTTTCTTCTTCCTTAAGCATCCAAGGCTGAGTGGTTGTAGGTATATAGCCTGCTTTATTTAGCTGTGAATAAAGTATGTATAAATGGTTAGTAATTTTAAACTTTTGTAAAGATAATGTGTGATCGACTTAGGATTTAAGTCGTTGATGTTAATCAGTAGTTACCATAAGTTAATGGTATATGAATTTTACCACATATCACAGATCATCCCATCTATGTATTACTTCCTCGACCAAATCGCTGTCAAGTGATGTGTTATTCGAGGAGACGGGGTCTGCTTCTTCTTCTTGAATGAAGGCTTCTTCTTGATATTGTTTTGCACCCATAAAAACATCATAAGCTTCTTTGGTTTCTGGTCCAATGGGTGGATTGGTCATCCATTTATCAATGACCGTTTTTGTAGCTCTGTGATGTGAGGTTTCCCCCATACAAATGTCAGTGCAGATGATCCGGAGTCCATCAGTCATGAAGTAGGAATAATCATCGAATAAAGTTTCAAGTTTTCGATAGAAACGGATGGTACTCTGAAAACGATCGAGACCTGTATCATAGCGTTCCTCATTAAACCATGAACTCCAAGGAAGAATTTCATAAAATGTCGAGATTTCCCAAATTTGTAGGCTCGGAAAGTAGTTAGGTCCGCTTCGTTCATGTAAGGTAGCTGTAATGCTAAATTGAAGATGTGCCAAAGTTATTGGAGATAAAAAGATGGCTGTTTTGATTATGGCTGGCAGGCCCCTAAGCCTCATTGGATTGTAGAAGAACGGAGGTTGTCTTGCGATTTGTAATTCGTAGACAAGTCCAGCATCAATATGCGGGATGTAAACAGGAAGAAGATCAATATTTATCGAGAATCTGGGAGAGCCATTCGTGATAAAAATTGTTTGTTCCTTGTGCTCTTTTAAAAGGGAGACAATATTGTCATCTTCGACTTTTGCCTTAATAACATCTTGAATGTCTTGAGGCAAAAAGTTTAATTTGGACCATAACTGCTCTCTGTTAAGACGTTCCATGCAAACATCTTGCTGAATATATTCTGGTATTCCGAGGATTTGAAACATCTCATGAGATGTTAGTGTAATTTTATTGGAATAGGGATAGAGATAATTAATCTCATACGAAAGGTCTATGAATTTTTCTTTCAGCTGATTGTTCTGTTTAAGAAATTGCTCATCCTTTTCTTTTAAAAGGTTGACTAGATGAGTCATATGTACTCTGATTTGTCGTTTTTCTTGATCGCAAATGCTGTTCCATAGATTATTAACAAGCAGATAATCAGGATATTTTAATCCTGGATCATAAAAGTATTTGGTCCTTTTTGAAGAAGATGCTTGATCTAAGCAATGAGATCTTCCTTTAGCTTGTAATATTAAAGCTTGATGATTCATCTTTTTCCTGCAAAACATTCGAAAATGTATGTTTGAAACCAATATTTCATTAAAATAGCGAAAGAATAAATTTAATTGTTTCCAATGTTCTTCAAAATTTTTTGAAAAGAGAATTATTACAGTGGGTAACAAGATGATAAATTCTCTGCAGTCATGAAGATATTGTTCTAAAAACTTTAAATATTTTTGTTGAAAGTGGGTAAAGCCTGGCGGCCTTCTCCTCCAAGTATAGAAAGAGAAAGGTAGGATGAGAACCGTTTTCCATCGATTTTCTTCTAAAATCTGCATTTGCCAAAAACCCATTTTGATATAAAACTTTGAGAATATTCTTCCATGTATAATATTTTCAATTTGATATTCTGGTACTTGATAATTAACCCATACCAAATTGTTTGAGCTCTTGTAATCAATAATTTGACTAGCAACACCATGTTCAGAGTCAGAGTCCGAACAGCATGTGTCAAAATCAAGTTGTATTAAATTGTCTTTGATAAGTATTTCAATTTCTTCTTTGCAGGCAGCCAGAAGATCATCATTCATACGTACTGGTATATCAAAATATCTATTATCAAAAGGAATACGAGAAAACTCTTTAATATATGAAAGACGAATATACCCTTTGTTGTTAAGAATCTTTGTGTTAAAAGAATCTGGGCAATCTGTGTCTTCAGTATTGGAAAGAACATTTATGAAGTTCTCTTTGAATTGTAATGCAGAAAATAGGTCGTTAACTAACATATCTTCTGGTTCCTTATTAAACCAAAAAGAGATATTAGGGTCTCTAGCCTGTGTATGTATTCCATGAGAATCTACAACAAAAGGCTTAAGATTATTGATAAAAGGAGTTCCAAGAATAATACCTTGCTTGAGGTCTTTGAATAGAACAAAAGAGGTTTTAATTTTTTGACCATCATTACAAATATAGACATCAGTGAGTTTATATCGGGCTTTGAGAGATTGTCCATTTGCAGCACTGACAAGATGAGATGTTTTCTCATAAAACCTCAGAGGAATAAGATCTTCTCTAACGCAATTAACATCTGCTCCAGTGTCAATAAGAGCTGTGTGTTGGACAGAGTATTCGTCCATAATGTTAAGCATGATATTACATCTCCATTTTTTCTCAACATATTTTTCTATAGAATTTATAAATTCATTGTCATCAGAATCTTGTTCATGTTCAAAGTTTTTGAAACCATCAGATGCATCTATGGTTTTATTTTCTAAGTAAGTTTCTAAAATGTTTATTTTCTGTTTTAATTCAAGAATTTCTATTTTTAAATTTCCTTGTTCCTTCTGAAGTTCTTCAAGATTTACTTTATTCTCAAGTTTCTTCTCATTTTGAATTCTGTTTATAATTTCAGAGAAAGTATAATATTCATTTTCTTTCTTCTCTTTAAGAGCTTTTGTTAGATTTTTTCCCTTATTTTTGGTCATCTCAAGATACTTAGTTAATTGAGTCCTTTTCTCTTGTGGATCAGTAATAGCATCTATAGTATCAAGAACAAATTGTTCGTGTTCGGTTAAAGTGTTTAACTGGGAAGTTTCCGAAGAGCTCTCAGAGGAGCAGACACAAGTGCAAAGATTGTTGCATAAATCTTCGCGTTCGGAGGAATCTTCATCACTAATCCTTAAGTTATTAATAAACTGATCAATTTCATTCGTAGAAAATTCTTTGGAGTCTATTAAAAGTTCGTTGACCTTAGTTTTTAGATCTTTTTGTGGACATTTATTAGCATAATGCCCTTTCTTTTTGCATTTATAACAAGTAGGGTTTTTAGTATTATTTGTTCTAGTTTTTCTTTTAAGAAGTGTTTTTTCTTCTTTCCAATTATTTCTTGGTTTCTGTCGTTTTTTATAATTTCTTATTCTTGGATTTTCCATTTGAAACCCAAATTGATAGCAAAAGTCTCCTAATTCCCTTTTTCCTAATAGGTTTTGATTTCTTAATTGATTGTTAATCTTGACATCGTTACAAAGTTTTAGGCCAATGGTATTAACTCTTTGAATTAATTCTCCAAAAGGAATTTGATTATAAGGTATACTTCCATTACTTTGCTCTTTAATGGATTCTCTTATTCTTTCAGCAAATAAGGGAGGAAGACCCGAAATAAATTTTTCTTTCCAAATGGGGTTATTACAATCATGTAATTGGTAGACCTTGGAAAGGAAGACATCTTTGTACCATCTAAAGTCTGTAAGAGTCTTGCACCTAAAGTTCATGAGTTGTTCTCTAACCTTATCCTGAAGGCTATTAGCTAAGCCAATGAAGTGATGGTAAATGGAAAGGAGTAAGGTGTAAACAGCATCACTAATAAAATGTCCATTAGCATCACGAATTGGTTCTCCTAAGTGATTTTGTTTATAATTATTTAGGATGTTATGTTTATCAGTTGGGGTAAGATAGTGATCCCACCAACCTTGCAATTGACCAGAAAACGAAGAACATATTCCACTTGCAATATCTTTTTCAGAATTGCCATGCTGTCTACAAGCATTAGCATAAATAAGCATTTCTTGTAAGAGATGTATAATTTGGTATTCAGTGAATCCATCAAGATTCCACTCGACAAGAGAATTCCCATCAAAATTTGCCTTATAATCATTAGTTATTTCTTCAAATTGCATATCAGCAGGAGTGGGTCTTCTGTAGTAATTTTTTGAGCTAGAAGGTTGTCTTCTAATGGCTTGGATAGTTTCAGTCGGATAATCAAAAGCATTATCTAGGTGAGATTCGTATTCAGACAAGACATTGATAGCAGGAGATTTATTTAAAGACATGTCTTTTAATCTCTTAGTTAATTCTTCAGTAAGATTGCTCATTTTCTCACTCAATTTAAAAGGTTTATTATTTCCTAATTTGATATTTTCGGTGAAAGTCTGAGGGGCAAAAGGTGGCATGGATATCTGGTTGATGATAGGCTTTTTCATGTCAAGGAGCATGTTTTCAATCCTATCAGTTTGTTTACCTATAGTTTGAAGATTAATATTAGTAAAATTATTTTGTTCAATAACTAGAGAGATATGTTCTTGTCTAGCTGTGTTAGAATTTGGCTCAAGGGTTTTTATAGGAGTAGCTTTGACTTCCTCTTTTCCCTTACTGAATTTTATTGGTTCAAAAGGAGGATGTAAGGATTCGATTTCTTTATCCTTTTCTGTCTTCCATGTGTTTGAGATCTTTTTTAGCATGTATACCTGATTTTCAGCAGGCAAATGTTTAATAGAATTCTTTTGCTCTTTAATATAAACAAACTCATACCATAAGAAAAAAGGTATATTTTTTCTAATGGTTCGCATACAATCATAATATAGGGCTCGAATAGATGATCTAAAATCCTTTTCATAAGTTTTAAAAAACCATTCTCTTTTATGTTGGTTTTTAGGAGAATTGAATTCAGTTCTTAGATATTCTTTATCAATCTCAAAAGGGGGTGTATTATCAAGGTTTTCAATAACATTAATGCTTAGTCTTGATGAATCTGAATCATCATAGATGGCAGTTGGCTCCATGTTATATTTAATTCCTATTGGTTTTTTGTTTTTAAGGAAATCCTTTTCTCGGGTAGGAATAGAGGAAACTGAGGCACGTCTTTCATCATTAGCTTCAAGAGTAATTTTTCTAAACGAAGAAAAGTTAACCTCAACATCACCATTAGGGTGTTCAACTATTCTTTGAAGATTAGAGTTTTCTGGGGGTAAGGGTTCAATGACTTGACTTAATTTCCAAACTGAAGGAAGTTGAATTTCATTCCATTTTAAAGTTCGTGGTACTACAAGATTGTTTTTAGCATGGGTAAGGAATAAAGTAGTTGCTCCTTTTTCAGGATTAACTTTAGCTAAAGGTGTGAGAGTATTCATGGCTTTATAGCAGATCCTATAGGTTAAAGCTATGTTCTCGGAATTTATATCCATATTAAATCCAGAGGTTTGAAGATTTAAAGTCAACACTTTGAGGATACCAGGGTCAGACAAAGAGACTGAAAAGTTTGGAAAGGCGTTAAAGAATATAGGACCATTGCTTAAACTCGACTCTATTAGACCAATTAAAGAGTCTGAAAAAACAGAGAACCTTCCATCTCGTAAACAAACAAGAACAGAGGTGTTAATGCCATTTCTGGTAAGGGGTCTGATAGACACCTGAACTAGGCCAAGATGAAGGAATTTAAGAGTGGGATCTACAGTGATTCTTCGAATGTCGTTGTCACTAAGTAATTGTAATTTCTCTGTGTGAGAAGTTACTGTTTTTGTTTTTTCAATGGTTTTAACATGATATGATGTTTTTAGTTTAAAACCTTCCTTACAATAAATATCATTAGTACTTACTTTAGGCATTTTCCAATTTTGAATAGTTTGGTCAATATTCTCATAATCTAAGGATTCTGAGTTTTTAACAGACATAGTTCTAACAAAGGCATTCTTTTTGTCGGGAGAGAGATAGCTTAGAAGCTTAGGCATCTTAAGAAAGACTTTAAAACCCAACCTGTCAACAGCAAGGGATGAACACGGACAGAAAGGCCCTGGACGCAAACAAAGCTTAACGGGCAAAACCGTGTGAACTGCGACAACTAGTTAAGGAAGAAAAGACTTTAAAGAAGATAGCAAAAGATCAAGCTAAAAATTAAGCAAAAGAAGAACTCTAAAAAGTTCGCAGTGTCCCCACCAGTCAACAACACCGGATGAACACAGAACAAAGCTGTGTAAGTTGCGACGAAGGCAAGTAAAAAGAGAACAATGAAAGAGATCTAAAAATGCTAGAGATTCTAGATCATACTAGAAAACGTAGAGAATTAAAATTCAATTCAAAGAAAGCAATAAAGCTAGAGTAGTGCTTATGATTAAAGCTATGATAAGACTGAGTAATAAAATGCTGAATAATAGAATGCTTAGAATTAAAGCTAAGAAAGAAAAGCAATCAAGCATGCAGTATTTGTAGTAGTTTTTAACTACAAATATCTACAATTGTTTTATTGTAGAATGTGCAAAAGCATGAAAGAGTGAGTTATTTCTCACGGGGATATACACCGGCTGACGGGGTCTACTGGTTCACCACCGCAGGCCGACTCCTCCACCGGCTAACTTGGCTCTGATACCAACCGTGACCAGGACTTGTTTAGCCTTGATACGATAAAGCTAGCTCGTGGGGAATACTGTGTAGACGGAGGAGAGGATATATCTATTGTTTATAGCTATATCTTCTTCTTCGTTCACATGTATATCAAAATCAAAAGAAGAAAATATAAAAATGAATAGTAAAAATGAACAGTAACAGAAGCAAATTTAGATAGTATTTACATAAGATTTACAAACTAGAAAGAAATCAAACTTAAACACTTACAAACCGAGAGCTAGGAGATCCTGCTGGAACTAGTAGTAGTAGTAGTAGAGCACACTTATCTTACAAACACTCAAAAGAAAGATTAAAAGCAAACCTCACTCAAACTCAAACTTAAAATTAAAATTAAAAAAAATGAAACTTGGAGGGATTTCTCTCTAGAGAGGATAGGACTTCAACTCTCCAAAAACCCGCCCCGAACACTTCAACTCCTTCTCCTTTTATAGGCTTTTTCTGGAACTGTGCAGAGATTCTTTTTCATTCTTTAAAGATGGAGGTCCCCACCGTCTTCAATTTTGTCAACACCTAAGAGTCGTAGAGTAGTGTAGCCTTTTTGACAAAAATGCAGCATCTTTCAGTATCCAAGGCAGAATAGTTTATTTTCTTGTAGCCTTTTTGACCAAAGTTTCTTCTTCCTTAAGCATCCAAGGCTGAGTGGTTGTAGGTATATAGCCTGCTTTATTTAGCTGTGAATAAAGTATGTATAAATGGTTAGTAATTTTAAACTTTTTGGAAAAGATAATTTGAGATCGACTTAGGATTTAAGTCGTTAATGTTAATCAGTAGTTACCATAAGTTAATGGTATATTAATTTTACCACATTTTAATGTCGAATTATACCATAAATTAATGGTATGTCATAGATCAATTCCGTAACAGTCGTCGCCATTGTTGTCAAAACCATCTTCACTATCCATGGGAGTATCTTCAACTATGGATTCATCTTTTATTTTAACTGGTTCTGATGTAGAGGACGTAGTATCCATTGGTGCTAATATCATTAGCATTTCATCATAAGTTAATGACTTTAGTTTTTCTGCACTCGCATCTGGATATTGTAGCGCAAATTTGTCATAAAGACTTTCTTGTATAGCCTTCATATCGGATCTTTGAGGATTTGATTTAATACCATATTCTGGACTATAATCTGGGAGCAAAGAGCTTTTTCTTCCATTAAGATAGTTTGCAATGTTCCATCGATCATACCATTTTACAGAAATACTTCTTGCGAAATAAGATGGTGTGCCGTTAACACAATCCCAATCCCATTGCATAATCCAGGGGAGACCAAATTCCATAGATATTTGAAGTATATCTTGTGGAGATATATTTTTTCCTTGTTTTTTAAGGATTTCTTTTGGCATAATTTCTTTGATGGCTCCAAATTTAGCCCAGAAGGTTTCAATAAACCAATTTGGTAGACACATTTGATTCATAAATCGTATCCACCATGAATGCTTTCCCAAATGATTTTGAATGTACAGAACATGTTCCCAAGCAGCTTGATAGTCCCAATAATTATATTGTTGGGGACCAATTAGAGTTTTTTCTTTAAACTTTCGCGGAACATTGGGATTTCCATATGAGTTCCATTCATTTAATGGAATAATATGATATATTCTTAGCCGAGAGTAACTGTATTCTTTACCTCGGTATCTATGATGAGCAAATGCGCTTTCTGTTTCTTTGAGAATTTTCTCATAATAAAGGGTAGTTTTACCAAACATTGTCGGAACATAGTAATATTCTTTGGGAAGAAACTTTGCTGCCATATCAACCGGCAAAAGAGTCTGATCAGACGTTTCGAGGATGACAAGTTTATCCAATGTTTTCTGATAAAATTGAGAATAAGTTCCCTTATTGTCTTGTGTTAAGGGAGTAGAAAAAGATCTCTCTTTTTCATGTTTTTGGTAATGATATTTTGATAGGGCCATATCCTTGAAGAAATTCCCTGGAGAGAAAATCAGGTAAATTATTATTATCACCTTTAATAAATTCTATATCAAAGTCAAACACAGTAAGGATAGCTTGCCATCTAGCAAATATCTGTTTAGATGCTAAGTTTTGAACATCTTTATTGATAACGTATTTGGCAGACATACAGTCGATTCTAAGTAAGAATTTTTGGTTTAATAAATCGCTTTGAAATTTATTGATAGAAAGAACAATAGCAAGCATTTCTTTTTTAATTGTTGAATAATTTTTTCGAGTGTCATTCCAGGCACCAGAAGTAAAGGCTACTAGAACTTCTTTATTATTAACTCTCTGCTTAAGAATTCCCCCGTAACCAAAATCAGATGCATCAGTTTCAACAATTTTAAAAGCTGTAGGATCTGGAAGAGATAAACAAGGCAATGTTTTTACTTTTGTTTTTATCCTTTTGACTGCTTCAGAATGTCTTTCTGTCCATTCGGGGCAATCCTTTTTCAAGCGATCGCTAAGAATTTTTCTATCATAGGCAAGATCCTTATAGAAATCAGAAACATAATTAAGACACCCTAGAAATCTTTGTAATTGCTTAGTGTCTTTTATCTCATCAGGAAATTTATCAGCAAAGGCAATGACTCTATGGATAGGAGAAATAGTACCTTTGTTAATAGAGTATCCTAAAAATTGTATTTTAGTTTGGAAGAGTTTTATTTTTCTAGCGGAGACAACTAAACCATTATCTTTAATGATTTTAAAGAAGATATGTAGATGTTTCCAATGTTGGTCGATATCTTTAGAAAAAACAAGAACATCATCAATGTAAACAATGGTGAAAGAAGTGTAAGGATTAAATATTTCATTCATTATTTTCTGGAATTCAGAAGGAGCATTTTTTAAACCAAAAGGCATAACATTCCACTCATAATGACCGAAGGGGACAGTAAAAGCTGTTTTATAGCGATCCTCTTCGGCAATTTGGACTTGCCAAAATCCTGATTTC
Organism: Asparagus kiusianus; assembly: GCA_022839385.1. Classification (NCBI taxonomy): domain Eukaryota; kingdom Viridiplantae; phylum Streptophyta; class Magnoliopsida; order Asparagales; family Asparagaceae; genus Asparagus; species Asparagus kiusianus. The sequence continues at coordinate 9,474 of BQKN01063390.1, forward strand.
ATATCAAATTTTGAAAATAATCTTGTTCCTTGTAATCTCTTCATTAGATCTTGTTTATTTGGTATAGGATATCGAATCCATTGTAGAACTTTGTTAAGAGGTTTGTAATTGATAACTAATCTAGGAACTCCTCTTTCAAGTTCTGCAGCATTTTCAACATAAAAAGCTGCGCAACTCCAAGGAGAAGAGCTGGGTCTGATCAGGTTTTTCTTTTGAAGATCAGAAATCTCTTGTTTACATATTTCTAAAAGTCTCTGACTCATTTGTATTGGGCGAGCTTTGGTAGGGATTTTATTTTCAGAAAAATCCTTTTCATATGGGAGGTTAACAACATGTTTTTTTCTAAACCAAAAAGCATGAGGAATTTCAGAACAAACTTCTTTTTCAAGCTTTTCATGGAAAAGTTTTATCCTTGTAGCAAATTTTTCTTCATTAATTTGTTTTTCTATTTTTTCTAATTTAATCTCATCAGAAATGTCTTGAAGAAATTTTTCTTTATGAGATAAAGATGAGACTAAATGATTAAGATAAGCTTCTTCAGGGGCATTGTTAAACTTGATAATATATTTAAACCCATTATTATGAAAATGAAGACCATTGTCATCAACAGAAAAGGGTTTGAGAAGATTAATGAAAGGAGTGCCAAGGATAATGGTTTGTTGTAAGTCTTTGACCAAGATAAAGGATGTTTTTAAACATAGACCTTGATTGCAAACATGAACATCAGAAAGTTTATATTCAATACTAAGACTATGTCCGCCTGCAGCGGAAAGTCTATGGGTCGTTTTTTCAAAGTATTGAGAGGGAACAATGCCTTCTCTAATACAATTTAGGTCTGCTCCAGTATCAATTAAAGCAGTATCTTTGACAGTGAAGCTGGACTGAATTTTGAGGATAATGTCGCATTTCCATTTTTGATTTATAAACTTTTCTACAGTATCAATATTATTAGAGCATTTTGTATTATTTGGTTGAGATTTCAAGGTAAAAATTTCTTGTTTAAGATTTTTAAGCTGAAGTTTAACTTCTTTTTGTTCTTTTTTGAGGTCTTCAATGGATGCCTTTTTAGTTGGAAAGGTTAGAGAAGAAGAGGCATTCTTTTTCCTTTTTATCATCTCGAGATATTTTTTTAACTGTATCCCTTTTTCTTGAGGGTTAGTAATAGCATTAATAGTTTCAAGAATAAAATGTTCATGTTCATCAAGCGTATTTAATTCAGAAGAACTATCATAAGAAGCTGTGGATGAGTTATCGGAACCATTTTCCTTTTTAGAAGTGCAAAGGTTATTGCACTCATCATTAGAGGAAGAATCATCATCAATAAGATTTAAAGTATTAATAAGTTTCTCGATTTCATTTTCAGTAAAGGCGTTGGAGTTTAATATTAACTCATTAATCTTCTTTTTTATTTCTTTTTGAAAACATTTGTTAGCATAATGTCCCTTTTGTTTACATTTATAACATGTAGGAGTCTTTGTAGTATTTTTTCCTTTTTCTCTAAAATTTCTTTTAGGAGGTTTTCTTGGTACTCTTTCAGTTTTGTTAGGATTTTGTGTTTTTTGATAGTTAGATTTTGTTCTACGATAATTTTTTGGACTATTTTTTATCCTAGGATTGTCCATTTGAAAACCAAATTGGTAACAAAAATCTCCCAATTCTCTTTTACCTAAAAGGTTTTGATTTTTTAATTGATTTTTAATTTTAATATCGTTGCAAAGTTTTAAACCGATAGTGTTGACCTTTTGGATTAATTCTCCGAAGGGAATTTGATCATAGAGAATGATACCATTACACTGCTCTTTAAGAGATGTTCTAACCTTTTCGGCGAATAAAGGTGGAAGGCCAGAGATAAACTTTTCTTTCCAAATGGGATTATTACAGTCATGTAGTTGGTAAATTTTTGATAGAAACACATCTTTGTACCATTTAAAGTCAGTAAGGGTTTTACACCTAAAATTTATGAGTTGTTCCCTGACTTTGTCTTGAAGGCTATCGACAAGACCTATAAAGTGATGATATATAGCAAGAAGCAGGGTATAGACAGCATCATTAATCACTTGTCCTGTCTTATCAAGGATTGGTTCTCCATATTGGGTTTTTTTGTAACTATTTAAAATATTATGTTTTTGTGAATCAGTAAGATACCGATCCCACCATCCCTGTAATTGACCAGAAAATGATGAACATAGACCACTAGCAATGTCTTTTTCAGGGTTACCTTGTTGTCTACAAGCATTGGCATATATAAGCATTTCTTGTAACAGATGTATTATTTGATACTCAGTATAGCCATCAAGGTTCCATTCAACTAGGGAGTTACCATCGAAACTTATTTTTTGGCTATTAAATTCTTCAAATTGCATATCGGCTGGAGTGGGCCTTCTATAGTAATTCTTTGTATTATTGGAAGGATATGGATGTTTTGTAATACTCTGAATTGTTAGGGGTTTGTCAAAATCATGATCAGAGTAGGTCATATCATCAAATTGTGATTCAAGGTCAGATAGGACATTGATTGCAAGAGATTTTCCTTTTTCTATAGCTCTCAATCTATTGGATGACTCTTCATTAAAATCCTTTACTTGTTCATCAGAAGGTTTGGTATTGGTAAAAATCTGAGGTGGAAAAGTTGGCGTAACCATTGAACGAGTAAGAGGCCTTTTTATGTCAAGAATCATATTTTCAATTCTATCCGTTTGTTTACCTATCGTCTGAAGGTGAATATTGGCAAAATTATTTTGTTCGGAAACAAGGGTAATATCTCTTTGCAAGGGTACCCAATTCGTAGGTTCTAAAGATGTGATAGGGACAGCTTTAACATCTTCTATTCCAACCTTTATTGGTTGGAAGGGTGGATGTAAAGACTCTATTTCTTTATTCTTATCTGTTTTCCATGTATTGGATATAGTTTTTAAAACAAACGCGCTATTTTCAATAGGAAGATGTTTAAGAGAGATTTTTAGATCTTCTAAATATATGGCTTCAAACCATAAGAAAAAAGGTATATTTTGCTTGTTGGTTTGCATGAAATCATAATATAGGGTTCTAATGGATGATCTGAAGTCTTTGTCATATGTTTGAAAAAACCATTCCTTTTTTTCTTTGTTTTTTAAAGAATTAAAATCTGTCCTTAGGAAATCTTTATCAATTTCAAAGGATGATTCTTCAATAACATTTATTTTTTTAAATTCGAGATAAGGATTTTTAACCGTCTTGGTTTTGACATAAGGATAGCTTAGAAACTTAGGCATCTTAAGAAAGACTTTAAAACCCAACCTGTCAACAGCAAGGGATGAACACGGACAGAAAGGCCCTAGACGCAAACAAAGCTTAACGGGCAAAACCGTGTGAACTGCGACAACTAGTTAAGGAAAAAAAGACTTTTAAAGAAGATAGCAAAAGATTAAGCTAAAAATTAAGCAAAAGAAGAACTCTAAAAAGTTCGCAGTGTCCCTACCAGTCAACAACACCGGATGAACACAGAACAAAGCTGTGTAAGTTGCGACGAAGGCAAGAAAAAGAGAACAATGAAAGAGATCTAAAAATGCTAGAGATTCTAGATCATACTAGAAAACATAAAGAATTAAAATTCAATTCAAAGAAGCAGTAAAGCCAGAGTAGTGCTTATGATTAAAGCTATAATAAGACTGAATAATAAAATGCTTAAAATTAAAGCTAAGAAATAAAAGCAATCAAGCATACAATATCTGTAGTAGTTTTTTACTACAAATTTCTACAATTGTTTTATTGTAGAATGTGCAAAAGCATGAAAGAGTGAGTTGTTTCTCACGGGGATATACACCGGCTGACGGGGTCTACTGGTTCACCACCGCAGGCCGACTCCTCCACCGGCTAACTTGGCTCTGATACCAACCGTGACCAGGACTTGTTTAGCCTTGATACGATAAAGCTAGCTCGTGGGGAATACTGTGTAGACGGAGGAGAGGATATATCTATTGTTTATAGCTATATCTTCTTCTTCGTTCACATGTATATCAAAATCAAAAGAAGAAAATATAAAAATGAATAGTAAAAATGAACAGTAAAAGTCGTGAACAGTAATGAACAGTAACAGAAGCAAATTTAGATAGTATTTACATAAGATTTACAAACTGGAAAGAAATCAAACTTAAACACTTACAAACCGAGAGCTAGGAGATCCTGCTGGAACTAGTAGTAGTAGTAGTAGAGCACACTTATCTTACAAACACTCAAAAGAAAGATTAAAAGCAAACCTCACTCAAACTCAAACTTAAAATTAAAATTAAATTAAAAAATGAAACTTGGAGGGATTTCTCTCTAGAGAGGATAGGACTTCAACTCTCCAAAAACCCGCCCCGAACACTTCAACTCCTTCTCCTTTTATAGGCTTTTTCTGGAACTGTGCAGAGATTCTTTTTCATTCTTTAAAGATGGAGGTCCCCACCGTCTTCAATTTTGTCAACACCTAAGAGTCGTAGAGTAGTGTAGCCTTTTTGACAAAAATGCAGCATCTTTCAGTACCCAAGGCAGAATAGTTTATTTTCTTGTAGCCTTTTTGACCAAAGTTTCTTCTTCCTTAAGCATCCAAGGCTGAGTGGTTGTAGGTATATAGCCTGCTTTATTTAGCTGTGAATAAAGTATGTATAAATGGTTAGTAATTTTAAACTTTTGTAAAGATAATGTGTGATCGACTTAGGATTTAAGTCGTTGATGTTAATCAGTAGTTACCATAAGTTAATGGTATATGAATTTTACCACATATCACAGATCATCCCATCTATGTATTACTTCCTCGACCAAATCGCTGTCAAGTGATGTGTTATTCGAGGAGACGGGGTCTGCTTCTTCTTCTTGAATGAAGGCTTCTTCTTGATATTGTTTTGCACCCATAAAAACATCATAAGCTTCTTTGGTTTCTGGTCCAATGGGTGGATTGGTCATCCATTTATCAATGACCGTTTTTGTAGCTCTGTGATGTGAGGTTTCCCCCATACAAATGTCAGTGCAGATGATCCGGAGTCCATCAGTCATGAAGTAGGAATAATCATCGAATAAAGTTTCAAGTTTTCGATAGAAACGGATGGTACTCTGAAAACGATCGAGACCTGTATCATAGCGTTCCTCATTAAACCATGAACTCCAAGGAAGAATTTCATAAAATGTCGAGATTTCCCAAATTTGTAGGCTCGGAAAGTAGTTAGGTCCGCTTCGTTCATGTAAGGTAGCTGTAATGCTAAATTGAAGATGTGCCAAAGTTATTGGAGATAAAAAGATGGCTGTTTTGATTATGGCTGGCAGGCCCCTAAGCCTCATTGGATTGTAGAAGAACGGAGGTTGTCTTGCGATTTGTAATTCGTAGACAAGTCCAGCATCAATATGCGGGATGTAAACAGGAAGAAGATCAATATTTATCGAGAATCTGGGAGAGCCATTCGTGATAAAAATTGTTTGTTCCTTGTGCTCTTTTAAAAGGGAGACAATATTGTCATCTTCGACTTTTGCCTTAATAACATCTTGAATGTCTTGAGGCAAAAAGTTTAATTTGGACCATAACTGCTCTCTGTTAAGACGTTCCATGCAAACATCTTGCTGAATATATTCTGGTATTCCGAGGATTTGAAACATCTCATGAGATGTTAGTGTAATTTTATTGGAATAGGGATAGAGATAATTAATCTCATACGAAAGGTCTATGAATTTTTCTTTCAGCTGATTGTTCTGTTTAAGAAATTGCTCATCCTTTTCTTTTAAAAGGTTGACTAGATGAGTCATATGTACTCTGATTTGTCGTTTTTCTTGATCGCAAATGCTGTTCCATAGATTATTAACAAGCAGATAATCAGGATATTTTAATCCTGGATCATAAAAGTATTTGGTCCTTTTTGAAGAAGATGCTTGATCTAAGCAATGAGATCTTCCTTTAGCTTGTAATATTAAAGCTTGATGATTCATCTTTTTCCTGCAAAACATTCGAAAATGTATGTTTGAAACCAATATTTCATTAAAATAGCGAAAGAATAAATTTAATTGTTTCCAATGTTCTTCAAAATTTTTTGAAAAGAGAATTATTACAGTGGGTAACAAGATGATAAATTCTCTGCAGTCATGAAGATATTGTTCTAAAAACTTTAAATATTTTTGTTGAAAGTGGGTAAAGCCTGGCGGCCTTCTCCTCCAAGTATAGAAAGAGAAAGGTAGGATGAGAACCGTTTTCCATCGATTTTCTTCTAAAATCTGCATTTGCCAAAAACCCATTTTGATATAAAACTTTGAGAATATTCTTCCATGTATAATATTTTCAATTTGATATTCTGGTACTTGATAATTAACCCATACCAAATTGTTTGAGCTCTTGTAATCAATAATTTGACTAGCAACACCATGTTCAGAGTCAGAGTCCGAACAGCATGTGTCAAAATCAAGTTGTATTAAATTGTCTTTGATAAGTATTTCAATTTCTTCTTTGCAGGCAGCCAGAAGATCATCATTCATACGTACTGGTATATCAAAATATCTATTATCAAAAGGAATACGAGAAAACTCTTTAATATATGAAAGACGAATATACCCTTTGTTGTTAAGAATCTTTGTGTTAAAAGAATCTGGGCAATCTGTGTCTTCAGTATTGGAAAGAACATTTATGAAGTTCTCTTTGAATTGTAATGCAGAAAATAGGTCGTTAACTAACATATCTTCTGGTTCCTTATTAAACCAAAAAGAGATATTAGGGTCTCTAGCCTGTGTATGTATTCCATGAGAATCTACAACAAAAGGCTTAAGATTATTGATAAAAGGAGTTCCAAGAATAATACCTTGCTTGAGGTCTTTGAATAGAACAAAAGAGGTTTTAATTTTTTGACCATCATTACAAATATAGACATCAGTGAGTTTATATCGGGCTTTGAGAGATTGTCCATTTGCAGCACTGACAAGATGAGATGTTTTCTCATAAAACCTCAGAGGAATAAGATCTTCTCTAACGCAATTAACATCTGCTCCAGTGTCAATAAGAGCTGTGTGTTGGACAGAGTATTCGTCCATAATGTTAAGCATGATATTACATCTCCATTTTTTCTCAACATATTTTTCTATAGAATTTATAAATTCATTGTCATCAGAATCTTGTTCATGTTCAAAGTTTTTGAAACCATCAGATGCATCTATGGTTTTATTTTCTAAGTAAGTTTCTAAAATGTTTATTTTCTGTTTTAATTCAAGAATTTCTATTTTTAAATTTCCTTGTTCCTTCTGAAGTTCTTCAAGATTTACTTTATTCTCAAGTTTCTTCTCATTTTGAATTCTGTTTATAATTTCAGAGAAAGTATAATATTCATTTTCTTTCTTCTCTTTAAGAGCTTTTGTTAGATTTTTTCCCTTATTTTTGGTCATCTCAAGATACTTAGTTAATTGAGTCCTTTTCTCTTGTGGATCAGTAATAGCATCTATAGTATCAAGAACAAATTGTTCGTGTTCGGTTAAAGTGTTTAACTGGGAAGTTTCCGAAGAGCTCTCAGAGGAGCAGACACAAGTGCAAAGATTGTTGCATAAATCTTCGCGTTCGGAGGAATCTTCATCACTAATCCTTAAGTTATTAATAAACTGATCAATTTCATTCGTAGAAAATTCTTTGGAGTCTATTAAAAGTTCGTTGACCTTAGTTTTTAGATCTTTTTGTGGACATTTATTAGCATAATGCCCTTTCTTTTTGCATTTATAACAAGTAGGGTTTTTAGTATTATTTGTTCTAGTTTTTCTTTTAAGAAGTGTTTTTTCTTCTTTCCAATTATTTCTT
>BQKN01063391.1:0-26748 GCA_022839385.1 Asparagus kiusianus
TATTTATAGGTTTGAAAAGGTGCTTCCAACAGTCACAACTTTTCAAATTAAACACCCCTTGGAGCAAACAACCACTTTTCAACAGTCACTTGTCTTTTCATAATTTTTTAAAATTCAAAATAACATTAAAAAATATATTCAATATATAATTATATATATATAAAATAGAACATTTAAGCGGCAGCAGCAAGCATGCAAAGTGCGTCTAATAATCGTGTCAAAATCGCGCTACCCGCACGCGGGTTTAGAAGCCTACACTTTGATCCATTATTCAAAGCCCAATAAGCATTCAATGCTTTTAAACCTCTAAAAGAATGTTCAAAATTCCAATGTGGGACTATCTTGTTTTTTACAAACAAATACTAACAGTACGACCTGAGGCATTTCAGGAGATTAATTCCTATGGATGCTCTCCAGGTGAATCAAACATGAAATCTAGAAGTACTACTGATAAGTAGTGTAATAACTCGACTAGACCCTATTGAATGATGATATCCTTTTTAATAAGAGGAAATTTTTATTTTAAATTAAACTATGAAAAGGAAACATATTTGCCGTTGAGACAAACTATTAGGGGTGTGCAACGGTCGGTTCGGTTCGGTTTTTATCAAAATTTGAACAACCGAACCGAACCGCTTATAATTCAAAACCGAACCGATCTATTGCAAGTTGGTTCGGTGCGGTTCGGTTCGGTTTGTTCGGTTCTAACTTTATCAAACTTCTTATCAAACAACAAACCGTGTTAAAGAAAAAAAAAGATATCAACAAATTAGGAGATTATGAAGCATTAAACACTGATATAATGATATTATTTTTAACCCATAATGATTCAGAAAATGAGTTTAGGGTTTGAGTCTTTGACTCTTTGGGTACGGGTCGGGCAAGGTTTGAGATCAGAATAGGTAGTATTGCACTATATTCGGTCGGTTCAAGTTGAAAAGTTTTCAAACCGACTCGAACCGCCCTACTCATAAACCTGAATTTTTCGGATCGGTTCGGATCGGTTCGATTGGTTTTTTCAGTTTGGATCGAACCATGCTCAGCCCTACAAACTATACGCTCAAAGAGCATGACAAAGCTCACCACTAGACCAAATCTCAGTGCGAATCACCGGTTCACCGAACAAGTATACTTGCGCTTATCCCTCGAGCCTCTCCAAGATTCTCACCAAGATTCTCTGCAAGATTCCCCAGGATAGCTCAAAGACACCCGAACGGGCCGCAGAATCTTGGGACTGTCAAGGTGCAGTGCCAACGTATCCGCCATTTATCCCCTACGTTTTTAAGCTACTAAAGACCCCCGGTAGCCTCACCTCCCACCTTCTAATCAACACGTGCCTTTGATATAGATACATGCACATTTTTTGTGCATGCATATTTGCACAGAACAGTAAGTAAATATAAAAAGAAAAAAGAAAGAAAGAAGAGACTTGATTCATTCATGATCTAGAACAGCATTGTAGTCGAATTGTTGGGTCAACTTCAATAAAAAAAATAAGAACTGTTATGTGTGCATGTACGAAGTCAGTCCGTTTGTTTTGGACTTTACAAGGTATTAACTGTGAAGACATTTAGATTGATTTTTCCGTGCGTGTGGTCATTTTCGCTGATCTTTTTAAGTGTGAGGTTGAAAAAAAATTCAGCTGTGAAAACATTTAGATTGATTTTTCAAACTATAAGAACATTATCGAAATTTATGAAAATGATCCACACGGAGAAAGCACTAAAAGAGGGTCTTCTCTTAAACATATAGTAAGGATGCATTCGGTCCAGATAATGCTCGGATATGGGATGCTTATTATATTCATATATGTTTACCCATCTCGGATACGGATACATATATACATCCATATCGACTAAAATCGGATACGATTACGGATATACATGCGGATATATAAGCGGATATGCATGCAGATACAAAATGAATATGAGAAACCTAGATAGTATTGAGAAAACATAGTTCATTTAATACAAAAGAGTTAACATAGTTCATTTAATACAAAAGAGTTCGTTAGTATGTTCATTATAACTGAAAAGCTAAGACTAGACATCTTGATAATCAAATTTAACCACAAATCCATAATCTAAGAATTAAAACTATCATAAAAGTATGACTAATATGCATTTGGACATTTCAGATATGGATCCGGATATTTTACTACAAAACCATATCCGTAACGATATCATTTCGGTTGTAGATTTGAGGAAACATATTCGTATCCTAATGGATATGGTTTCCTTTGATATGGTTTAGCACCCCTAATAGTAAGTATAAATATAGATATATGCCCATTAAATATGAATTATAAATAGGGTTTTTCAATATATACGAGGACCCCAAATCTTTAATATTTTGAAATTAATTAGTCCCCTCATATTGACATTTTGAAATCACTCTCCCGAATATCGATTTTATTAAATTAGTCCCCCAAGTATTCATATTTTGAAGCTAGTGCCCCAAATGATTTTAAGTATTTTGAAATTAGCCTCCCAACTCATTCAATCAGCTTCCACTAGAAGGGTTAATTTCAGAGCATAGAAAGTTTTGGGAGGGACTAATTTAAAGATATCAAGATTTTGAGTGTTGTGTCATATAAATAAACAAGTGTTAATCACATTCAACTTATTGACACGTGTCCCAAACAGACTACACCCCAACTCAATGTAGACAAATAAAAAAAAGAGTTATCCCTTCTCGCTAGGTCAAGACAGGCATCCCTTCTTCCCAGGCTGAGTCGTCTACTCTCGCCACACGGAAACAAGCATCCCTTCTCGCCAAGCTGAGTCGTCCTTTTTTGTCAGGAGACGTCTCTTCTCGCTAGGTTGAGTCATCCCTTCTTGTCAGGCTGAGATAGACATCCCTACTCGCCAGGCTAAGTTGTCCTTTGTCCTTTCTTGCCAGGTCGAGTCGCTCCTTCTCGCCAGGCCGAGTCGTCCCTTCTCGACAGGCCGAGTCAACAACTTACGAGGCCAACTAAAAAGACAGTACTTGTCATCCCTTCTTATTGGGAGGCGTTCCTTCTCGCCAGACCGAGTCATCCCTTCTTGCCAGGAGACGTCCCTTCTCGCCAACCCGAGACAGGCATCCCTGCTCGCCAGACCGAGTCGTCCCTTCTTGTCAGGTCGAGACAAGCATCCCTTCTCGTCAGAACGAGTCATTCCTTCTTCCCAGGCCAGGTCGAAAGGCAGTCATCCTCGGGCCCATGTCAACAACCAATCACCATCACATTAAATACATTGTTAGAGTCATCATTGTTCTAGCCCTCATAGCCTTTATGACTCATCAGGCTCCATCAACACCATGCTTCCTCTGTCAGCATTACATTGATCACAAAGGTGACTCATGTCATCCAGAGCTAACACATGTAAAGTAACCACTCACTAGACAGTCTGGTTGGATTCGACTAAAATTACAAAATTACCCCTCTGTGCCTACTATAAATAGAAGGACTGTTTGCAGCACATGGGTAAGCAATCTCTTACTAAAAAACACACTAGCTATCTCCATATTACTTCTCCACTCAAGTTTAAATACCGACTTGATTGTCGGAGGAATCACTGGAGAACCTAACTCCGGTCCTCTAACGTGCTGCAGTTTTGCAGGAAGCTCAGTATCTATTGGGGGATCAGCTATCAAAGAAGATCAAGTGACCCTAACACCTCCATAATCCACACATAAACCAATTGTTTGATTACTAACATCAATAGTTTAGCGCACACGAGTTTGGTGCCCACCGTGGGGCCTCTTCATCCCTCTTTGAGTAAGTGGTCGATCCCCCATCTTTAAACCTCGGAATTAGGAGCCGAGACATGTCTCAAGCAAACTGCACCCTAGCTCCCTTCTCGCCAGGCAGAGAAAGATGTCCCTTCCTAGCTAGGATGAGGTAGGCGTCCCTTCTAGCCTAGGCAATTAAGCACTTCCGCCCAAAATTAAATGAATAGTAAAGCTAAAACCGATAGGTTTGTCATGGAACGTAAACTATTTTAAAGGATACCTCTCCAAAATATAGTCGAAATAAGGCACATAAATAAGAAATATTTTTGTGCTATGTACTAACCTATATGCAGTCTTAGCCACTCGATCTTCATCGATTTAGCGATAAAAATGAAAGACCTCGGTATTATTTTCATGGACAAGCCCAAGGCAAGTACCAAATACATTGGTACCCTTTCAAAATAAAACCAAGGTACATCATCAACTCGGTCAACTTCAGCTCAAAGACCTTGGTATCTATTCAGGGTAAAATCAAGGCATGTCATTGACAAAAAGTGTAAGGACCATGAATTTTCGATACTAGTTAAAATAATTTTTTGGTATTTTAAAATATTTAATTATTATTTTAAAAAGATTATTTGTATTTTTTTTATTTTCTACAATTTTCTATGATTTAAAAGTCTAATTTTATATTTATTTAAATGTGTTTGTGGAAAAATTTACAGTAAAAGAAACGAAGGAAAATTGATTTGTATTCCTTTAATCTCAGTTACAATTAGATTTCCTGATTATAAAAGAGAAGAGAATGGATTTGATTCTCCCCTTTGTTTAATTCTGGGTTCTTCTTGGTGGCGATGGAGTGCCTCTCTCGAATGCTCGCGTCGAGTTTGCTCTCCGTTGACGATCCGAACCTCTTGATTCATTGGAATGATATCTCCTCCTCACGATTTGATGTTGTGGAGGACTTGTGTGGCAAGTTTGAAACTCTGAACGAGTTGGTAACTCAGAGCGAGTTGATAACTCTATAAAAGAGTTGATTTAACCGAAATCAGTTAATAAGCCAAGGATGAAAGCTCTAAGGAATGCTCCAGAGATTGAGTGAAGATCCTCTTCTGCTGATCTCTAGATCTTTAGAATCTCCCAAGGTCCCAAAGATCTCTCTTGATCTGCCCAAGCCGAAGAGCCCTCAACTAAACTGGTTTTTTAGTTATTTATAGGGGATTAAGGGGTATAACCGCCCCCTTAATTCGCTCCTAAGTGGGGCTAATGGGATGTAATCGCCCCTTAAATCACTCCTGAGTGGAGTTGTGATCCCCTCAGATCGTGGAAAACGGTTTTGAAACCGTTCAGCATGTGTTTGAATGAGTCAAACGCAAAATCCGCATTCTGGCGTGAATTCTGCGTTCAAACGCAGTGTCTGGAAGCTTGAACGCAGCGTCTGGAAGCTCATTTGCAACATTTTGAAAGCTACGTTGGTTGTTTGTTGGAAGCTGTGTTTGGCAGTTTGTTGGAAGCTGTATTTAGCAGCGGATGGAAGCTGCGTTGGCAGCTTTCGGAGGCTATGTTTGGCAGCGGATGGAAGCTGCGTTGGCAGCTTTCGGAGGCTGCGTTTGTGACCGAACATGAGCTGCGTTGGCAGCTGGATCTGAGCTGTGTTTGCAGCGTTTGGAGCTGAATGTGAACTGCGTTTGCAGCCAGGTTTGACCTGCGTCCGCGGTCAAATTGACGTTGCGTCTTGATGATGGTACGCGGGGAGGATTTTCACGTCTTGATTTAAAGAGACCGTCGATTTGTAGTCTCTCTCTGTCAAAGCGTTGCAAAGATCGTCATTTTGTAATCTTTGCTTTAGCTCTTTGATATGTGAGAGTCGTCAGATTATAACTCCCAATGTTGATTGTGGAGGCTTCTGGAAGTCGTCAGATTGTAACTTCCATCATCGGTGTTTGATGGGGGATCAGCTATCTATTGTGATTTTTAGACAGCCTACAAAATGATTTTAATATTTATATATTTATTGCGTGCGGTGAAAATTTTTGAAATTAATTTGTTGGGTTATCAATACTATTACGTATTGTTTGTGGAAAATTTTGAAGTAAAAGAAATGAAAGAAAAATTGATTTGTATTCCCTCAAAATCAATTACAATTTGGATTCCGATTACAAAAGAGAGGAGAATGAATTTGATTCTCCCCTTTGTTTAAAACTAGGTTCTTCTTGGTAGCGATGGAGTGCCTCCCTCGAATGCTCACGTCGAGTTTGCTCTCCGTTGACGATCCGCACGTCTTGATTTACTGGAATGATATCTTCTCCTCACGATTTGACATTGTGGAGAACTTGCATGGCAAGTTTGAAACTCTTGATGAGTTGATAACTCTGAACGAGTTTTAACTCTTGAAAAAGAGTTGATTTGAACCCAAAGTTCGGTTGAAAAGCCAAGGATGAAGAAGCTCTTGTTGCAGATCTCCCTGTATGTAGGAAAATTGCAATAAAGAAGATAAAAGAAAATTTGAATTGATTCCTTTGATCTCGATTACAACTTGATTACAAAAGAGAGGAGAACGAAATTGGTTCTTCCCCTTTGTTTAAAACTGGGTTCTTCTTGGTAGCGATGGAATGCCTCCTTCGATTGCTTGCGTCGAATTTGCTCTCCGTTGACGATCCGACCGTCTCTTATCTCGTGGGAACGATGAACTTCTGTAGGAAGTTTTATACGTAACTCTTAATGAGTTTAAGAACTCTGAACGAGTTAAAACTCTATAGATAGAGTTGTTAGAACCGAAAATTCGGTTAATGATCAAGCTGTATCTGTTGTCGAAGAATCCTCTCGGATCTGATCTCCTGAGATTGATTCAAAAATCCTATCTCCAAGGATTTCGTTGCTGCTAAATCTCCAACCTGTGCGGTTTAGATCTCTCAAATCCAACCTGCTCACTCTTCCGTTTTCAAAGAGCCAGCCTCCTGATCCGATTATCAAAAATCTGATCCCCTAACTCTGTTGAGTTTGTTGAGTTTTATAGGGGGATAAGGGGTTGTAACTGACCCCTATATCCGCTCCTACGTGGGCGAAAATCCCTCAGAACGTGGGATAAACGGTTCTGGAACCGTTCGACTTGTGTTTGAACAAGTCAAACGCCCACTCTGGCGTTCAGAATCCAACTTCGTGTCTTAGGATTGTGACGCGAGGGTCGGTGTTAGCTGAACATTGATGAACGCGAGGGCCGCTCGCGTTTTTGGCTTGTTGCCTGCTTGGTGACGCGGGGGTCGGTGTGGGTTGAACTCCCACGAGCGCGAGGGTCGCTCACGTTAATTTGTGACTTGGAAACGCGGGCGTCGGTGTGGGTTGAACTCCCACGAACGCGAGGGTCGCTCACGTTAATTTGTGACTTGGAAACGCGGGGGTCGCCTGCACTTCCATAATTGTGACGCGGGGATGACTTCCGCGTTTTAGAAGAAGTTTGTTGACTTGTGACCTCTTCTGTAAGACGTTGCAAAGACCATTGTTCTGTAATCCTCGCTTTAGCTGTTGTAGAGTGTGAAAGTCGTCAGATTGTAACCTTCACTGTAGATTGTGAGGACTGCTGAATAAAGTTTCCATCATTTATCGGAAGTGTCGTCGAATTGTAACTCTTCTCGATCTTTGTGAAAAGTCCTCCATTTGCAGTTCCTTCGCTTATCGACCCGAAAACTATTTGATTATAGCTTCCGTTGTAGGAGCTTAGACGGGAATCAACATCCATGGTGTCTTTTAGACGAATATTTGCCCACAACTCTCTACCAAGCAACTCACTAACTAAGTCCAACCTTTTATTTCTAAAATCATTACACTGCTCATCAGCATCTCTATTAGTCATGCTGTTGTCGCAGCCATCAAGATCAATCATCTCAGAAATGAGGTTGTGTTTGCGGTGATTTGAAAGTCATTTGATGGTGACCTCCATCGTAGAGGCTTGTTTTAATCAGCTATCCATTGTAATTTTTAGACAGCCTACAGAACCCCCTCCAAAGTTTTCGAAAGTTCGCGGTTGACTGGGACGAATTTTCGGAATACTTTGGACCCCAAAGTCTTGTGAATTGATTGCTCACTCCGTCTGATCGAGCAAGATGATTCCAATGTTGTTGACTGTAATCTGTTTGTGTCTCTCGATAGACTCCCCCGCGAAGTCACCAATTTCTTCTCGGCCTTGGTCGCCTTGATGATTGCTGCTAGCTCTTATTTACCTGGGGCCGTGTCATAGCCTTGGTAGTTGAAGAGCTGCCATCATAATAATCCAATGCATAAACAAATTATGCATTTGAGAATTGGAACGCGTGGGTGAGCCCAGCGTTTGGGAATTTCAACCGACCCGAACGCGAGGGTCGGTTCGGGCGGGATTCTGATCTCGAATCCCGTTCGTTGGGATTTGACAGCCTGTCCAGCTGTCTATAAATAGACCGCTTTAGGTCAAATCAGAGTCATTCGACTCTCTTAAAAAAAAAATTCCAACGAAAATCTTCGTTCCCTTCCCCGGCGAAGAACTGTTCATCTCCTCCGACGAGATCTCATGGCACCCAAGAAATCTGACGCCCCTCGTTCTTCCCGATCTGACGCCGCTGTGGCTCGAGAGTCGGCATCATCAGCGCCGGCCGGCGGTGCTACCGCTCAGGCGAGCATGCCGCCTCACCTCCCTTTGATCGGTGGTAAGTATGGCCTTCGTGGTCGTTGAACTTGTTTCGGCAAGTTTTGATCTTTGGATCCAACGAGGAAACTCGTTTCAGATAACGCGGGGCTGGACTCCGTCGTTTAGTATTTCTGACGCGAGGTTCGACCTTCGCGTCTGACTTTTCTGACGCGAGGTTCGATCTTCGAGTCTAAACTTAGTTGACGCGGGTGTCGACCTTCGCGTCTGACTTTTCTGACGCGAGGTTCGACCTTCGCGTCTGACTTTTCTGACGCGAGGTTCGACCTTCGCGTCTGACTTTTCTGACGTAGTTGACGCTGGTTTCGACCTTCGCGTCTGACTTAGTTGACGCGGGTTTCGACCTTTGCGTCTGAGCTTTGCTTTTGACTTAGCTGATTTTTTTTCTTCGTTTTGCAGTGCGTCATACCAGCGAACCTCTTCTTTTTCGCCACCATTTCGGACATGAAGGTGGCGTGGACATGAATATGACATTCAACTCGCGCCAAGAACTCCCAGTCTTCAAAATTAAGGATAAGAGTCGCGCGGAGTTAGTCACGAAAGCTTCTCCCGAAACTCTTAGGACATTGGTTACGGATGTTAAGTTTGAACACACAAACCGTAAGCCAATAGTTAAACCTGAATACCTCTTCGGGGACTTCGTTGACTTTGACGCTGACACCGCTTATGACGGAAACTACAAGTGGCTGCGGAAAGTTGGAGACCGCAACCTTTTCTTACCCAATATGGAGAGAATGTTCCCCATATCTTATTTCCAGTGTGCGTCCGTCCCGAGGCACATGGATTGGCCCTTGGTTAAGGATCAAGATGGGGTTGCTCTTGGAAATTTAACCTTCCACGGGGTCCGTTCGGCAGGTTATGGTCGACAGGTGACTGCTTTACGACCAGGCTTATTCGCTAAGGAGTATCCCCTTGGCGAGGTGGCTAGCCCCGCTAGGACTTTTGTTAGGAGATTTGTGGAGAAGAAAGGGGAGTTTCCCGCACAAGGATTCAGAACTCCTGGCTGGGTTCATTCTCCAACGTCAGGGTGGTGGACCCGGATGACCAAGTTTGTTTTGGACGAACTGGATGCGCCTCTCTCCCAGGCTGGTTTGAAAGTTCCTGTGCGGGCCACTAAATTCGGAATGGTCCAGAGTCACTTTCACTTCTTCTCTATACTGGAGAAGTATAACCCCGATACCTGCACTTTCTTCACTCCTGTGGGGGAGTTAGGCTTCGCTCTTCATGAGATGCACGAAGTCTCGGGTCTTCTTCTTGGAGATTTGCCGTATGAAGAATTTGTTCCGGGATCGGCGGAACTCCAACTTCTAAAGAAGGCCAGCCCTGAAATTTATGCCACTTTATGGGAAGTAATGTGTCACTTCCATATCTGCATGCAGCTGACGGGGGCCCGCGGGAGCGGCATTAAACAGGTGTCTTGGGCGGAGTACCTATTCCAGAACTTGGGCAATAAGGGAGGTTTAGTGACCCGATTGCCTGCAAGCACTTTAGAGGAGGTTCAGACTAGGATTGACGATGCTACCTCCCACTACACCAATGAGGCCAAGGAAGATATTTTCCCTGCCCATACGGAGTTCGAGAGTTTCCATTACCAAGCTCTGCTCCCTATCTCCGATACGGCGCTTCTAGCTGGGTATTTGATGCTGTGGCTCAAGCGGTGCGTCGTCCCTACTAGGCCGATCGATGCTCTTGCTGTTGAGGTGATCTACCCCGCCGTACTTCTAGCTCATGGGAGGCCTGTGAGCCTCCTCAGTGCTATGGTGGGTTGTCTACAATTCGGATTGCGGGAGTTAACTTCGGACTTCGTCGAAACCACCGAGGTGGAGTCCGAGGGTCGCAAGGCTTTCAAGACTCCCAATCCTAGGGTGCCAATGCCATATACTTACTTGATGGCTTGGTACGTGTTACACTGCCCTTCGTTGATGAGTGCAGCCTCTGCCCCAGGAGATTCATTCATCCCATTCGTGCAGAGATTAGAGTCTGCGAAATGGGAAGGGGGGTACATGGTTAGGATTCGCCAAATCTTGGCGCGAGATACCAACTTCCATATCTACCGATGTTTCCCTGATTTTGAGGGTGGTATCTATGGTGCGGAATATCAAGACGTAGCGGGCCCCAACGGATTCACTCAGCTAAACGGAGGTGTTTTTCATTGGCTTCTCTCCATTAGGCCAGGCTACTTAGTCTTCCGGCAAGGCGTCAATTGCTTCATCGAGCCCTACCAACCCTATAGATTTGCTCGGCAATTTGGGTACGACCAAGTGTACGTCGGGAACCCTCGCCCTCAGCTATCAGTTGTGGGCAATCTATATGAAGGAGCCAGGGCCTGGTATTACTCTGTAGTAGGTTGTACCAAGGCCGTTTTCAGGCTTCCTCACAAAACTGCCAACTCCTACACCTCCATAAGCTTCTGTAATTGGTATCACGCAGCGTCTCAGATTCCCAATTACAACATAAATTCATCGTGCCTGAAAGATATTAGGCACATGTATTCTTCAAGGAGGGGGTCAAAGACATCCCGTTTAAGAGGGATTGATGAATTCCTAGCCGTTGAGAACCAGCCTGCTGAACAGGAAGAGGAGCAAACAGCCGAGCCTGCTCCCAGGGAGGAACAACATGTGGCTGAGCCTCCCACTACGAGAGCATCGGGGAAAAGAAAACTTTCTGCAGATGAAACCAGCAAGTATGATAAACAGATTCGCCGGAAACTACGGGTTGATTCTCCTCCCAGAGGCCAACAAAAACCCAAGTTAATGGCTGAAGCCATCCGGGCTGCTGTAGATGAAGGGCCACAGGAATCGTCTGTGGTGGGCCTACCAAGAAGAACTGGGCTTCGTTCTCAGGGGCCAGCCCTTTCAGGCGGTGCCTCTTCTTATCATCCTCCTGAGGATGAAGAGGATGAATTAATGGCTGCAGATGCAGAATCCACCCCAGTGATGGACCTCCCTGAGTCTCCAATCTTGGAGCAGAGGGAAATCGAAGAGAATCCATCTCCTTCCCCTTCTGCCTTAGTGTCGCAAGCCGGTGACTTAATTCTTAGTCCTACAACAGGACTTATGAATAAACCAGCTGTTGGCACAAGTCTTCCTGGATCTTCGGCTGCTCAAGATGATGAGGAACGAGTCGATTATGAAGGCTCCTCGATCGGGGGTGAAGCTGACGAAGAAAAAGATGATGAGGGTGCTGAAGTTGGCAACGTGCCAGGTGATGATGTAGAAGATGAGGAGCATGATTCAATGGATGATGTAACCATTTTTGATGACGCTCCCAAGGCTCAGTCTGATAAGGCATCTGGTTATACGCCTTTTTACCTCACCGGTAAGCTTAGTTTGTTTCGACTTATCCCGCACGCTTTTTCCGCATTCCGACCGTTTTTTCGTGCAGGTTCGCCAACCCCTGGGACTACTTCGGCTGCTTCTCTAGAGCAAGATCCTGTGCCGACATCGGCTCCTGCAGAAGAGCAACATACACCTGGCTCCCCTACGGCAACTGCTTTGCCTACAGCCTTGCCCGAGACCCCTGTTTCGTCTGTGGCGTTACCTGAAACTACCGCTACGACTTCTCCTCTGGAACAGCCGGTCGTGCAGGTATCGGCTCCTTTGCCGGAGCAAACCCTACATGACTCTTCTGTGGTGGTCACTTCACCTAAAGCGGTGATGAAGATCTCGCTCACTCCAACAGAGGCTGGGCCCAGCTCATCTCAAGCGAAGGCATTGATGGCCTTGACCTCAAGCCCTTCACAATTGAATATTTCGATTGCTTCTGCAGCTTCGGCACCGGGATCGCCTATCAGCCATCGTCTTAACGCACCAACCTCAGCTGCTGAAGGAGTATCTTCAGATGCGATCGTCAGGCTTGCTAATGCACCTGAGTTCCTTCAGGTATCTTTGGTGTATCTAAACACTCTTGCGAAGATGGTGGTTAAGTCCCTGATGAATGGTCAAGGGACTTTGAATTCCTTTCGACCTCTTCTGGAAGTGGGCTTGAACGGGGTCAAGTGTGTAGGCGAACCTCAATGGTTCGAGCGCTGCTCAGAAGTCATCCTCCGTTTGGAGGAGAAATTACAACGTTTGGAGACCATGAGTCATAGCGACCTCCAGCCACAAATTGTATCAACTCTGGCTAATCTTCAAATTGCCGAAGTGATACAACGGGAATCGCTGGAGCGGGACTTAACTGAGAAGGAGCGCCAAGTCACGGAGCTTCGTGAGCGTAACATTCAAAAGCGAGAGGAACTAGAACGCTCGACTACTTCTCTGAACTCGCTTCGTGATAGACTTGTCGAAGCTGAGGCTGAAGTCTTGCGCTTAAAGGCTGAAGTCTCTCGCGAAGAAGGCGTTGTCAATATCCTCCGCACCCAGAATGAAAACAATGCTTTGGAGTATCATTCGCAGGCCCAAGCCCTAGAACAGGCAAGGAACAAAATGGCGGCCATCATCACACCGAGTGCGGATGAACTTCGGGTCAAGGCTGAAGCTATGGTACGGGCTGATCACGAGAAAGAATTGGCCGAGCTCAAGACTCAACTTGCAGCTTTTGATTTGATGCATGAGTGAACTTTTTTTTTTTTTTTTTGTAATGTTCTTCTGATGAGAAC
Organism: Asparagus kiusianus; assembly: GCA_022839385.1. Lineage (NCBI taxonomy): Eukaryota > Viridiplantae > Streptophyta > Magnoliopsida > Asparagales > Asparagaceae > Asparagus > Asparagus kiusianus. The sequence goes on from BQKN01063391.1 coordinate 12,987, forward strand.
ACGTTTGTCTTGTATCACTTCCTTTTGGCATTTGAATAAAAAGTGATACTGATCTTTTAGTGCTCTTTGCATTTATCATGTTTTGACTTCAAACAATAAATTACAAAGAATACTCAGAAATTTTCTGTTATAAAATAACTCTAGAAAATTTTTAATTGCTGGGGATAAATGCTTGATTATTCTCCCAGAATCGAGTTGCAAAACAGTATCCTTCCTGTGTTATTTTGGTATTAAACACTGAAAGAAGTCCCTGAGTGCCAGAAACATAGTTCTGACTTGATAAGGGGAATATTGCGATCAGGGCAATTTTGAGGGCTTGTCACTCTATTGAAGAGAGTCGATAAGTTGATTTTGTCAGAGGTGTGGTTTTAACATGACAGGAAAGAAATTGCGATCGGAGCAATTTTGAGGACTCATCGCTCTATTGGGGAGAGTCGATAAATTGATTTTGTCAGAGGTGTGGTTTTAACGTGACAGGAAAGAAATTGCGATCGGAGCAATTTTGAGGACTCATCGCTCTATTGGGGAGAGTCGATAAGTTGATTTTGTCAGAGGTGTGGTTTTAACGTGACATCTGTGGGGATAAAATCCTTTTATGTCTTGCTGGGGAAAATCACTAAGTATTATTTTCATCATCGGAGTGATGAATTGTGATACTAAGGATTTGAACAAGATCTTGGGTACTTTTATTATCCCACTGAGAAGAGTTGATAAACTGGTTATTTATTGCCCTGTTGGAAAGAGCTAATAAATTGACAATAATCTGAGTGATTTTGAGGACTTATCGTTCTGTTAATGAGAATCGATAAGTGGACTTTAACAGAGGCATTATAGTTATATTGGTGGTGATAATAGCTAAATTCAATCTCTGTTAGGATGATGACCATCTGAGGTGTAATATTAACCTGATGGGTTGAGGAGATACAGAGTTTTGAACGCACTCTGTTAAAAAGAACTCATGAACTTAGAGGCTAAGTATCAAAGAGTTATAACGCTAAGGTGACCTTTGCGTTTAAGGTTTGGAACGCGAGGTTCAGGCCTTAGTGACGCGGACTTGGGCTTTGCCCCTTTTGAAATTTGAACGCGATAGTGGGCTTCGCGTTTTGAAGATGATTGGGATTCTTCCCTAGAATCCCGTACCATCTCAACAGCTTGACGGCTGTTATAAATAGACCTGAGTGGTCATGTCAAGAGTCACTTGACTCTCAAAATTTTGGCTATTTCCAAGAACGAGAAATCTCGTTTGACTTCGGCGAGATCTCCGACGAACTTCGTCTTCTTCATTCGAAAACATCTCCTCCGATCCACTGTGCTGATGGCGCCACGGAGGATGGGTTCAAGCTCCAAGAAAGTCGCCGGAGCGACTTCCGAAACGCCGTCGGTTGAGGGCGCCGGCGGTGTTCCTGATCGTGTTATGACGTCGTCATCATCCCCGCCGTCGCAAGAACCTCCCTGTCGTGGTAGGTGCCGACTAAAAGAACTTGCTTTGGCAAGTTTTCTGAAAACCCTAAATGGGTTCTTGATAACGAGGGAGATGACTCGTTCTAACTGGATGAAAACGCGGGACTGGGATCCCCTTTGGGTCCGACCCTCGCGTTCCAATTTTTTTAACACGAGATTCGACCCTTGCGTTTGAGAATTCTGACGCGGGGCTCGACCCTCGCGTTGGAGATTTCTGACGCGGGGCTCGACCCTCGCGTTGGAGATTTCTGACGCGGGGCTCGACCCTCGCGTTGGAGATTTGACATGAGACTTTAACCCTTTGCTTTGGGTTTCCTCTTTATATCGATAGCTCATTAATATCTGCTTTTGATTGTGCAGTGCTTTTACCGAACGTGCCGCTTTCACAAGAGCATCATTTTGGGTATATTGGCGGACCTGATGCGAATGACACTTTCAGTCTTCAAAACACAGTTCCGCTTTGCACTTTCGCTGACTCCGAAAGAACGGGCATGATTAGATCTCCTCGATGTTCAACTCTTAGAGTTTTGATTACTGATTTGGACATGGAGACCCCTGCTGGTCATACCCAGTTTCCCAAACCGGCGTTCTTATTCGGAGATCGCATATCCATCGATGATCACCTCGTACACGTAGAAGATTCGAAGCTGTTGCGGAAAGTTGACAATCGCTACTTCTTCCTTCCAAACATGAAGAGGATGTATCCCCTCTCCCACTTTTTGAATGCAAGCCACCGTCGGGGTCTGACTTTTGACATAGTCAAAGAGAAGGAAAATGTGTCGTTCGGATCTGGTCGACGGGCTCGTACACAAATCGGAGGGCAGCTCAAGGGATTGAGACCTGGTTTGTTTGAGAAGAAGGATCTGGTTCATGAGATGCCACGCCCAGCGAACATCTTTATTCGCCAATTCCTTATGGCTCAGGGTGAATTTTCTACCCAAGCGTTCAGATCCCCTGGATGGGTTTGTTCCGGAGGAGGAGGTTGGTGGACCCGTATGATTGACTTTGTTCTTGAGGAGCTTAAGGAGTCACTCACTCAATCGGGTCTCACAATTCCCGTGTTAGCTACTCGACGGGGAGTCGTGCAGAGCTTCCATAATTTCTTCGCTATGTTGGAGAAATATAACCCGGACAGTTGCACATTTTTCACACCTGCAGGAGAGTTAGGTTTTGCTCTCCATGAGATGCAAGCAGTGTCGGGATTGCCACTTGGGAAAACACCCTATGAGGAGTTCATTCCCACTACCGAAGAGCTTTCCCGACTGAGGTTGGCGCACCCAGAGATTTATGCTACTTTCTGGGAGTTGATGTGCCACTTCCACATCAGTGCTCAAGTCTGTGGGGTGCGTGGGGGAGGCATCATGCATACCACGTGGGCGGAATACCTCTTTCAGAATTTAAACCGGAAAGATGTAGCCGTGTCTCGTGTTGCAGCCATCTCTCCCAAAGAGGCCAAAGCTCGGATTAAGGCTTCTAACGCCATCTACAAAACAGAGCATGTAGAAGAGGATTTTGAGGCTGGTGCTGAGTTTGAAAATTTCCACCACCAGGCTACAATTCCCATTTCTGACACGGCTCTACTTGCGGGCTTCTTTATGGTTTGGTTGAAACGGTGTGTAGTGCCGTCAAGACCAATAGAAGCGATCTTGGCTGAGGTTGTATATCCAGCTGTTTTGCTAGCACATGGGAGACCCGTGAGCCTCCTCACTGCCATGGTCGGCTGCATTCAAAACGGCCTAAGGATGTTGACCTCCGATCTGCTCGGTACCTCGACGATTAAGGTCGCCAGGAAGAAAGCCGGGAAGAACCCCCAGCCACGCATACTAGTGCCGTATACGTACTTGGTGGCCTGGTTCGTGCTGCATTGCCCCTCCTTGATGACGGGAGTATCGGAGAGTGCTGATGCTTATATCCCCTTCATACAGAGATTAGAGTCGGCCACATGGACTCATTCTTACATAGTCAGGGCTCGACAACTCTTATCTCGGAAAGATAATTACCGGATGCTTTGTTGTGCTCCTAATTTTGACGGAGCTGATGTGAAGGATGCCCGCTTCCTGGACTTGCTTTTTGAGGGCTCGTCTTCTTTGGAAGAAGGCACATTCAACTGGCTTCTTATGATCAGATTGGGTTACCTGGTCTTCCGCTTGCGGGAGAAGTGCTTTATTGAACCTTACGTGCCTTCTCGGTTCGCTAGGCAATTTGGATATGACCAGCTTTATGTTGGCAATCCCAACCCGGCCTTGGCTCAAGTTGGGAATTTATATGAAGGAGCTCGTGCATGGTACTTCTTTTCCGCCGGGGGAACCCATGCGCAATTCACTTTACCCAATTCGCCGCCTGGCTGCTCCACTGTTGCTGATTTCTGCAGCTGGTATGAAGAAGTTTCCCAGGTCACGGGGTATGATGTTTATACCTCCTGCATAAGTGAGATTCGGGAATTGTATCGTTCGAGGAGTCATTCTTCCAGCACTCGTTTGCCGGGGGTAGAAGAATATCTATCCTGCGAACAAGAAGCATCTGGGGCTGTCGAAGCTCCTGGAAATTTATCTGCCATCGAGCCTCCTAAGGGAGAAACTCCTATGGAAATCGAAGAGGAAACACCGATTGCTGACTCTCCCGAAGAAAAACCAATTCCAAAAGTGTCTGCTTCTGAACCTCGTCTTCTGAGATCGGGTAAGAAGGCTCTTTCTGCTGCTGAGCAGGCTGAGTATGATAGGAGAATGCGTAAACGGCTGCCTGTCGTAGCCAAAAATTCAAAGAAGGCCAAATTGATGGGTGACGCAATGAAGTCTGCGCCTGTCGCGCACTTAACCGGTGGAGAGGAAGAGATGCTTCGATTAATTCCTCCTATTCCTGAAGAAACTAAGATCGAGGAAGTACTGTCCGTTGGGAGTTCTGAATCCGCATCTTCTTTTTCTTCCCGGGACCAAAGTATGTACGAGGATTCTTCTTCTGAACTCGCTGAGTCATCTGTCCATGAAGAAGATGCAGGTCCAATCTATCCAACCATTCCTCCTCCACGCTCAAGAGCTTTGAAGAAACTGATCGAAGAATTGGAGTACTGGATACAAATGACTACTGATCTAGTCCGTCTTGATGGTGCTTCTTTTGAAGACTGTGAGCCCATCTTGACCAAGTGTTTGGACAAAATCGAGGCTAAGGGAGATGCGTCATGGACTGAGCACTGCAAGGGAGGAGTTGCTCTCTTGAAGACAGAGCTGGCAGCTTTTAAAAAATTGCAGCACACCAATCCGGACTCTGAAGTGGAACCCGCTCTTTCCTTGGCCATGATCTCCAAGTCGCATCGTCGAGAAGACCTTTGCAAGGACTTGTCTGATAAGAAGGCACGCATATCTCTCTTACGGAGGCAGCATACCCGGGCCTATACCGACACCAAAGGTGTTGTTTCTGCTATTCGTGCCACTGAAAAAGACATTGCTCGCTTGGAGGCGGAGTTAGACCAGAAGAAAACTCAGTTGGCTCAATACGAAGACGCTCGAAAAGAGTTAGAGCTTCAAGGCGATCGTATCTACACTGATTTTTGCAGTACGCTCCACGCGGCTGAGAAGATTCGCAAAGACATTGTTGCTGCCGAACCTGTCGAAGCTAAGCTCAGGAGAGAGATCCAGGAACGAGTCAGGGTGACTCATGAAAAGAAACTCTCTGCCCTCAAATCCAGGCTGAAATCTCTCAAATTGATGAAACCTGATGCCTAAGTCTTGTGCCCCTTTTTTTTTTTTGTTAAGGGATTTCTGTATCATTTTCATTTTGCTCATCGGCGCCTTTGTATCAAAGTTAACAATGTTGAATGAAAATGATATCGTTTTGTTTTGCATTATCACTTTTGTTGAAATATATTTCAAGACAATGAAAAAGGCATGCAAAATGCTATAAATATAGTGTTAACTGAAAAGAACGAAATTCTCTTTATTATTACTTGGAGTAATTCCAGAAAATTTCAATCGTCAGAAGTGTAGTGTTAACTTGACGAGATACAAAATAGAGTTACACTATAAATAGGCAACCCCCAGCCTGATCTGGCCGAGGATTAGGGGGCTACATGATTCACGGGAAATATCTCTTTAAGAATTTCCCATTGATTGGCATCATGAGCCTGTCTCCTTGTTGATTGATAAGACGATATGCTCCGTTCGAATAAACTGAGTCTATTACGAAGGGCCCTTCCCATTTAGGATTGAACTTCCCTTTGGTTTTGTGTGTCATCACCATGGGTCGTCTGTTGGCCAAGACCAAATCGCCTTTCTTGAAAGTTCGTTCCTTAACCTTTTTATTATAGGCTTTGGAAATCCGAGCTTGATATAGTTCGATCTGCTGCTTAGCTTGAAGTCGCCTGTCGTCTAGGGTTTCAAGTTCTTGCAGGCGCCGTTGATGCTTTTCTTCTTCTGTTAGCCCCGTCGTGATAGCGACTCTCAGAGAAGGAATCTGAATCTCTAGTGGTAATACGGCTTCACAGCCATATACCAGCGAGAATGGTGTAGCTCTTGTAGGGGTCCTTACCGTTGTGCGGTAAGCCCACAAACATTCGCCGAGTCTTTCATCCCAATCGCGTCGACTCTTGGAGACAAATTTCTTGAGAAGTTTCACAATGGTTTTGTTGAAGGCTTCTGCAAGACCATTCGCCGGCGGATAATATGCCGTAGATGCAACGTTCTGGATTCTGAACTTGTCACAAAATCTCTGGAACCCAAAACTGACGAATTGTGTCCCGTTGTCATGAACTATCCGCCTCGGGACTCCAAAACGGTAGACAACATGATGTTTGATGAATTTGATTACGTTGGAAGTTTTGACTTCTTTCAACGGGATTGCCTCCGCCCACTTGGAGAAATAATCGGTCACAGCCAGGATGAACCGATGTCCTTTAGAAGTCGGAGGAGAAATTGGACCTACGATATCCATGCCCCCATTCTTCAAATGGCCATGATGCAAATGTGGGATGTAAGTTCCCAGGTGCTTGGTGGATGAAATCCCCATGAATTTGGCATGCGTGACAACGTTTAGCGTAGTCAACCGCGTCTGAGAACATCTTTGGCCAGTAATAGCCAATTCGTCGGAGGCGATCCCCTAATTTAGCTCCGGGCTGATGAGCTCCGCACATCCCTCCATGAGCTTCCTTGAGGGCCTCTTTTGCTTCCTTTTGAGAAAGACATCGGAGCAAAATACCGTCATGGGATTTACGATACAGAGTCTGAGTGACTGTATTGTAATAGAATCGGAGGGCCTTTCGTTTAATGCCGGCCGCTTCCTTAGGATCGTCAGGCAAGATTCCGTATAAGACATAGTCAATATATGGAAATCGCCAATCTCTAGACTCGAATTCTATAGAGGTCGTACAGACTTCCTCCGTCATTGTCCCGTCTGAGCTTTCCTCCTTAGGAATCTTGGAGGAGTATAGTTCACGTCCTGAGACTGGGATTGTCGTTTCGGTTCCTGGTGGTAATGCCAACGAGGTTGCTAATGAAGCCAAAGCATCTGCGTAAGCGTTCTGGGCTCGTGGAATGTATTCGATAAAGAATCCCTCGAACTGCTTAGCTTGATTCAGCACTGCGAAGTAGTATGGGATTAAGTCCTCATGACGTACTTCGTATTCTCCTCGGACTTGATTTACAATGAGCTGAGAATCACCATAAGCCTCAAGGCGCCGAATATTGAGTTCTTCGGCAAGTCGCATCCCTAGTAGCAACGCGTTATACTCAGCTACATTGTTGGTACACGGTTCGATTAAGGAAAATCCTCTTGGGATTACGTGACCATTAGGCGATACGAGCACCACTCCTACTCCCGCAGTAATCGCTCCGTGAGGGTTTGCTCTAGACGCGCCGTCGAAGAATAATTTCCATACTTGTGTAGATTCTTGAGCAACACAAGCTTCGACGATTTCGTCGGGCAGCTCTTCATACAACTTAGATGTCCCTGGCACCGGGTGATCGGCTAAGAAATCTGCCAATGCTTGACCCTTGACTGCCTTTTGGGGCATAAATTGCATGTCGTATTGTGACAAAAGGATGGCCCATTTTGCAAGCCGACAATTCAAAGACGATGGTTTCGTCATCAGGACTCTTAAAGGATTCACTTTCGAGATGACATGAATTGTCTGTCCAACTAGGTAATGTCGCATCTTTTGAACCGCGAATACCAAAGCGAGACATTCTTTCTCGACCGGGTTGTACCGATGTTCGGCTCCCATCATGGTCCTGCTTAAATAGTAGATGACTTGCTCATGACCTTGATCATCGTTCTGGGCCAGCAGCGCTCCTAGCGAATGATCCATAGCCCTTACATATAACAGGAATGGTTTTCCTGATATAGGGGCCACGAGAACGGGTGGCTGGGTGAGATATTTCTTGATCTCTTCAAATGCTTTTTGACATTCCCCATCCCACACAAAGGACACTCCCTTCTTCATGAGCTTCGAGAAAGGTTGGCAGCGCCCCGAAAGATTAGATATGAACCTCCGGATGTAGGCTAGTCTACCTTGCAAACCTCGAAGTTCTTTGAGGTTCTTCGGCGGTTGCATGCCTTGGATGGCACGTACTTTTTCTGGATCAAGAGAAATTCCCTTGGAAGTGACAATAAATCCCAGGAATTTTCCACTTGATACTCCGAGAAATGATTTTGTAGGATTCATCTTCAGCTGATGTGTTCGCATGATTTCAAACATCGTTTTCAGGTCTGTAAGATGATCACCTTTATGTTGGCTTTTCACCGCGATGTCGTCAACGTAGCATTCGATCTTCTTACGCAGATGTTCGTGGAAGATAGTGTTCATTGCACGTTGATAGGTTGCACCTGCATTTTTCAGGCCGAAGGGCATCACTGTGTAGCAATACACCCCCAGCGGTGTTCTGAATGCAGTATGCTTCTCGTCGTCCGGGTGCATCTTGATTTGATTGTACCCGGAGAACCCGTCCATGAAAGACATTCTTTCGTATCCGCAGGTATTATCGATCATGACATCCGTGATAGGAAGTGGAAACTCGTCTTTTGGACAGGCTGTGTTAAGGTCGCGGAAGTCGATGCATATACGGATTTTACCGTTTTTCTTGGGAACTGGAACAATGTTAGCTACCCAGTCTGGGTGTTGTTCTTCCCTGACAAAACCCGAGTCTATAAGCTTTTTCACTTCAGACTCGATTGATTCCATAATTTCCGGACGAAACCTACGTTGTTGTTGTTTAACGGGTTTGGCATCCGGATCAATGTTGAGACGGTGCACGGCAACTTTCGGGTCAAGGCCAGGCATGTCTTCATAACTCCAAGCAAAGACATCTATATATTCTCGGATGAGAGATATAAGATCTTCTTTTTCGGATGATGATAAATTCTCAGATATGAAAATGGGTTTAGGGTCTTGTGCGTCTCCCATATTAACCTGGACCACTTTATCTTCAGTGGGTGGTTCGCGTTGTTCGAATCGCATATCCCATAAAATGTTAAGACGTTTGATCCAGGGGTCATTGATCGATTCCATTAACCCATCATCGTCCCCTGCATTTTCATCCGGGTGATTGATTGAAACCATATTCGCGGTCAGATTTCTAAAGAGAGGTCCGACACTGACATCAGACTCATATGCAGATGTTCCGGATGAGCGGTCCTGACGCAGATAATTACTTATTTCATTTTCTGAGACAGCGGGAGGTGTGACAAATCCTAAACCCCTTCTAGTCTTTTGATAGTAATCTGGGGGTTTCCCTTCGGGGGTTAGGGACATTCGGATTGGTGTTCGTCTTCCTTTCCCAAAATTTAGACCCTGCTTCTCGTCAAAGTCATACCCCATTTGTTTCATCAACCGGAGGGAATTAGGTTCGTGATAATGGAATTGAGGAACTCCATCACCTTCGTCCGAACTTCCTCGTTTGAGTTGTATCGGTTTGACTTTTCCGAAACAGATCGGCTTCCGCCCTTTCCTTTTGGATGGGACTTTGAAGAAGGCCTTCTGTGCATCCTCTATTTCTTCCTCTGAAACGAGGGATGACTCGATCGGCAATGTGAGTGATGCCGTGCACAGTACGTGCCATGGGTTGGTACCTGCACTAGAATTATTCTCTATTTGTTTATTGTTAAGAGAGACATCAGACAAGTACGCTAAAATGAAATCTTCATTAATGCACCACTCGCCCCCACTCGGTACATCATTATTACTCTCACCCTGACCCACTACATCAAAGTTTAATTCCCAAGGACAGTCTTCGTCAGGATCTGGCTCGATGTCAGCTTCGTTACCGCTATCTACATCTCCTTTCTCCTGGGAATCCAGATAGAAGACGGAGTCGGTGTGGAAGTTTTCTACTCCTCGGAAGGGGTATTTTTCTGCGATTAGGGTTCGAACTTCGCCCTCGTCATTAGCGTACTTCATAACCTGGTGCAGAGTGGATGGGACTATGCGGTTGGCATGTATCCATGGTCGTCCTAGCAAAAGATTGTAAGACGTGTCCGCATCTATGATGTAGCATGCTACCTCAGACTTGAGATCTCCGATCTGGCACCTGAGCTTAATCTTCCCCAGGGGTCGGGTACTGTTTGCATTGAACCCGAAGATAGTAGTCTGGGTAGTGTGCAGTCGGTGCATAGGAATCCCTAATACCTGCATGACCCTGTAGGGCATGATGCTGAGCGCTGAGCCCGGGTCAACCTGAACACGACTAATCTCAGAAGATCCAATATACCCTGTGTAGTACAGTGGTCGGTCATGTTCGTGTTTGACCTGCATGTCTTCTTGTGTGAACGATATGCATGGTAGACTTCTCGCCGCTTGCAGGCATTGCAGACAAGTTTGATCATCAGAAGCCTCGGGAATCGGAGTGACTTGCGTAATAAAGCTCTCCGTATTCTTTAAAGCTTCGATCAGAGCTTCCTTGGTAGTTTTAGATAACTTCAAGAGCTCATATAAAGTGATCCTAGCCGGTATGTTAGCCAGTTGTGCCATGACGTTGAATTGAAAGGGAGCACTTGACTCCCCGAGTTCCTGGTGAAGATTCTTGTTGAACCGGAGCTCTTTTTGTTTGCCTTTGTCGACCGGCTTCTTTGGCACAGAACCCCCAGCGTCTTGGGGCTGCTCTTCCACCTCTTGAGCATTCTGGCCATAATCCCTCAGGTAGGCTTTTCCTGACCGAGTGCCAGGATTGTCTCCTGGATATGCTGCCAGGACAATCCTCTCCTCTTCTGAATCAGTAAGAGGTTTAAGGTGATCATCGTTTTCGGCAACGGAGGGGCTAATCATGTTGGAAGATTTAGCCTTGCCTCCCTTCTTTCTGGACGAGATGCTCGTCCACTGTTGATCTTCAAGCAAATCAGGGTGGACCCACATGATTTCCCCTTTTGGGGTGGTGAGGGGTACCAACCCCCTGTCCTTCTGACTATGCAAGTCAGCATTCTTTAAGTGCATTTCTCCCTTGCGGATGGGTACAACACCGTTCGCGGTTACCACCGGGGGAAAGTCACCAAATTGGACCGCTATCATATTAGTGGATACGGTCTTCTGCTCTGGTTTCAAGGTGAGCACATTAGCGTTTACTAAATTCTGCAAGATGTCTTTGAAGACATAGCATTTCTTGGTAGGATGCCCAAGGAATCTGTGATAACGGCAATAGTTGGGATCATCAACTTTCCCCGCTTCATCTGGTTTTCTGATTTCAGGCAACTGGAGTTTATTGTTCTTTCGAAGCAATTGGAATAAAGTATCCACATGCTCCTCCTTGAACGAATACTGTTTGGGCGCTCTTTGTTGATTTGGCGCTTTGCCTTGCTTGGTAGGCGGTGGCACTCGCGTGTAGTCGGCTGCTAGAGTCTCTTTTCCCTTAGACCGCTGGGTATTTTGCTGATTGCGTTGTTGCTGCGGCTTGGGTTGTGGCTCTTCTTCAGCTTTGACTCGCGCCACTATCTCTTCTGCTTGTTCTCCTTGCGAAACTAATTATCTCCAGGAGCGACACTCTGCTACTCCCATCTGAGCGAGGAGTTGGGTCTGCAGGTTGTGCCTGCACGTTTCAACCAGAGTTGATTGAGTCATACCTGAGGGGCATCGCAATGCCATGCTGCGGAACCTCTCTACATAAGCTTTGATTGACTCTCCTTTCCTTTGCTTAGTGGCAAGAAGAGTTGGGACGGAGACTTCTGTATCGTCCTCAAAGAATCTGGCCAAGAATAGCCTTTCCAGATCTATCCATTTTTGGATAGATCCAGCAGGCAACTTCATGAACCATTCGAAAGCGACACCCTTAAGGGTACCGATAAATAACCTGGTCAGGATAGCATCATTCGCTACTACGTCTCCAGTTTGGGATTTGAAGTAGTAGATGTGTTGATTCGGCGATCCTGTACCATCGAAAGGTTGCAAGGTAGGGGCCTTAAATTTTGGTGGGTAGGGAGCTGTATCCCACTCAGCAGGGTAAGGCCGTACTACTCCCTCTTCGCGAAGCTCGCTCCTGTTGGCGATTGCGTTGAGGCGAGCCTCCAGTTCGTCCACCTTGGTGGATTGAGGATGCAGTTCCTTTTCTATCTCCCTCTCTCCTTCGGAAGAAGATCCCAGATTGTGAGTTTCACGATCTGAATGTTCGTGCACTCTTTGTTTTCCCTTCGAAGTCGTTCTCCGGGAAGATTCAGGTTTGTGGCCTTTTTCAGCAAGAAGCTGGGCCAACATCTCCTTTAATTGGAGAAGTGTCTCCTGTTGCGCCTGGAGCATGACATGGTGCTCGTTCACCTTTTTGGCTATATCCTCGGGGCTTTCCGTCATGTAGGCAGAAACTCCTTGTGCTCCGACAGAGCTTGAAGATTGAGACTCGGCTATTGCCGAGTGTTCATCACTTATTGTAATGCCTTTGGCTAACTTTTGATAGTTAACCGGGCGAATAGCTCCTGTCCGAGTCCGAGTATTCCGATATACTCCTTCGAGTTGGTCACAAATTTCCCTAACAGTTGGGGAGTGACTTCTTTGCGACTCGTCGGAATCGGAATGCGAAGCTTTCCCTCGGCCGATCATGTTGATAGTGACCTGCGGGTACTCAGATTTCTTTTTGTGTCGGCGTTGTCGTTTGGCAGGCCTAACGACATTTGTTAACCTGTCGAACACAGATTGCCGAGGTGTAGATGTGCAGCAATGGCACTCCGAAAGAACCGCCGAAATAAGCCTCTCACATTGGCATGAATGAGCTGCTTGCATTGTCGGTTTTCCCTTTGACAGCAATTCCCGCAGGTCAGGAACTTGGGAGGAACTTTTCCCCGGGCTTGGAAGTGGAGATGGAACCCCCTGCCCTTGGGTAGTTGAGACTAGTTCTTGTCGAACATGGATTTTGAAACCACACTGATCTTTCTGAACCTGGCGGACCTCTTGAAGATCGCGTTCTCGAAGAATAGCACCAGAGTGGCGTTCTTGAAGATTAACGCGAGGGTCGCGTTGGGATTTGTAAACGTTAGGCCGAGGCCTACGTTTAAATGATGAAACAGACCCGCGAGGGTCCTGTTTTGTTTGAACGCGCCCCTGGGGGTCGCGTTTAGTTGGTGAAACAGACCTGCGAAGGTCATGTTTTGTTTGAACGCGCCCCTGGGGGTTGCGTTTAATTGGTGAAACAGACCCGCGAGGGTCGTGTTTTGATTGAACGCTTCCCTGAGGGTCGCGTTTGACAGCTTCCTTCTGAGGGCTGCGTTTTGAGGAGACAACGCGCCACTCAGGGTCGCGTTTCAGCTGAATTAGCCGAGGCTCATAGTTGGGCTCATTGCCACGAAGCGAGCGTTCTGTTTTGGGAACGCTAAGTTCGGCTGAAGTTTCAGGAACGCGATCTTCGCGTTGAGCCAACATTCAGCTCTCACGTAAGTGTGCTCGTCGTATGGATCTTCTCCGTCGGCGAGCGGCGTTCTTTTTGGCTTGTCTCAAAGCCTTAGCAGCAACATCATCGACGTTTACAGGACTTGTCTCTTCCAAAGGCCGTTTGTGGCCTGAAGCACGTTGGGCTGACGCGGAGGTGGGATCTTCCGCCTGCAGAGCCAACTTGAGTTCCTGGCCGAAGGAGAGGGCTTTCTTCGGCACTTCGACAACAGAATTGACCTTCTTGAAGGTCTTGTGTACATCGTGCTTAGCCTTGGGGCTAAGCGATCCAGAGGATAATGCTTCCTCATACTTTGCTTGATCAAACTCCACGATGAGAGTTTCTACTGTCGTTCCCATGAGGTGGACGTCGGACTGCGCCACCACTTCATCGTCGGAAAAGCTCATCCCCAGCAGAGTCGCCATCTTTTGTATGTAGGAAAATTGCAATAAAGAAGATAAAAGAAAATTTGAATT
>BQKN01063404.1:7474-44794 GCA_022839385.1 Asparagus kiusianus
ATCTTCTCGAAAAAGAAAGGAGGGCCACATGATGGGCCCCAAACTATTAATGACTAAGATCACATAGTCAGTAGGTTTGGATCCGGGGCGGGATCGATTCCTCTCAGGCCCTCGTCGGGATGAGGTAGAGGAGATTGATGAACTGGGACCGCCTCATTCTTCGACTTTATGCCTGGTTCTTAAACTAGGATTGCCGATCATGCTGCACAAGCAAGGAATTCGTGAGAGGATGGGGACCAGTTTCTGCATGATTCATCCGACGATCAAGTCAGCTGGTGAGCTTCAGTGGAGAAGGGGAAGGTCAGGAGCCGATGAGGTTCTTGAGGGAGTCGTGTGCATGTGAGAGGGAGATCCATTGATTTGCTGCTCTTGATCAAGCTAGTATAGTGTTATTTTCAGAGAAAGGGAGAGATCCCTTCTCTTTGCAAAAAAATGTCCAGTCCAGTCAAGTTAGGGTAGTACCTTTATATATATTTGGTGTGTGAAGGGCAGTTTCGTCATTTTGATCGAGCACACAAAGGCGGGGATGAAGTGCATGCTGGCAGCTGAGTCATCCCCATTTCGACAGGTGTCGGCTGGCGACTAGGAAGTCACTTTGATATGGGAGTGCGCGTCTCCGTAATATCTGGGAAGTGATGGTGTGGCCATGCTAGTAGCGGAGTTGACCTTTGATTTACAGATGTCGGCTGGCAACTGGCGGAAGAGTCACTTCGGCATGGGAGGGCGCGTCTCCGTATTATCCGGGAAGTGATGGTGTAGTAGGGTGCAGGTGGCGTGACAAGTCATAGAGACTATCGAGCAAAGGTCGTGATGAGACCTGACCAGTGTGGCGGTGTTAACACATAGTCAGAAGAAAAGACCCGAGGCGGGTATTATCCTTCAGATCAACTGAGGAATACCGCCCTTCGAGTCGTCCATGCAAAGCGTCAGATTGATTTTCGGGTAGGCTCTTGGTGAGTCGTATTCGAGAGGAAGTCGACTGATCCCACCTTTCAAGTCGACATGGATAGCATAGATTCGACGAGTCGGCGGAATAGGTACTTCTGCTGGTCTTAGGCCGCCAAGTTAATTAGAGTCGTTCTTTTAGAAATGTGTCCATTCGTCCTATCTATGCTTTGCATATGTTTGGCAAATGGGAACACCATAACACCACTAATCCCTTCTTTATTTATATATAAAGGAGAAGAGTATTAAAAATATGATTATTTGTTTTTTAAATATGGATAATTAAAGATAATTAAAAATATGATTATTAATAATTTTTCAATTATGGATGATTAATATTTGATTAGGATTACCAAATATTTTCCAAAATTAGAATTTTCTAGATATGATAGATTTAAATTGATGGAGGTTCTAATTATAATCCCTGTTATATATATATAAATAAAAAGAGGATTAAAATGTGATTATTAGATTTTTTTTTTCTAAATATGGATAATTAAAGAAAATTGAGTGAAGATCACATGAAAACCACTTGTATAAATATTTGTATGCAGAGTCGGCACCGATTGAAAAGTGTAGAAGCCCATCAACTCCTTTTCTTTCAAATCAACCTTCTAACTCTCAAATCCTCTCCCTGGTCTTCTCCTTCAAGAGCCCATTAACTCCTCTACTCTCCTCACCCTTCATCAAAGTCCACTCTCCTCCCCCTCATCTATGCCTTGCACCCGGCCCACAAACCCAACCAACCCATTAACTTCTACTCCTCCAACTTGTCAACCAACCCATTACAATTCTTTACTCTCTCTAATTCCTCAATATTTTTAGTACAAATACAAAAAATTAGTTTCCCCTAAACAACACCACAGTAGCCTAAAATTTAGTTGTGCGTTCCTTTCAATCACAAAAATCAACACCTAATTACTAAAACTTTCCAACATAAACACAAAATTGATTTTTTTATTGTTTTTGGTCTTCCACTCCTCTGCCAAGAGTACCTAACCACGATAGGAGCCGAGTTGGAGATAACTACATCATTGTTCAAGTCCGTGGATGAGAGAGAATTCCATTTGTTATTTTGTTTCCTTTTGTTTTAGTTTTAGGGTGTGTTTGGATTTCAATGGGGTTAAGGGAAGCTAAGAAAAGCTAGGTGAGAAAAGAGAAGGGAAGGAAAGGGAGTTCTCTTCCCCTTGGTTACACCCCAGTTTGGGGAGTAACAAATTTTATACTATTAGGTACAGTTTGGCAAAAGGTTAAGTGAGGGGTTAAGGAGACTTAAACCCTTCTTAATCCGCCAAACACAAAAAATCTATACAAGGGTTAAAGGGAGTTAACCCTTCATAATTTGGCAAACATAAAAAATATAGAAGGGTTAAGCTAACACCTCTAGAGGGATTAAAATGAGTTAACCCCTCAAAATGAGGGGTTTACTAATACTCCTATTTAGAAAGATTAAGAGTTAACCCTTCTAATTATAAAGAAAATAGTCAAAATTATTGTTATTCTCAAACACTAAAACTGGTCACAAGGGCTAAAATAAAACTTATTTAACGGGTTAATAATTTAGTTCTTTAGATTATCGAATGGGCTAAGTACATTAATCCTTCTCTTTAGCCCCTCTTACTTAACCCTTTGCCAAACTGGGTGAACTAAGGGGAACTAGGGTGAATAACTTCACCTCCTAAGTGTTCCCAAATAAGATGAATGGTTCACCTAACTTCCCTTCTCCCTTATTCCCCTCAATCCAAACAAGCCCTTAAAGTTTATAGTGTCTTGTTCTCATGAGCGTTGGATTCATGGATTTTTTCCAGCTAAAAATATATCTTTAAATTTTTATAAAATATTTGAAATATTAATATCTATAATCTCGATTATAGATTTTACAGGAGGGGCAAAGTCACAAACGGACCAAATCACATAATAGAATAACGGTCAAAAATTAAACCTTTTCATTTAGAATCCAGGAAACAAGCATTAGAGACGCCAATCAGTCAAATTGCAGTACCTAGATAGGAAAATTCATATATCAAAATAAAAAACTTTAGTACTTTTCTAGTATTAGAATTTTATATGTAGCAAAATTAGTTTGCAAAATTAAAATTGGAGATATTATCGAGAGAAAGGAATCAAACACAGAAATAAGAGATGATGACATTCGCAACCATAACCTGTTGGAAACGGGATGCAAGTCCAGAGGGGGCGAATATGATTGTTACAAAAATTTCAAACAAGCATAGTATATGTAGAAAAAAGTAAAATAAAAAATAAAAAACTAAACGCAACTAATATAGGAATAGACGATATTTTTATAGTGGTTTGAATAAAAATCTTACATTAACTCTTCCTTCTCACGAAAGGCTTTCTTCACTATAGCCGGAGTTATCCCTGAATCACAACCCGATTCAGTAGGCTTTACAAATAGAACCCTAGAATCTACCTGAAGCTAGTTAAGATACCTAACTCCTCACAACGACCAAAAAAGTTAGCCCTAGCTAGCCACACTCAATTACCCTAGCTTAAGCATAGCAACTCTCAATTATCCTAGCTTGAGTACGCCGTCAAACTCGCAAGTTCGAAAATAAAAAACCAATCCTAAAAATAACTAAAACACTATTGAGAAGATCTTACAGCCCTTTTAAAAAACTACCCTTCAAATCGATGATATTGTAGGTCCGTGAAGAAGCAATGTTGAAGTCAAACAAAAAGAGCACTCCTCCTTACTAAAATAATCTCTCGATATTGAGCACGACGAGAAGAAGTTGAATGAGGCACAGAATCAAATTCTTACTCAAACCCTAAAATTTAATCTCTCAAACTTATGCAAATCTCCTCTCTCTTTTGCTGTTAATCTCTTCTCCGATCCCTCTTTAATTAGAGCCTGATTGCATTAGAAAAAGGTCATCTAATCAGTGTTGAAATAGGAGATCAAACAGCTAAGGTTAAATCTAAAAGTCTTGCCAAAACGCATCTAAAGAATGGTTAAATCCAATCAACGATGGTTGATGCCGATCATCGATAGTTCCCTGTAGTCTATCGATAGTGCAAATTTTGGTTTATGGAATTCATAGATTGTTTACTATAGTCCATTGATGTTTAAAGCGAGAATCTATAGTTAATTGTAGTCCATCGATGGTTCAATTTCTCATTTTTGAAAAATACAGATAGTTGACTGTATAGTCCATCAATGACCTGTGGACTACTAATGGTTACTTCATGATCATCGATGGTTAAAGGCTGAAATTAACTAGTCATGTTGACTTTTGCATTGTTTTGAGTGCAACTTGTTCGTACATGTTTATTCCTGAAATATATCATCTCACAAACTTAGTAGTACCAAATGAGAGTTTGTTATTGATTAAACAAAATATATTGCACGAACAACGTTCTTCCTAAACAAAGTTCTAACACAACCAACTCAATTCTTTCGGAGTTCGTGGGCTTTTATGTTAGACCCTAGCGGTGGGGGTGATTAAGGTCTTATGTTAATCTAATCTAATTTTATGCCAATTAAAACTAAATAATAAATTATCCTAGCAAATATGAAATACAATAAGATATGTGAGCTAGGATAAGCAATATGATCAATAAGATATATCATATATGATAAAAATATATGCAATGATATATAAACTAACACAAGGGTGAAATAAACATAAACAAGATAGTGGGTGAAATAAATGAGCAATGCACAATTGGCGATATAAGATAAATGCAAAATCAAATGCGCCAATGACAAACTCAAACACACTCAAATGATCACGGAGTTCGGACCTTTCGTCCTACGTCTCCGCTCCCCACTCCCGGGGAGAAATCCACTATCACAACCGGGTTTTCTATGCTCACCCGAATAACGTTTACACCTCACAATGTCGGTTTTCAATGTTCACCGATCAACGTTCACAATCACTCACAATGTCGGTTTTTAACGCTCACCGATCAACGTCCACTCCTCACACTCGGTTTTCTAGCTCACCGAAAACTTTACAATTTCACAATATAACAAATGATTTGTCCTCTACAATAGATGAGAACTCAATGTAAACTCACTCTTAATTGTTACAACTCTCACCAACCCAATTATACTATGTATAAAAATACAATAAGCTCAAGTGGGTGTATGTAAACAATGAGTGAAATTAAATCAAAACTAAACTCAAAATAAAGCTAGCTTTAATAAGATGATAATCAAACAAATAGATATAAAGTTAGATAGAGTTTAGAAAACTTCTCCAATAAATGACAAGAGAGAGAGAGATGGATTGAAGCTCAAATATCAATGAATTGATCTCCACTTCCTCTTGTAGAATTCTTCACAAACCAAACTCTTAAACAAACTTAAAACCAAACTTAAACTCTTTTAAAACTTGTTTAAAATATTTCTAGGGTTAAGTTGAGAACTGAGATCAAGGGGGTATTTATAGCCTCCCAAAACCTTAGCCAAGAACCCCAAACAAAAGACCAAAAAGCCCCAACCAACAGCTATAGAAAATAGCCGTTGGGTTTGAAAAGACAGTGCGGCGGTCGACCGCGAAGATCATCAAAGCAGAGAAAACTTCCAGAGAGTTCAACGGTCGACCATGGCGGTCGACCGTGGGAATTTTTAGCTTGACGGTCGACCGTGGCGGTCGACCGTGAAAGTTTTTACTGCATCCTGAGGGAAAAACAAAGGCGTGGTCGATCGTGGCGGTCGACCGTGAATTGATATATGAAATTTTTAGGTTTGAAAACAGTTTGTTGATTTTAAAACACTGTTTAAAAATATCAAATAAATTCTAAAAATTATGAAACTTTGGAAAATGATTGTAGACATGATAATACACATGTCTACAAAAACTGGTTTCCAAAAAGGACTTTCTAAATGAAAAATATCATCATTTTACAAAATAGTCCAAAACATAAAAATGTAAACATGTGAATTTTAACATTTTGGCTAAACCATATTTTGAAACTTTACAAAATAATTTTATAGACTTGAAGAAAGATATAAACTATTGTTATGAAGTCTATAAATAATGAATGTAGTATTTTATCAAAATACACATATAATGCACTAAAACATGATTTCATTGAACTAAATAAAATTGATATTGATGAAATCATATATATGCATATAAGTATGAAACAAAAATATGTTTTCTAATTATATTCAATTGTTTCATAGTAAAACTTAAAAACTATCAAACCAAAACATATATGTATATATATAACTATATATATACATGGAAACCAATAAATGTGTGTGTGTATATTATATTGAGCTTAAGGTATTGAACACACATAATATAACACTTAAACTAATTTACCAAAGCTTGTGATCTTCAATGAAGTTCTTCTTGGTAAACATTGCGGAAGAAGCTTGAACTTGGATCTTGACTTGAATGCATGGGCTTCACTCCACTATTCCGCCAACCTCCATTGAATATGATCGTTGAGGCTCTATTCCATCCATCCTCCAACTCGTTGTTTGTCTACAATAAATAAGAAAGCACAATTATTAGACAAACAATATTAGAAGTAAATTATTTGTTAAACATTATCAAAATAAGAAGGCCAACATTTTACACATGTCGCTCGATCCGGACTCCGCATACAATTACTTATATAAGTTTTTCTGAGGTGAAAAATGTTGAAAATTGAGGTTAAATCTGGAATTAAGTAAGGAATTAGATGTGTTTTATTTTTAATTTTTTTCAGTTTACTGCTGTGCGTTATAGAAACGTTGTGCTTAAAGCAATATTTGGCCTACTCCGCTGCAAGAATCCTAAGGCTAAACTGTTTCCAAGAACAGCAGTATAGTACTCTGGTGTGTACCAACCTAGTACTGTCAAGATCTCCTTGATATATAAGTCATTTCGGTCAAGGCAAAATATCTCCTCGATCTCAGAACCTTACGGTTCAAAACCTTTCGGTTTAAGACAAGTTCCTATGGGCACAATATCCTGCAGTAGCAGCATGTTTCCGGTAAAAGTTGTTGTTTTCATTGATGTTCTCTTTTTTTGAGATCTGTTACAACTTTGAGCGTCACAATAGAGTTTAAATGAAAACAAAAGATTACAACTTAAACGAAAATAAACACGAGAGCCCGGTTTGGTACGGTCTCGCTTGCGTGGGTTGTTGGCCTGTGACGGGGACGTCGATGTCCGTGGACCGCCGACTCTTCAAGATCCTTGTCGGTAAAATCCGGCAGAGTTTCGTCTATCCGCGTAGGATATAGAAACAGAACCTCGTCGATCCGCGCAAGATCTAGAGGTTATAAGCGTATATCTCGGCTAAAACGAGATAATAGCTCTTCTTAGTGTCACCGCAAAGGAGCAACACTAAGGATCAGAGAGGGGGGGGGGTGAATGAACCTTGATGAAGAAACTCTGACTCCTCACTCCAGCAGGGCTTCGCCGCTTCAGACTCTAGAATTTCAGATCTCGAGGATAATCCCAAGACCGGAAATTCTTCTCCAAGGCTAAACCAGAGCAAAATCAAGAGCCCCTCACAAAGGAGGCCTAGGGGGCTATTTATAGCCAAAAGGAGAGAGGGGGGGGCTGATATGGACACCCCAAGAGGAGAGACACCCCCATGGGGGTGTCTCGGCTGTGGCCGAGACATGTTCATGTGTCCCCGGTTCAGCCCGGGGCTGTGCCGTTGTCCCGCTGTTGACTCGCCGTTGACTTTTCGTCCGAACTCGGATTTGGGTGATTTCGGATGCGTTGGAATCGTGACGGCGAGCTCTGTAGGCCCCGATGGTTGGATTATCTGTGGGGTGGTCGAGGCGCAGCGGGCGTTGGTCTGATTGCAGTGATAGCGGGGTTTTCGGTCAACCCGTATCCTTGCGATTCTGACATTCTGTCGGCTCACGTAATCCGTCGGTTTGCTTCAGTCGCTCACCGGCGTCATTTGAGCTCTTGTGAACCGGGTAGTGATGTTCGATCACCGCTCGTTGACACCGAGCTATGTTCGGGGACCTATCGGCAATTTTCGACGCCTACACAGCACAACAACAACAACGTCGGGATCGACGTTCGTATTCCAGCACGCGACGTTCGTGTTCCACATTCGTGTTCCACGCTCGCGAGAGGATTTTCCGCTTTTCAGCAATTGACCAAGAGCTGCCTAAGGGCGCTATTTATAGGCCTCTAAGGCCAGCTCAAGAGTCACAAGCAATTAATATAACTGTTATAATTCTTAATGGAAATTAAGATTATAACATCAATGCATTAAATTGCTCTTAATGCTGTTGTAATCGTTGCATGCATTAACTCCTGAATACAAGGCAATCAATGGACGCATTGCTACGAAACGCGAGGGTCACGTCTCAACAAATCAGACGAACCTCGTTTGACAAACGAACCTTGTTTGACAAACGAACCTCGTCAAATAGGCGAACCTCGTATGACAGAAGAACCTCGTCGAACGAGCAAACATAGTCAAGCAGGCGAACCTCACATGACATACGAACCTCATCGATCAAGCGAACCTCATCAAACAGGCGAACCTCGTATGACAAACGAACCTCGTCAACAAGCGAACCTCGTATGACAAACGAACCTCGTCGAACGAGCGAACATAGTCAAACAGGTGAACCTCGTATGACATACGAACCTTGTCGATCGAGCGAATCTCGTCAAACTACAAGAACGCTAGGGTCACCCTCGTGCGAATACGCAGCTCATCCGCATGCCACGAAGCAGCCTTTGTGGCGACCATAGTGGTAGCCAACGTGGCGCCAAACAACGCCACCTCGCCCCGATGCATCCGTGCAAAGTGCAAAGTACGCCTAACAAAGTGCCACTTAGCGGCTCAGCCCGATTAGCCCCGATCCCCGGCCCACTGGCCCACGGCCCACGACCTACTAGAACTTATGAGGGATTAATTCAAATAAAACACTTCTCGGCTTGCCGTTGGTAAGCCTCGAACAAGGGACCTTTTGAAATACCAAAACTTTAACTTTCCACTAGGCTGCAAAGCATTTATAAAAAGTACTTGTAGTTAATATATATATATAGATTGAAAACTCATTTTGGAAAGCTGTTTTTGACCAAAAAATCTAATAATCCCCCACAAGTTTTTAAACTAGTGTCGTGTTATGGTGCCGTCGTTTCAATCGTTGTGCATAAGGTAGATGCGTAAGGACTTGAATCACCCTTAGATCAACTAAATAGAAGATAGATGCATGGTGTCGCAGGGACTTAAACCAACACATATCTAAAATCCAGAGATCACACACGATCAAACTCATCTGTGGTAGTTTTCACTTTGAACCACACTTGCCTTTGCCTTTGCACATTTATGGCTCTGTGCTAGTCCTGGTTTCTGCTAGGGCTCTAGGTATCTTTCTACAAGACACCATAGGAGACGGCCAAATCTCCTCCCAAGCATAGGTGAGTTCTTTAGGCATGTTTCCTATCAAACGTCCCGCATCCGAAATGTTTTAAACTCATTAAGGCTTAAGAGTCATCCTCTCTCATGATAGGATTCTAGGTGAGTCCTTTAGGCGTGTTTCCTATCTAACACCCCGCATCCGAAATACTTTGGACCCATTAAGGCTTAACAGCCAGCCCCTTTACATGATAGGACTATCAGTGAGTCCTTTAGGCATATTACCTATCCAACATCCCGCATCCGAAATGCTTTGGACTCATTAAGACTTAAGAGCCAACCTCTTTACATGATAGGATTTTACTTGTAAATCTTACCTGACTTTTGAACCAATCATCTTGTCATTAGTAGCGTAAGCTTTGAACTAATAACTTGACAAAATGATAAGTATTTGTAAGACTCACCAAATTTTGCAAATCTTACTTGACTTTTGAACCAGTTATCTTTATTATTAGTAGCATAAGCTTTGAACTAATAATTGGATGAACATGGTAAGTATTTGTAAGACTCACAAAACTTTGAGACCCATTGCAGCAGACGTCCTTTCAACTATATCCTTTTTTAGACCTTTAGTCAAAGGATCAGCAACATTCTCTGAAGACCGAACATCAATCGCCGAAATGACTCCTTGGCAAACGAGTTCTCTCAAATAACCATGCTTCAGACGAATGGTCCGCTTCTTTCCATTGAACAATGAGTTCGGTGCCACAGTACCCGTTGCCTGATTATCATAATAGATTGTAATTGCGCCTTGCAATTCTGTCAATGGAAGGTCTCGGAGAATACAACTAAGCCACTCAGCTTCATCTTCTGTAGCACAGAGTGCGAAGAACTTAGATTCCATCGATGATTGGGCAATCATAGTTTGCTTCTTAGATTTTCACGAGATGGCAGCTCCACTCATGGTGAAGATAAAACCTCCAGTAGATCTGCACTCATCTGGTTCTGAGCACCAGCTCGCATCTGAATAGCCTTCGATTATAGTCGGATATCCAGTGTAGAATAGGCCCAGACCTATAGTTCCTTTCAAGTATCTCATTAATCTCTGGACAGCATCCCAATGAAGCTTTCCAGGATTACTTGTGAACCTACTAAGTATTCCTACAACAAATGCTATTGCTGGCCTTGTGCAGCTCATCGCGTATATAAGACTTCCAATTATCTTTGAGTACCTTAGCTGCTCTACTGGTCTTCTAGTATTTGGTCGAAGCTTCTTGTTGTAATCATACGGCACTGACAGTTCTGGCAGGTTGTAGTAGCCATACTTTCTTAGCATGCTCTTGACATAATGAGATTGGGACAATCCAATACCCTCTTCAGAGTATATGATTTTGATTCTGAGAATCACGTCCGCAGTTCCAAGGTCCTTCATGCTGAACTGAGCTAATAGAAACTTCTTAGTAGATGTTACTATCTCCAAATCACTCCCGATGATGAGCAAATCATCCACGTAGAGACAGATAACCACCATCTTCCCTTCAGCGACCTTGATGTATAGGCACTTGTCAGACTCACTGACTTGATACCCATTATTGCGAACAACCCCATCAAACTTCTCATGCCAGAGTTTCAGTGCTTGCTTAAGTCCATATAGAGACTTAATAAGTTTATAAACTTTACCAGCTGGAGCATCAAGTCCTTCTGATTTCTCCATGTAGATCTCTTCTGTAAGGTCTCCATTGAGAAAGGCAGTCTTCACATCCATCTGATGTATGACAAACCTTTTTATTGCTGCCCATGCGATAAGCACTCTGATGGTAGTGATCCTGCAAACTGGTGCATAGATGTCAAAGAAATCTATTCCTTCTCTCTGAGAGAATCCTTTCGCCACCAGTCTTGCTTTATACTTCTCAATAGTACCATCAGGACGAAGCTTCTTCTTGAAGATCCACTTGCAACTGATAGGCCTAGCACCTTCAGGTACATTCACCAGCTCCCACGTGTGATTTTGGATCAATGAATCCATCTCATCATCTATAGCTTCTTTCCACAGAAGAACGTCTGTTGATTGCATTGCTTCCTGGAAAGCCTACGGATCTCCTTCCACATTATAGGTGATGAAATTATCTCCAAAATCTTTCTATCTTCTGACACGCTTGGAAGATGATTCAGTAATTCCTTCATCATTGACATTTTTAGTTTCTCACGAAACTGGCTCCTCTGGTGCGTCTGACGTACTAGCATTCTCTGCTATATCTTTGAGCAATAATCCTTTATCTTTGATAAACTTATCCTCAAAGAATTCTGCATCCCGAGCTTCAATGATGGAGTTGGTTCTAAGATCAAGGAACCTGCAAGCATCACTATCTTCAGCAAAGCTAAGAAACACACATTTGTTTGCCTTTGGTCTGAGCTTAGGATTTCTAATATCTGGAACTCGAACATATGCGAGACACCTCCACACTTTGAGACTATCCAAAGGATCTGAATATCCCAACCATAACTGATGAGGAGTACTATCAGTTTTGGAATAGGGTACTCTGTTCAGAATCCAGTTTGCCATCAGCAAAGCCTCTCCCCAATAGCATGTAGGTAGACCGGATGTGATTAGCATCGAATTCACCATCTCGGTCAATGTGCGATTCTTCCTTTCTGCAATTCCATTAGATTGCGGAGAATACGGAGCAGTAGTTTCAGCAATGATTCCATGCTCCTTGAAGTATGCCTCTGACTCCTTAGATCGGTACTCCCCTCCTCTGTTACTCCTAAGTCTTTTCACCTGAAGTCCAAACTGCTTCTCTACTCGAGCTCGAAACTCGACAAACTTGCTGAAGGCTTCATCTTTTGATTTTTGCAGGTAGACGTGACAGAAGCGAGAGTGGTCATCAACGAACGTGATGAAGTACTTCATGCCGTCTCGAGTGACGAAGCTCTTGAAATCACAAGTATCTGAGTGAATCAGATCCAATAGGTTGGTGCTCCTTGTGATGCTTAGAAATGGCTTCCTTGTCAGCTTCGCTTGCGCACATACTTCACACTTATTAGATTTGTTACCCCCACATTTCGGAAGTAATCCTAACTTCTCCATGCTAGACAGCTTTCTATTATTTACATGTCCTAGCCTATTATGCCATAATACAGAGGAGTAAGCAGAAGAGGATACTTCATTTACAACTGAGTTGGTTACAATAGTACTGATCTTATACATGCCATCAGTACGATATGTATTGCCAAAATACATTTTCTTAAATGATAACACAGCCTTTCCTCTTTGAAAATCCAGCCTCATACCAGCATCACACAGCAGGCTTCCAGAGACTAAGTTTTTAGCAAGTGAAGGAACATGTTTCACATCCTTCAATGTGAGAGTCTTTCCCGAAGAAAGAGTCAGCACCACAGTCCCGGTTCCAAGAACAGGAACCACAGAATGATCAGCCATTGATACGTTCTCTTTTGGCAGCAACATAGGAAGAACAAATCTCTGTTGGAATAGACATGACAGGTAGCACCTGTATCTAACCACCAACCGGAGACTTTGCTGGGAGTTGTCACCTGAAAGAGCATAGCCACACAATTATCAATTTAATTAACATTGTGTGTTGTTCCCTTCTTTGGTGCTTTGTAGTCCTTGGCAAAATACCCTTGCTTCCCACAGTTGAAGCATTTGCCGCTCTTCTTAAAATCTTTTTTCTGTACATTCAGGTTCTTCGGATTATGATTCTTCTTTTTGTTAAAAAATTTATTTTTCTTAAAAGAATTGTTAAAAAATCATTCATATAACTCTCTATGAATGAATAACAAATAATCAATGATAAATACTCCAATCTCTAACATAAAGAATAATCATCTCATCTTGAACTACGTCCGAGTGACCTGCTCTATAATAAGAGTATATTAACAAAGCTAAAACAAATATATCTGCCATCCATAACGGATGCATCAAAATCTCAAAGGAAATACCCTATTCGCGGGCAATTTATCATATAAGTAAAGCCTACAACTGATCAAATATTTATGTGTGCATCTCTTGTACTATAGCGATACTTTTGTAATGCTCGTTACTCAATCGCTCTGCAGCAATAGGGTTTATTATTTTCCTATTCCGGATACATATAATAATGATACTGTTGTAATACTATTACTCAATCGTTCTGTGGCAATAGGTTTTATCTCCCTATCCCGGATACATGAAATAACGATACTATTGTAATACTCTTACTCAATCATTCTGCAACAAATAGGTTTTATCTCCCTATTTCCGGATACATGAATTAATGATACTTTTGTAATACTCTTACTCAGTCGTTCTGCGGTAAATAGGTTTTATCTCCATATTTCCGGATACATGAATTAACGATACTTTTGTAATACTTTTACTCAATTGTTCTGCGGCAATAGGTTTTATCTATCATGATGTCATAATTAGACATCAGCCTGTAGCATAGCGTTTTGGTATTCCATTATCAGTTTCTACCCCTTTAGGGGAGGTGTCCCTATTAGAGAGTATATGTAGGAGATGTGTCATCAGTATAGATGAGTTTGAGTTCATCTTTGTCATGGTTGTGTTGTGGATGTTGAATTTCGACGTCATTCTTAGTATGGAATGGTTATCATCCTACAATATCAGTACCGACTGTTTTGCTAAAACAGTATGCTTGTGAGCATTCGTTGGGATTATATAGATAGTAGCAATCTCATAGGGTAACCAGAATGCGGAGTCATTTCTGGCATAAGTCGAAGAGGTGATGATACAGGATCGGGGTGCAGTTTTGAGCGAGACCGGAGTTGTCTCAGTATATCAGGATGTCTTTCAGGACATACCTATGTTTTCTCCAGTGAGAGAGGTTGTTTCCCTGCATCGAGTTGCAGCAGGCACCGTACCGATTTTTCGAGCACCCTATCATATCTTATGGCACCCGCTGAGCGGAGGGAGCTACAGACTCAGGTAGATGAGTTGTTAACTCAGGATTTTATTTGTCGGAGTCATTTTTTTTCATGGGAGCACCGGTCTTCTTCGTGGGGAAGAAGGACTATAGCATGTGATTGTATATCGATTATCGTGAGTTGAACAAGGCCACTTCCCGGATCATGGATCCACTATCGAGGATTTATGACTTGTTCGACTAGCTGTGGGGAACGCAGCATTTCTCGAAGATTGATCTTCATTCTAGTTATTTTCAGTTGCGAATGCGGTAAATGAACGTTTCCAAAACCGCATTTTCTGACTCGATATGGGTCTTTTGAGGTCTTGTCATGCCATTTGGGCTGACCAATGCACCCACGGTATTCATGGATTTGATGAACCAGGTTTTTCGTCCATGTTAGGACCAGTTCGTAGTCATTTTATTAACGACATCATTATCTTTTCGAGATCGGAGACAGTGCGCGAGCAACATCCTCTATTGGCATTACGAGGATAGCAGACAATGGAGATTAGAGGCATCAGTGATACGCTGAGTTCAGCAAATACGAGTTTTGGCTATAAGAGATTAGATTTTTAGGTCACGTCATCAGCAAGTGGGGCATAACAGTGGATCCAGCCATTGTTGAGGTTGTACTTGATTGGGAGCCACTAAGAACCATTACAGGGGTTCGTAGTTTTAGAATGGTATGAGAGAAAGTTTATTCAAGACTTTTTAAAGATTATGATACTACTTACAAACCTTACAAAGAAGCGTGTATAGTTTGCTTTGGGCACGAGGTGCCAAGAAGCCTTTAAGACTATTAAGGCTAGATAGACTACAATAACAATTTTGACTGTTCTAAACAGTGATACGACATTTGTTATTTATGTGGACACGTCATTAGCAGGACTACGAGGTGTTTTGATGCAGACCCGGAGGGTATGGCTTATTTCGCGATAGTTTAGGCACATCGTAACAAATATATAGTGCATCCATGCACAAGAAAAATGTACAAGGATCTGAAGAGGTATTTTTGGTGGAGTGGTATGTGCAGAGGGATTGCAGATTATGTGGCTAAATGTTATACCTGCCAACAAAATTAAGGCAGAACATCAGAGACATGCAGGAACCCTACAGTTTTTACCCATTCCTGAGTGGAAGTGGGCAGATATTTCCATGGATTTCATAGTGGGGTTGCCTAAGATGAAGAAAGGAAATGATTCTATTTGGGTTATAGTGGACAGATTGACTAAGTCCGCACATTTCTTACCTGTGAGGACGACTTATACGGCAGATACGTATGCGAGGATCTTCATTCGGGAGATTGTTAGATTGCATGGAGTTCCAGAGACGATTGTATCAGATCGGGGCTCAGTCTTCACATCTTATTTTTGGAGGAGTTTCCAGGATGCTTTTGGCAGTCAGTTGTTATTTAGCAGTGTTTTTCACCCCCAGACCGATGGTCAGACCGAGAGGGTGAATCAGATCTTAGAGGACATGCTGAGAGCGTGTATTTTAGATTTTTAGGGTAATTGGGAGGATCATATCCCACTGATTGAATTTGCATATAATAATAGTTATCAAGCTACCATCAGGATGGCACCGTATGAAGCTTTGTACGGGAGACCTTGCAGATCACCTATATGTTGCGCAGAGCCAGAGGATAGTTTATTGATTGGTCTAGAGTTAGTTAGACAGACCACAGAGAAGGTGGCATTGATTCGAGAGCGTATTCTTACGGCGCAGAGTCGGCAAAAGAGCTATGCAAATTAGAGGGGACGACCTTTAGAGTTTCAGGTCGGAGACTCAGTTATGATAAAAGTATCGCCGATGAAGGGCGTTTAGCGATTCGGTAGACGGGGGAAGCTTGTCCCGAGATATGTTAGTCCTTTCAGGATCATCGAGCGCATTGAAGCTATTTCTTACAGGTTAGAACTTCCAACATCGATGTCGAGTATACACGATGTCTTTCATGTTTTGATACTTAAGAAGCATCTGCGGGATGATGAGCAACAGAGAGTGATTGATTCACCAGAGATTGAGATTCATGATGACTTGACTATCGTAGAGATTTCGGTATGCATACTTGCTAGAGAGAATAAAAAGCTTAGGAATAAAGTCATCCCATTAGTGAAAGTTTAGTGGAACCAGCAAGGAGCCGAAGAGATTTCTTGGGAGCACGAGGAGGATGTTCGTCGCGACTACCCACACCTGTTTGGACATGTATGATGTTGATAAATTCTTATGCTTATATGCTTTGATAGTAGTCTTTATCTATGTAGTTTAGTCACATTTAAATTTATCTTTAACACTAGAATGGAGATTTTGTCACCTGGTCCTTAATCATTTGAAACATATGGTATATACATGAGGGTTTCCTTGTTTGATTATTTCGCTCGACGTACCAATTTCGTTTAATTAGGGATTTAGGGGAGAATGTTTGCATTCTAGGTTGTTAACTTTAAATATTATTGTGCTAATACTATGAGATGGGTGCAGAAGGAATTATTAATATGAATTACACCTTCTTATTATGTTTTCCCAGTTTTTAAGCTTTGAGATACGATTGTAAAATTTCGGGACGAAATTCTTTTAAGGGGGGAAGAATGTAAAACCCCGTAAATTTGAATATTTTATGATAAATAATGATAAATATGTTATATGGTGAAAAATAATATATTTTGATATTTGGATATGATAAAAATTGATTTGAGATTAATTCAATGTATATTTGTGAAAATATGAGTGCAAATGCACAAAACATGCACAAAGGCCAAGAGTGAAAATTTGGGAATAATAACCAGTTATGAGTTTTTATATTTTGCATACCGATGCAGTTAGAATTTGAAAAAGTGTAAAAGATCAAAGTTGTAGGTCTCTTCAACAGCTTTCCAATAAGTTTAGATCACCTCATTCTGAGGTCGAATAAGAAAGTTATAACCAAAATACTGAAGGAGTATTTTCCTAGTCAGACTAGGTTTCCTGGTTCGGGTCTAACAGGTTTGTTTTGGGTTTGCCTCTATAAATACATGTATTTTTTATGAAAATTCCTTTCTTTTGTCATATCTAAGAACCCTAACAGCCACCAAACCCCCATAAACCCTATTTTGAATTCTTGGAGAAGATTGGAGGCTTTCAAGTTGGGTTTTTGTTGATTTTTGGCTTTTGGAGTGGAGATCTCCTTCGATGTTGCTTCTAACAAGTTTTCCTATAACCCCAGGTGAGTATCATCTCTACTAATACCCCTCCCAGTTTTTAAAATATTTTTAAAGAGTTTTTAATGAGTTTTATGGAGCCTAATCAATTAATTTGTATATAAAAATTATATCTTTTGTATATATGTGTAAAGACTAGGTCTTTTCATGTTAAAGAGATTAAGCATGAATTTACAGAAGTGTTTTAAGATCTAAAAATAATTTAAAATATAGTTTATCTGAATTTAGATGTCTTATTCTTCGTTTTAAAGTTTCGTGCATTATTGAAGGTTTACATATGATTTCTTGTGCAAATAATCATGTTTGTTATGTTCTGCTAAAAATCTGCTGCACATATATACTATTGAACTAGAAATTTAAAATAACAAATGAAATACAAATTGAACCAAACTAATTCCAATTGAAAGATATGTGAATCTAGTTTTCAAAACAGAAGACCATACCTAAAGATATTTTCCTAGAGAAAGATATGCTCAATTTACTGATGATATGTTCTGCAGAAAATCTGCCGCACCTATAAAATGTTTGACTAGAAATTAGAAATATCATATGAACTCCAAACTCAACCAAATCAATGTCAATTGATATTTATGTGAGTCTAGTTTCCAAAACAAAAAACTATTCTTAAAAAGAGTTTGTCCATAGAAAGATATTCTCAATTTACTAATGATATGTTCGCAGAAAACTGCAGATGTGCTGATTTGAAATAAATTGATATATTACGTAAAGGTTTCTTAAGTTTCGCTCTTGTTTGTTATTTTTGAGAGAGTTTCTCGATCTTGTACTGTTATATATAACGCTTAAGAGTTGTTTAACATCTGGGATGATGATGAACACCAGATATGGACACGCACACCGAGATATGTGCACGTACACTTAGATTATGTTGTGTTAACATACTTTTTGTCGCACGTTGAGCTGATGAATACATATGAAAGAGTATAGTTAATTCATGTATTCAGAAATAGGGAGATAAAACCTATTTGCCGCAGAACGATTGAGTAAGAGTATTATAAAAGTATTGTTAATTCACGTATCCGGAAATAGGAAGATAAAACCTATTTGCCGCAGAACGATTGAGTAAGAGTATTACAAAAGTATCGTTAATTCATGTATCCGGAAATAAGGAGATAAAACCTATTTGTCGCAGAACGATTGAGTAAGAGTATTACAAAAGTATCATTAATTCATGTATCCGGAAATAGCGAGATAAAACCTATTTGTCGCAGAACGATTGAGTAAGAGTATTACAATAGTATCGTTATTTCATGTATCCGGGATAGGGAGATAAAACCTATTGCCGCAGAACGATTGAGTAATAGTATTACAACAGTATCGTTATTATATGTATCCGGAATAGGAAAATAATAAACCCTATTGCCGCAGAGCGATTGAGTAACGAGCATTACAAAAGTATCGCTATAGTACAAGATGATGCACACATAAATATTTGATCAGTTGTAGGCTTTACTTCTATGATAAATTGCCCGCGAATAGGGTATTTCCTTTGAGATTTTGATGCACCCGTTATGGACGGCAGATATATTTGTTTTAGCTTTGTTAATATCCTATCCTCTTATTATAGAGCAGATCACGCGGACGTAGTTCGAGATGAGATGATTATTCTTTATGTTAGAGATTGGAGTATTTATCATTGATTATTTGTTATTCATTCATAGAGAGTTATATGAATGATTTGATATATGTATGTACTGACTCTATTTTCTTATATACTCCTACCCCTTCCCCTGGGGAGAGGTAGTGATGATCTCGCTAGCGCTTTGATGCTCGTTGTTTTCCCCCTTTCAGGCAGCGAGCCTGGCGCACGGAGAGTCGCAGGTTGATGGGACTTCTTAGTTGTCCATTTAGTTACTTATCATATTTTGTAGTTATTGCAGAACTCCACATGTTGTTGATAAATCTCAGAATCTAGATTGGTATTTTGTTTCATAGAGTTGAGAGCTATTGTGAGACTTTGTTTATGTGACTCATTGTATTTGAGATTCAGTTCAGACTCAGAGATATGTCTATTTTATTCTAGTTGGGCTCATTATTGATTTTTCTTATGCTTCTTCTGTGTATATCCAGTGTTGCCCTATTTCTATTTTTACATGTCTGTACCTTCACCTATTTATTGTTTCCGCTAGAGAGATAGTGATTGTGATGGTGAAACTTGTCATAGCATGGTGGTTGGTGCTTGGCAGGTTTGACAATCTGAGTTTCACCTGGGACTGCAGCCTTGTGTGAACCCTGGGGCGTCACAAATTGGTACTCTTCTCAGAGTTAGTTGCCACCATGTTAGCAGACACCTTCTGCTTAACTAGGAGCTCATTCTTTGTGCGAGTTCGAATCTCATCCTCGATCCGAATAAACCTCTTCAAATCAGACAGAGTCACCTGTCTTTTCCTTCTTCGAATGTCCATGGAGAACGACATCCAAGATGGAGGAAGCTTGTTGACAATGGCACCAGAAATGAAGGTTTGACAAAGACTGATCTTTTCATCATTCAGCTTCATAACAAGCTTTTCGAGTTCTTTGACTTGAGGCAAAACCTCAGTGTCATCTTCAAACTTGAAGTCCAAAAATTTGTCAATGAGGTGAGACTTGGAAAGCTTCTCCTCATCCTTGTATTGCTCCTCCAAAGCATTCCAGATTTCCTTTGCAGACAGCTTGTTGGTGTAAGCATCTGCCAGATGATCAGCCAGACAGCTAAGAAGATAACTCCTACAGAAATGATCATCTTTATCCCAAGAGGCTTCAGACTCTGAGTCTTCTTCAAAGTCAAGTTTCTCCTCAGAAACCACATAGTAGATTTTTAGGAGTTGCATCCCAAATATCACTTTTCGACGCCAAGCGTTAAAGTTAGATCCATCAAAGTTTTCTAACTTGAGACAGTCCACTCCAAGAGTCTTCGCATGATCCATTAGTAGATCAGAAATATTGCTTTAAGATTATTGGAAATTAAGGTTAAATCTGGAATGAAGCAAGGAATTAGATGTGTTGTATTTTTAAATTTTTTTTTTCAGTTTACTGCTGTGCGTTATAGAAACGCTGTGCTTAAAGTAATATTTGGCCTACTCCGCTGCAAGGATCCTAAGGCCAAACTGCTTCCTGGAACAACAGTACAGTACTCTGGTGTGCACCAACCCAGTACTGTCAAGATCTCCTCGATCTATAAGATCTTTCGGTCAAGGCAAAAGATCTCCTCGATCTCAGAACCTTACGGTTCAAAACCTTTCGGTTTAAGACAAGTTCCTGTGGGCACAAGTTCCTGCAGCAGTAGCACAACAACAACAACGTCGGGATCGACGTTCGTATTCCAGCACGTGACGTTCGTGTTCCACGCTCGCGAGAGGATTTTCCTTTTTTCAGCAATTGACCAAGAGCTGTCTAAGGGCGCTATTTATAGGCCTCTAAGGCTAGCTCAAGAGTCACAAGCAATTAATATGACTGTTACAATTCTTAATGGCAATTAAGATTGTAACATCAATGCATTAAATTGCTCTTAATGTTGTTGTAACCGCTGCATGCATTAACTCCTGAATACGAGGCAATCAATGGACGCGTTGCTACGAAACACGAGGGTCACGTCTCAACAAATCAGACGAACCTCGTTTGACAAACGAACGTCGTCAAACAGGCGAACCTCGTATGACAGACGAACATCGTCGAACGAGCGAAGATAGTCAAGCAGGCGAACCTCGCATGACATACAAACCTCATCGATCAAGCGAACCTCGTATGACAGACGAACCTCGTCAACAAGCGAACCTCGTATGACAAACGAACCTCGTCGAACCAGCGAACATAGTCAAACAGGCGAACCTCGTATGACATATGAACCTCGTCAATCGAGCGAACTTCGTCAAACTACGAGAACGCTAGGGTCACCCTCGTGCGAATACGCAGCTCGTCTGCATGCTGCGAAGCAGCCTGCGAGGCAACCTTCGTGGCGCCAAACAGCGCCACCTCGCCCCGATGCATCCGTGCGAAGTGTGAAGTGCAAAGTGTGCCTAACAAAGCGTCACTTAGCGCCTCAGCCCCGATCCCCGGCCCATTGGCCCACGGCCCACGGCCTACTAGAACTTATGAGGGATTAATTCAAATAAAACACTTCTCGGTTTGCCGTTGGCAAGCCTCGAACAAGGGACCTTTTGAAATACCAAAACTTTAACTTTCCACTAGTCTACAAAGCATTTATGAAAAGTACTTGTAGTTAATATATATATAGTTTGAAAACTCATTTTGGAAAGCTATTTTTGACCAAAAAATCCAACAAAAAAAAAAACACTCCTATAATTAGAACTTTCTAGGTATGAATAGATTTTATGTTGATGAGGATCCTAATTATGGTTAAAAATTAAACCCATCATGTAAGAATTCCAATTTAATATTAAAATTTCACATGACACATGGCACTATTTTGTGTGCTTACGTGGCATCGTTTTGTGCTTCTAGGAGTATCACTAATTTCTCATTATACACAGAGAAGATTTGTGAGTTACAAGTTATGATTGTGTAGCAAAGAATCGTGTTAATCGGGAATTGCAAATTTCTTTTTGTACTCGTGTAAGTTCTACCCCCTCCCTGTCTTCACCACCCAACTTCTAACAGATAGTGTAAAATTTGGGTCCGATCTGCAAATTTTAATAGGCTTAGAAGGACATGTGGCCTTCATGACTAGTAGATATGAGAGTTGAAAGGACAGGAGCGTATAAGGGAGAAGATAGAAGATTAGCTCTTTTACTTTATATATTCTGGTTAAACCTACAAGGCTACAAACTTAAATTAAAAAGACTGCTCTGTATTAACCAAAAAGAAGAGTTGAGTACTTATTTCTAAATAACAAGTTTGGGAAACTTATTTCAAAATAAATGAGATTTCAGAGAGCAATATTTCAAAGATTGTAAAAACCGTGAAGACTATAAATAGTATATTTTTACCTCTATTCTGTCAGATTATCACACTTTAAAAACGATTAAAATGATAAATTAACGCATTACTGACAAAGATATTGAGTTAACCTAAAGATCTTTTGATTAGGGATATAAATAATTGAACATGAACTTGATCTTGTGTTCATGTCCACTTTATTTTAAATATAGTTGAAACCATGGGTTGTCGTCCAACACAAATTCAAACATACAGATCGTTTTGTCATAAATCAAAGTTCGTATTAGGGGCCAACTGGTAGGTAGAAAACTAAATAGCTTGATGGCATGAGATATATTCAGGGATACATGTAGAGAAATAAAAGAACATACTCCGTTGCTATGAGAGTGAAAAAGATGAGACGAGAAAACAGTCACAGCCACCTTCACTTTAATCCTCCATCGACCACGTCAATTGAGCTGCTAGCGATGCACTGCCTACATAATATTGGGCCGTGCTCTCTGTTGAAACCACGCACCTGCGGGGTGAGCACGGAGCGAACTGCCTTCTACTAAAGAATACCGTGTACCCTCCGCACCTAAGCAGCATACGCCACTTCTCGGAGGGTTGCCCCTTTCCTCTGAAAAGGGCACCCATCAATTCCGTAATTATAATTTTTTACGGTATCTGAGCATTTTGACAAACGTCCTCAGAGAAGCTCAAATCTAGCCCTCCAATTATTAAATTTATAACTTAAATTAACATTACCTATGACCTATAATAAAACCACTGGTTATGTCATGCGGTTTGGTCCTTCAAGCATTTAGGCAGTTGTAGAATTTAAGTTACCGATAAAAAAAAAGTTCGATGTTGTGCAGGTACAACTTCTTACAAACAATTCCCTAACCTGAAACAAAAAAACAATTACTCTGCTATAGTCTAGAACGCAATATGGGGAGAAAAATATACCCTTGAGAAGTGCTAAACTTGCTTTGAGCTGCAGAAACACATCCGTATCAAATAAATATGTTTGCTCACAGTACAGTAGGATAAGGGCATAACGGTAAATGGATAAATATCAGATTCATTTCAGGAGGTACACAGCTTAAGCAAAAACAAGTTAGTAGATTGCACGTTTTTTGTCATGAGAAAATTTCCCAGCATTGCACTTCGTACAATAAATTCAATTGTTACCAAATAAACAAGTTTATCAAATAAAGCTAATTTTTTAATCACTTTTCTTCAATTT
This sequence comes from Asparagus kiusianus, assembly GCA_022839385.1. Taxonomy (NCBI): domain Eukaryota; kingdom Viridiplantae; phylum Streptophyta; class Magnoliopsida; order Asparagales; family Asparagaceae; genus Asparagus; species Asparagus kiusianus. The sequence continues at coordinate 30,967 of BQKN01063404.1, forward strand.
TCCATCTACTTGACCACCATTAATTATCTCAGAAGATGAAGATGATTTGAGCTCTTCAGCAACTGCAATCCCAGAGGAGTACTTCTTGATTCTTAATGATATCATAATACTTGACCCAATTCCAAGCAAAGGAAATATGTATGAAGAGAGCTTGGACTTCTCCGGGCCAGTAGAAGAAGCAACTGCAGCACCGGCTAGGCTACCTAGAGATGTATTCTGTAGAATCATGGGAAGGGAACCAATGACTGTAGGAAGAAGGAAATCGATCAAGAAGCTAACTTCTGTGGCAGCCATAGCATAGTTGATGACGTAAGAGGGAATTGGGGAGAATCGAGCAAGAAGAACAAACTTCCAGCCATCTCTCTCTACTCCCCTCACAAGGAGATGAAAGTACTTGCTACTTCGGGCCCAATCCATTGCTGACTTTGAACTACGGAAAACTGCACTGAATAACAAAAGGAAATCTTTAATCAGTGAAAACTCTGCACTGAATAACAAAACGAAATCTTTAATCAGTGAAAACTTTGATGCGTATACGAGAACTTCAATCCAGGATAAAAATATGGGTTAATGGCAGATACACCTCTTGTCCTATGGTGGTGCAGCCACTTGTACCATCTAAACTGTTGTATTAGCATTTACCCCCTGAACACGATGGTTACCCTCAATTTACAGGGCAGTTTCCGGTTAAAGGGAATATGGTAATTTATAGTCAGGTAATTCCCACGTGACATCTCAACCCACTGGGAGAATAATACCATCTGGAATACAAGGGGTCTAAGTGCTAGTAAAATATTTTTAAGGGATATAGGTGGCTTACAGTACAAGGTGTCTATCTTCAAATTAACCATGAAAATTGTACCTAACATCTATGTTGAATGCCAACTTATGTAGGCACTACCGTCATATGTAAAGAAAACAACCCATGCACAATGCATGGTACACATTTCTATGTGAGGAATCGTAACTTATGCAGCCAAATCCTCAAAGATATTTACCATCTCTTGGCAACCTCCTTCCTGCCTGTAGATTTTGGCCTACTCCTAAGGCCTTAAGTTGCATAAGTTGTTTTTTGCTTTAGTTCATCATAAAAGAGCCCATCCATGCTAGCAGGGGTAGATCCATAAACTTTAGTCACTGGGGCAAGACTACAAGTACATTTAGCATATGATTTTTTTTACCTAACACCATTACAAATACAAGTGCGTTTATTTTCCAAAAATTTGGGGCGCTAGGGGGTCAATAGGGCAAATAGTGTGAGCACAAACTGATATAGAGGATTATTACTAAGTATAATCCTTAAGAGGGTCTGATGCAGGACAGATGCGAAGATTTTATCTGATGCAAATACTAGTAGATGGGTGTTTAAATTTAATGCATGCAGAAGTCTGCATGTAACTGATGCAGAACAAAGCTGAAGAATCTATCTGATACATTACTAGTAGATAGGGTTGTTCGAAATTCAATTTCTATATTTGAATTTTTCGTTAGGATTTTAGAGTTAGTTTGAACTTAAGTTCTAAGAGTTTGATTTGAATTAGGATATAGTTATTTTTGAGCTCGAATTGTAACAGGAAATACAAGCCTGTTTCTTTTTGAATTTCAGTAGAAATAGGATTTTATACCCTACAAATATGATTTTAGCCATACAACTCTTTATTAAAATCATCTTCACCATTCCTTTTCATCAATTAACTCACTGCCCCTTATTTTCCAAAGGACAAAATAAAACACCCAAACTCCCACCTTTTCCAAAGAAACAACCAACACCCTAAAGCCTCCTACATGAATTTTGTTGTTCATCGACATTCAAAAAAGACAAAATCTAAACCCAACTTTAGTTCCCAAAACATCACACACATAAAAGGTGCTATTGTTCACCTCCATCCCGTATTTCCTTTTTTTATGTGAACCCAACAGGTCCCTCTGGTAAAAAAAATAGAAAACTTACTGAGCTTCCAGTTCCATTCCCCTTAAGTGTCCGCGGGGATAGTTGAACTTGAACCCACTAGCACTACAGCAGATCCTACCCTGAATGCAAGGTTATTTTTGTTTCATTTCTAATAATCACATTATTCTAAAAAAATAAATATTAAAAATTATAATTAGAAGTTACGAACGATGAAATGTGAGATTATCCTTGATAGATAAACAAGTGAAATGAGTATCAGAATTGTGAAAAATGTAAACGCATCTCCACACATTTTCTTTCTGCTCCATATTGTAGCAATACACTTAATCACTACCAGAGCACATTTTAAACCTGCTTTCTCGACTGTCAAATTGCATCATTATGCTCAATATAAGGCAACCAAACACAAAGCTTATCCTAATATACCAATAGTGATCCTATAGGATGCCCTACTAACATAAAGAGTGCCTACAAATGTGCATCCCCTTCAATAAACATATGCCCTGAGATTATGTGATACCAGAAAATATACAAACTACCCAAACTGAAGTGTGGTAGCATCCACATCAAACATAAAAGCTATTATGGCTACAAAACAAACCGAATCATACTCTGGAAAACAAATCAACTTAGTTATTGATTCAGGTGTGATGTGAGAGAAGAAAGCACCAGGAACCAAGTACCAATACATTGAGAATTCAGAAGGGAAAATACAATCCAACAATCTGTGCAATATGATAGAAGATTGATAGACATCATCGTCATAATAAATTAACAGAACTTTTTATTAATACACAAAGAAAGGTTCCAAAGAATAGAATGAGTGTATTTGTATGGAAGTTCACCATGAGAGAACTTTATGTCTGTGCCGTCGTCAAGAATAGAATTTAGATGATGCATCACAAAGCTGCAGAACAAATATGACAGAAACATTCATGAAAGCAAACAGGAAATGTGAGGCATTTATGTATTTGTTGAAAGTTGCAAAAAGAGATACTATTGGAAACAAAAATAATCTCCATGCTCTTTGATTCCAGTGATCCTTGTGAATCTAGTAATTTGCTTAGAAATCTCATGACATAGATGGCATCATTGAATTATCAAATAGTACTTGGGAGACGATAACTTGCTTGTGTTTTTTGAAAGTTCTTTAGCAGTCTTGCTCATTGAGTCATAAAGGTACTCTTGAGGTTATAAAAAGAGGCTTCTCCAGTCACGCATATACAAGAACAAGAACACAACAACAAACTCATTATTACAACTTTTGGGAATTGGCTACATGAATCATGTTCTTCCGTTCGGTTCTATTAAGGGCTATCTCCTCAATTAAATTAACCACTATCATAACCTTTTTGACTGCTCATAATCAAGTTCTCTTGGCCTAACTTTAAGTCCTTTTCGCTTCATTAGTTATAATCAAATTACTTTTCTAATTGGTAAATTCATTGGGTCACATTGTGAATGACCAGACCATCCCAAAATTTCCTTCATTTATCCTCAAAGGGAACAATATCTAATTTTCTATGAGTACACTAGTTTCTTATTTTACCTCTCAGTACATATTCAAATGTTCATCTTCATCCTAACATTCTTATTCTGCTACACTCATTTTCTACATAAACCATTTCTTTATTGTGCAACATTCCTATCCATAGAGCATTGTGTGATCTTCAACTGTCCTACAAAAAAAATCTCTTCAATTTCATAGATATTCTATGATCAAAGAAAACTGCAGATGCACTTCACAACTTCTCTTGATTTGATTTGATAACTGCCCAAAACTTGCGTTTATTTACATTTTAATAAGTGAGGAAAGGATTAGGAGGGTTAAAAAGAAGAAAATTTCATCACTTTACTAACCCTCCATAAGTGGACGGATTGGGAGGGGAGGGATTGAGTTTAAGTGATTTTTCCTTGAAATTTGAAGTTCACCCCAAAACTTAAGTCATCTTTGTCATGTAGTTTCTCTCCCTATTCACTTCTCTAAACAAACACAAATTATAGTGCACCCCTCTCTTCCCCTAGTTGTCTATCCAAACACAATTAGTTTTATCACACCCCTCTTTCCGCTTCTTCTCTTTTGGATTACTATAATCATTCCCCTCCCCTCCCCTCCCCTCTTTTGTATTCAAATCCACCATAAAGGAGCTCAAATTCTCAATTCCGAATAGAGGAAAATTATTAAATGATATTTTGAAGGGTTAATTTCACAAAACCCTCGACTTGGGGTTTTCACACAACTCCCCTGGAACTTCATTCATCTAACATAACCCCTCTTAACTTCGGGTGTCTCATAAAACCTACCTGAGCTTCAACATTCTTAGGGCACCCCCTACTTGTAATTTGTAAATAATGAAAACATTTTTGAGAGAAAAGATCCTGAACTTTGTCATTTGTCATTTACAGGCGACTCCCCTAAAGTTTTATTTTTTTTCTCTCAAGAAAATTTTAGTTATCTGTAAATTATATGTAAGGGGCTCCAGTGAGATAATTTTAAAGTTCCAGACAGTTTTGTGAGACACCCAAAAGTTTAGGGGATAGCGTGAGATGAATAAACTTTAGGGGGATTATGCAAACCAACCCCCCCCCCCCCAAAAAAAAAAGTTTAGAGGACTTTTGTGAAATTAACCCTATACAAGCTTATCGATAGCCGATAGCGTCGCGTAGCGGTGAGGTACTGTTAAGACTATTTGTGCCTATAACGGCAAAATAGCGGCAACACAAATAGCGGTAAATAACGCATAATCAAATAGCGATCCAATTTAAATATATTTACATATTCTAAAAAATAAGAAAATTTGATGCAAGAACAAGGCTTCGTCGAGGAGACAAAACAGAGACAGTTGGAGGATCTGGAGAGGGAAGGAGATGGATATGCAGCTCGTCAAGGAGACTATTGTTTGTTGCAACGTTGAGGAGAGGAGATGGAGTTCGTTGAGGAGTTGGAGGATTTGTAGAGGAGGCGAAGAAATGGTGGAGGGATGTAGTGGAGCTAGAGCTCATTGAACATAGAAGAGAAAGAAAGGTGAAGGTTTGGTTAGGGTTTTTTGAGAAAGAGACAGAGACAGTCAAATACAGAAGAGAAAGTGTGTTTTATAAGTTGGAACGGGTTCGTATTTAATTCCGATCGCATTTTTTATAAAATCAACTAAAAAGCGCTAATATCACTCAAAAGCGCTTTTAAGCGCTATTAACTGCTTTTGAGTGCCATTTTGCGCTTTTCTCCGCTATTTTGAATGAATAAGAATCTTCAACACTTTTCTCACCGCTATAACCAAAATCATCAAGGGCAACAGTCGCTAGCATTGCGACCGCAATTGCCCACTATTACAATACTGACCCCATATTGAACTCATATATTCATATCCTAGCAACATAAACAAACAAATTTAAAGCCTATATTAATATTTAAGAAGTCTTTAGCAATATTTGGTCCTTCAATTATGGCCAGAGTGCATTATCCTTTATCCACTTAAAATAGAGTATGCTAAGTCTTTATCCTACGTCAGCCTAACCTAAATCAGTTTAAGTTATGACATCCAAATACAACACTACATTAAAAAACTTCCACATCACCTCATGTAGCATTGCAAAAACAAGGCATGCTGGCATCATACACATTTTAGGTAGGAAATATGAAAACATATATAGTTCTTACAAATATCCTGTTGGCAATATTAAGGACGACCTTTAGCCAATAAAAAACCTTTCTAATAATCACATCTAAATAAATTGTTGCATTTAGAATCTATCCTCAAAAAAAATTATCTAGAAATTTATTCAATGTTCGTAACCATTGTGCTACACAACCCGCTTATCGAATCCATTATCACATTCATCCTATTGCTCTCTTTTAAAAGTAGAACCTCATTTGCAAGGTTGTATTCGCACGGTCTTGCACAATATATTTTCTACTCATCTATTCCTAATTTGAGAATAACATAAACCTTACTCTGCCTAAGTTTGTTGCAACAAACAACCTTTCTACACCAAGTTTGTAATCTGATCTTGAAAACCCATTTAACCATCATAAACATTCATCATCAACATCATTTTGTACCAAAAATAAACTGAAAACCTATAGATGGAAGGCAAATTAGGATAAAAAGACAACTTTTCTTCTATACTCAAAGAAACTTTTCTAAAAATTCATTCTCTAATCATAGAACCATACAATAAAATATATAATTGTCAAAGATGATAATTTTACACTCATCTACCCGTAATTTGGCTCCGGAATAAAATATACACCTCAAACCTGGGGCAAATCTATAGTGGGGATAGTGGGGTTAATTGCCCGACTGACCTTGAAGGGAAACAAAACTAAAGGCCCAGTCAAATTTTTTTTATTTTATGTTTTACCGAAGGAGTCTATAAAGTTCACAAGAAAAGAAAACAAAACGAAAGAGTGGGTAGAGATCGAACAGTAGCAACTTTACGTGTTTGGTGTTTTGGGGACCAAAGTCGGATTTAGATTTTGTCTCATGTGAATGTCGATGGGCAACAAACTCACACTGGGGGCTTTGGGTGTTGACTTTTGCTTTTGAAAAGGTGGGACATTTGGGCTTTTTGTTTTTGTCCTCTTGTGGAAAATAAGGAGCAACAGGTAAATTGATGAAAAGGAATCGTGAAGATGGTTTGAATAAAGGATTGAATCGCTAAGATTCATTTTGAGAAACAAAACAAAGCTATAAGATAAAAGGTAAAGGCCAACTTGAGGTAGATCGAATTCACTGACAAACATCTAACCTTCAGCATAAACGATTTCACGCCATGGAAAATCTCATGCCCACTGTAATAGCAATTCACATGCTGAACTTTATAACTTAATTCGTAAATTTTCTCATAGCCTAACTACAATGAGAAACATAATTCATATTTTTAGGGTTTAAAATGCTATCTCCACTAAAGTTCAAAATGAAACAAACTTCAATTCTTACTACAATTCAAACTCAAATTTAACTCTTATCCTAGAATTAAAATTCAAATCAAACTTCTAGAATTTAAATTCAAAGCAAACTCTTAAATCCTAACACAAAAATAGAAATATAAAATTATATTTGAATTCGAGTTTCTAAGGACTCTATCTACTACTATCTCAATCAGATAAATTCTTCGAATTTGACCTGCATCAATTACATGCTGATTTCTGCATGTATTAGATTATAACAACACTATTTACTATTATCTGCATCAAATAAAATCTTTGAATATATCCCGCATCAGACCCTCCAAGGAATATACTAAGTATAAAGCCCATATATCAATTTGCACCTACACTATTTGCCCTATGGACCCCCTAGCCCCCAGATTTTTGAAAATAAACACCATTACTTGTATTGGTGTCATCAATATTTAGGTTGAAATATCATATGCCAATTATACTTATTTGTTATCCCCAGTGATCGGACATCATTTTACACCCAAGTTTGTAAATAAATGAACTTTTTGTGGTACAAAATTTGTTATTTAATATTAAAAATTCATTTAACCATCATATGCAAATGAGTAACAACAGGAAATCTCCGTGAGGTTTGCATGATTGACGGAAAACGCTCCTAAGTTTCGAAAGTGACAATTTGACTTTCTCTTTCAATTTCTAGAAAATTAACTTGAAGTTTTTAAGGGGGCAAAAACTATAAGTTTGATGTTATATTTAAAAAAAAAAGTAATGATTACATACAAAAATGTGGTGATTGTTTGAGGTGGTTTTCTTCTTGGGTTCCAAGAACCCCCCACCATTTCAATCTCCTTAACAAAACTCCTCTACACCAAACCAAATCAAATGAACAAGATAAAAACAAGTACTAACACCTACTTCAAAGCTAAGAAAGATAGAAAGCTAACCGTCCGATCCAAAAGGAGAGAGAAGCCCCAAGAATCTTAGCAGAGAAAACACAGAGAACGGCCGGCAAGAATCCGAAGAGCAGAGAAGCGCCAGCCTCGAAGAAGACAGCTGAAGGCAAGCAAAGGGCTAGGGTTATAGTGTGAGCAAGAACATAGATCGGGGTCGCCCAAAACCCTAGCCGATCTCTGAGATCTCGAAACGCGGCCATGGCCGGTTCAGCGTCCAGACCATAGCGCCTGCTCCCGCCAATTAGAAGGCCGACCACGGCCACCGCCACGGCCAGCCGGATCAGGCCTTTTCCCATGGTTATTGGGCTTTTCCCCCCTTTTTTTTATTTGCCGCTGCTAATTCTTGGAAAATGAGGGATGGGGTATGAGGATTGACTACGTTATTGAATCTAGAGTAGTGTTAGAGCATCTACAACAGCTTCTCCAAAAATTTCTTCAAAATGAGGAATTAAATGTCATATTCCCCAAATTATATTTGCTCCAACTCCAACAGCTTTCCCATTTTGAAGAATCATGCATTTATTACAATAATAAAAATATTATACATCTTTGACTAATAAATAATAAATTATTTATTATTTTGAAGAATCCCCATTTTGACCAAATTATTTATTATTATAATGAGGAGATGGAGTTGTTTTTTGTGGGTTGAGTCTAGAAGAACGTGAAAAAGTGCTTCCCCAAATATTTGGAGAATGCTGCAGATTTGGGGAAGGCTCTCTATTTTTTCTCTCCTATCCCCATTTTGGGGAATGAGATGGGGAATCTGTTGGACCAAAAAAAAGCTCAAAATTCTCCAAATTTGAGAATACCAAGAAGATGGGGAAGCTGTTGGAGATGCTCTTAGGGGCACAACATTAAACCACATTCTCAACCACACCCCTCTCTATCTATAGTGTCTTTGTGATTTTTTTAGTAAAATATGTGAGGCCCAATAAACACTATAGATAGAGAGGGGTGTGGTTGATAGTATGGTTTAAGGGTGTGCCTCTAGTGTTTCTATTGAATCTATTAAGTTTTACTTGTGTACTGACTTGGCTGATAGGTCAGGAATAAAGACGAGCTGAGTAGTGGAAGGGAGTTGTGGAGTTGTGTGTTTAGGGGCTTACTCGTGTTGGAGCAATCAACATGTACAAGGAGAGATTTAGTGGGAGAGGCAAATAAAAAAATCTTTTTAACTTTCTATACTGTAGCTACGGTGTTAGGAATTTTTTATCTTTGTTTTTTGTTTTCTTTTTTCTTTCTCTTAGGTAGAAGGATACATGAATGTTTATTTAAAGGCTTTACAAAGTATTTCACAATAGAATTCTAGTATGACTATAATTCCTAAAGATAACTAACTCAAATCCTTTTAGAATAATGAGTAACTTCAACATCTCCCTTAATCCTAATTCTGTAAAGTCTTCATTCTCATCATGTGCTTCAACTTGTAAAACGCTAACTCCAAATGTTTCGAGAGGATGCCTGCAACTTGATCTTCAAACTTGCAATAAGTCAACACGATCTCGTTCTTCTCAATATTTTCTCGTAAAAAGTGGTAACGAGTATGAGTTTGTTTGATCCTTCCATGAGTGATTGGATTCTTCGCCAAATCAATTGCGGACTTGTTAACATAAAACTTTATAGGACCTTCAACTTGAATATGAATATAACTTAACACATTACGCAACCAAATTACTTCACAAGCACTTGACATAGTTGTTACATACTCCGCTTCACAGGTTGAGAGTGCAACAATAGACTACTATTGATTTTAAGTGATCACACAGTCAATTATATCGGTTGGATGGGGTGAGATTGATGAGGGGTCGTTCCCTTCCCCGGATATCCGATTCTGAGTCTAGTAGCTTGAGCCTGCACAAATTATAGCTCGTGAGAGGACGGGGACTGGTTGCCCCGTGGTTCCTCCGACGATTAAGTCAGCTGGTGAACTTGAGTGGGGAAATGAAGAACTGCGTAAGTTCTGTAGTGCAGTAGAACAGCTTAAGGTAGCTTAAATTCAAGAAGAACGAGCCTTAGTGTAATTAGCAGGTATTGCTTAAGTCAGAGATTAGATTTTAGAAGATCAGCCCCCTTCAATGTTAGAATAGTACCTCTATTTATACCAGTGGTATAAGGACAGAACCATCATTGTGGCTAAGCACATAATGGCGGTGAAGGAGCATAGGTTGGCGACTACGTCAGCATTTATTTTACGGGTATCGACTGGCAGCTGGAGGAGAGATCACATTAACATTAAATGAGAAGCGATTGAAGGCATGATGGTGCCGACGTGGCCCGATGAGTCATGAAGACTATCGGGACTAGAGGCATAATGGCGCCTGCCAAGCATTAAATGCGATACAGACACATTGTCAGTGGGGAAGGTTTGAGGTCGAAGTTATCCTCTAACTAGGCCATGAAGTAATGCCTTTCGAGTTCACCTCACGAGGCGTCGAATAATTGGTCAAGTGGGCTCGTTACGAGTCGTCTTCAACAAAAGGACCGACAAGTACCGCCCTTCGAGTCGACACATCGTTACGAGTCGTCTTCAACAAAAGGACCGACAAGTACCGCCCTTCGAGTCGACACAATAAGATGTCGACTCGGGGAGTCGACTAGGTCGGGATCCTTGCTGGTCTTGGCCACCAATTTTAATTGGGGCATTGCATGTAGAAATACACATGTCCGTTGCTGGCAAAGGGTTGCACTTTGGCATTTGAAAACACCATAACAACTACTTCTTTGACAACCATGAAAATGCGATGGTGCCAAAATTGAAGACATGGCCAGAAGTGCTTTTATGATCATCATGATCTCTGCTCTAATAACTATTAGAATAGCCTACAACAACACAATTGTTAGATGAAGAATAAAACAAACCATGATCATAAGTCCTCTTTAGACACCGCATAATTGTCTTTGCAACTTGTAGATGAGATTGGCAAGGGGCCTCTAAATATCTGCTAATTAAACAAACTCCATAGGCTATATTTAGCCTTATGCATGTGAGATATCTCAAACTCCTAGCATTTGCTTGAAACTGGTAGGATCAACTTCTGCACCATCACCTTCTCGAGATAATTTAGTACCAACTTCCAAAGGAATTCTAATAGGATTGCAATCAAACATCTGAAACCTCTTTAACAACTCTGCATAATACCTCCTTTAACATATAAAAATCCCATCATCTCCTTGAACTACTTCAATGCCAGGAAAATAAGACATCAAGCCAAGTTCTGTCATCTCAAATTCATGCATCATCGACTTCTTAAAATCTTCAATCATACTAATATTATTGCCTGTAAAAATCAAGTAGTCAACATAAAGGCATAATAACAGTATATCACCAGAGTTTTTTATCTTCACATGTAAGGCATGCTCAGAGGGGCACTTTTGAAATCTACTTTCTTGAAAGAAAGAATCAATTCTTTTGTTCCATGCTCGTGGTGCCTGCTTCAGCTCGTACAAGGCTTTTTTCTACTTGTATAATTTATGCTCCCATCCTTTCTTTACAAATCCAGGTGGCTGCTTCACGAAAACTTCTACTTCAAGTGGCCCATTAAGAAAAGCTGACTTCATATCCATCTGATGAATATTCTAATGCTTCTGTTTAGTCAAAGCAATTATTAGTCTAACAATTTCAATTCTAGCAATAGGGGAAAATACATCTTAGTAATCATAACCAGGCCTTTACTCGTAGCCATTGGCCACCAATCTTGCTTTATGCCGCTCAACCTCGCCGTTCGCTTTAATATTTGTTTTAAAAACCTACTTCACATCGATTGCTTTATGTCCTTGCGAGATATTAGTAAGCTCCCAATCTATAAACATTGCAAAGTGTACTATATCTCCATTTGTATCAACATCATCATCTGGAGTTACTTCATAATCTCTCAAGAGAACTGATGGTTGGTGATTTCTTCTTGGTCTTTCAACTTCTAATGAAACTTGGGGGGTTAGAGCTTCAGGTGCATTGGCCGGTGGTGCTTCTTAAGTTACAACATGGACACCGTCTTCAAGAATATCAAGGAGAGTACGCCGTGAATTGTTTTGTGCTTCTAGATCCTAATTCCAAGCTTCTTCTTTTGCAAACATAACATCTCTTCTTACAATCAGCTTCTTTGTAGTAGGATTGTAGAGTTTGTAGCCCCGGACTTGTAGCCAATAAAAACTGTATTCTCGCCTTTGTCATCAAGTTTTTTTCTTCTTTTTGCTAGAATTTTAGCATAAGCAATAGAGACAAACACTTTGAGATATCTTACACTTGGCTTATAACCAGTTGACGCATCTTCAGGAGTAAGATTATAAACACGCTTTGTTGGTGACTTTTTCAACAAGTATACAATGCATGATACAGCTTCACCCCAAAAACAATTGGGCATATCTTTGGCCTTTAACATGCTTCTCGCCATGTCAAGTATCGTCTGGTTTTTCCGTTCAGCGACGCCGTTATTGATAATCATATTTTTATTATAATTTTATACCATCATTACCTATTTTTCATAAATAAATACACCACTAATAATTATTTTTATCTTTAATTGCAGGTCAATAAAGAATAAAAAAATCTTATCTCTCAACAAAGTCCATGAATTAATGAAGGATACAAGTAAGAGACCAAGATCCAAAGCCAAAAGCCGAAGCCCAAGCCTAATAGAAGAAAAGAAATGCGGATGACAATTCCAGCACAGATTATGCTTCTTTGTACGAATATTTTCTCATGATATATTCCAATTTCAGAGATATCATAAATACAAAAGTTGTAGATCTCGTTCTCAGCTTTCTATAGAATATTTATTCAGCCAAATCCGAGTTGATACCAGAGAGATATGGTAAAAACACCAGACATTACCAAGCTGTCCAGATTTGCATGATTTGTTTCTTTTTTCACCAAACTTCTTCATTTATTCCTGTAATTATCTTAGGGATTAAGTTTTGATCCAATAGCTCTCATTCACTATTGTATACTATAAATTGAGATAGATAGTGAGAGATTAGGGTGTGAAAAATTTTGTAACTCCTTTTTGAAGAGATGAGGGTTACTATTGAGAAGACATTCCACTTTGTAACTTTTGTTACAATTAATAAAATCTTTTTCCTCTGCATATTTTCTTCTCTTTGTTTGATGATGATGATGGATATGAAGATCAATTTAAAGTTTTATATTTTATTTTCTCTTTATATTTTCTTGTAATTATTTCTTTTCTTTTTAGTAGTTTAGATTTATATTCATGTATTGTAGAATAGATTTATTTTCTTGTTTTTATTTTATTTTGCCCTTTGTAGCTTAGATTTATTTCCTTTCATAGTTTAGATTTCTTTCTCTTTCTTCTACAATTAGTTAGATTTATATTTATAATTTCTTTTCTTTGTAATTAGTTTTCCTTTCTTTTCTTTTATTGTTTTTCTTCCTTAAAGATGTGGAACTAATTCTGGTAGGAACCCTAGAATTATATGAAGCTAGTCTAATTTTTTTTTATATTTATTAATTATTCTCTTACACTTTAATTGACCATGGGTACAATAATCAACTAGAGAACTAATTAGTAGAAGAAAAAATTGATAATCTATGCTTATCTTCAGTGGTTTAATAGGTTATACTTATAAATTCTAGAATTACTATCTAGTTGTTGTTCTTTTCATGAATATTAATTTTGCTTAGATAATAATTTGATAGGTTATACTTTTCTTGAGTGGTTTGATAGTCTATACTTAATAAATCTAAAGTAAAATATGATATAAATAGAATAGTTTATAATTTATAATTGAAATTAGCTAGTTGATTCAATTCTAGATTCCTCATATTTTTCATTGAAACTTCCATCTTTACTTTCTTGAGTTTTCTTTCTCTCTCCTCAAATTTCACTGTTCATAATCACCACACTCATCATATCTTCCCCAATCATATTTAACAATCATTCCTAATTATCACACACACGACATAAAAACTGATTTTAATTATCTCTTATAACACCTTCCTCGTAGGATTGATAACTTTTGTACTATAACTAAGACTCATCTTTCATATTAGTGTTAGACCCTAGAGGGGGGGTGATTAGGGTCTTATGCTAATCTAAT
>BQKN01063404.1:44804-100965 GCA_022839385.1 Asparagus kiusianus
GCTCACCGAACAACGTCACTCCTCACAATTTTCTTCACGGAGTTCAGTCCCCTCGACCTACGTCTCCGTTCCTCTCCTCTAGGAACTACACACTCGGTTTTCTAGCTAACCGAAAACTTTACAATCTCACAAATATCAACAAATGAATTTGTTCTCTACAATAGATGAGAACACAATTAAAGCACAACTCAATGTTACAATCTCTCACAACCCTAATATACTATGTATGCAAATACAATAAGCTCAAATGGGTGTGTGTAACAATGAGATTCAATAAATCAAAACAACTAAACTCATATATAATCTAGCATGTAGAAATTATGAATAAAACAATAAATTGCTAGAAATAGAGTTTAGGAATTCTTCTCTGAAAATCAAGTTGGAGAGGAGGATTGAAATGAAGTTCAAATACTGTAGATGATCTTCTCCACTTGTAAAACAAACACTGCTTTAAACCAAACCCTTAAACAAGCTTAAGTAAGCTTAAACCCTTTTTAAAACCCTTGTTTAAAAACTTCTTGATTAGCTTGAAAAAACATCAGCAATGGGTATATATACCCACTCACAAACTCAGCCAAAAAACCAGAGCAAAAGACAAAACAGCCCCAAGGCAACGGTCAGAAAACTAGCCGTTGGAAGCTGAAAACAACATCGTCGGTCGACCGAAAATTTCATCGGTCGACCAAAAATTTCATCGGTCGACCGGACCGGTCGACCGATAGCTCTCTGTCAGCCCAGTGAACTTTTGACCTCAGGTTCGGTCGATCGGTCCGGTCGACCGAAATCTGACATCTCAGAAAAACTGTTTTTAAAGCTATTTTTGAGACTTTTGAAAATATGTTAAAAATAACAAATGAAGTCCAAAAATTATGAAACTTTGGGGAAAGTATATAAACATGTAAATGAACATGTTACAAAAAGAATTTTCCAAAATGCATTTCCCATTTGTGAAAAATCATCATTTTTCCAAATAGTTCAAAACACGAAAGTATGAGGTACTTGAATTTTGATGTTTTGACATAAATCAACTATTGAAACTTTGTGAAATGTTTTTATAGACTTAGTAAAACATGTATAAACTGATATTGAAGTCTATAAACTAATAAGATAGTATTTTCACAAAATTGCATATTCTATGCAATGTTTTCAAAAACACAATAGAGTATGAAACATATGAATATATATATGAATGTAAATTTGTTTCATATCTATATAGCTAAACCAAAACACAATAATAAATATGAAATGTGTAATCTCATATTTATGAACATGAAAACTCAAAACTATGTATGTATATATATACCTATATATATATATATGGAAACCAAAACATATATGTATATATGAAACTATATATATATATATATACATGAAAACCAATATAATGTGTGTGTGTAATATTGAACTTAGAGTATCTAGCACACATAATATAAAACCTAAACTAAATTACCCAAGCCGATCTTGATCTTCAATAAGCTTGACTTGGTACACTTTGCGGATGAAGCTTGAACTTGATCTTTAACTTGAATTGTATGTTGCTTCACTCCACAATTCCGCCAACCTCCATTTGATATCGTCGTTATGGCGCAATCCATCCATCCTCCAACTACGTTGTTTGTCTATAAAACATAGGAATGCACAAACACTAGACAAACAACATTAGTAATAAATTGTTTGTTAAACATCATCAAAATAAGAAGGCCAACAATTAGCATTGAAGCAATGATAAATATTGTTCTAAATGTCAACTCAAAATATGTGATTATTTGTCATAGGGGCTTTAAGGATAAATACATCTCTTTTATCAAAGATTAGGAGTTGATTACCAGAGAAGTGTAGATCATACCTCTTTTCAAGAAGTTGGCCCATACTAAGTAAATTGTTCTTCATATTCGGCACATAGAATACATCGAAAATAAATTTGTGGTCTTCGTTCTTGAGCTTGATGAGAACTCACTATTTTCCCATTACTGGTATAGTGTTGTCATCGGCAAACTTGACTTTGGACCGCATCGAGTCATCCAGGTCCACGAACAACTCCTTCTTTCCACACACGTGATTAGAACATCCAGTGTTAAGAAACTATGTGTTTTAGTTTGATTCTTCATTGGTTGCCGTGACCACCAATCAAGTGTGGTTGTCTTCATCACCACTTTCTTGTACAAATCGAACTTCTTCTTCGGATTGGGAATTATCTCTGTACTTTCACTCCTTTGCATAGTTGTCATATCTATGACATATGTAACATTCACTGTTTGATTTATAAAAATTTCCTCTACCATGTCCAAAGCCTTGACCTTGACCTTGATAATTGAATTTGATTGATAATTACTTCTATGATTACCGTCATCTCTTTGATTATTGTTATAACTGCCACGTCCTTGGCTATTGTAGTATCCGTGTCCTTGGTTGTTGCAGTTTTCGTATACACATCCTTTGCCACAGAAATTTCCTCCTCGCTGGTCTCTTTCATACTGCGCTCCTTTGTTATTTTTTATAAAAGCTTGACTTTGAAAAACTTTCTCAAGGGGCTTATTGATTGACCACTCATTCATGCGTTGCTCGTGAACTTCTAAGATACTCATCAACTCATTAACTGTCATATTGGACTAATCCTTCAATTCTTCGATTGCCACCATGATATGATCAAATTTTATTGTAAGACAACGCAATATCTTCTCCACAATTGCTAAATCTATAACCTTCTCCCCGTTTATTTTTATTTAATTTGTCAAAGAAAGTACTTGAGTCATGTAATCTACACCACTTTCAGCGGGTTCCATTTGCAAACTTTTAAATTGACGCCTCAATGTTTGAAGCCTAACTTTTTCACCTTATCAAATTCATGGTACAATGTCTCCAAAATATCCCACGCTTGCTTTGCTGTAGTTGCTCCGTCAATCTTCTAAAAAACTAAACCATTCACTCCTTGATGGATGTAGAATAACACCTTTCGATCCTTCTTCTTGATCTCACCGTGTCGGGGGCATTCGTATTTCATAGTCAGAGGTGAAATTCTTGGATTTATGAAAGACAAACAACTGTGAAAGCATTTGCCAAGGATGTTTTCATTAATCAAGAACGAAAGTTGGGGGCTCGAAGACGATCAGATACCGTCCTAGTCTCAACCATAAACGATGCCGACCAGGGATTCGCGAATGTCGCTTTTAGGACTCCGCAAGTACCTTATGAGAAATCAAAGTTTTTGGGTTCCGGGGGGAGTATGGTCGCAAGGATGAAACTTAAAGGAATTGACGGAAGGGCACCACCAGGAGTGGAGCTGTAGGCTTTCTTCTCAGCTTCATTTGCACTATCTGTGAGATCGGCAACTCCGTTCTCTATGTCACCCAATATATCTTGATATTCAAACAACACCTTCATCTACACTCTCCACCAATGATAATTCTTCCCATCTAATATAGGGATAGAAGGTGACGTCTTCTCGTTTAGATTGCTCGTGGTTCTGATATCACTGTTGGAGCAATCAACGATAAAGCAAATAGAAGTATAATATGTACGAGGAGAGATTTAGTAGGAGAAGTAAATAAAAAAGAATTCTTTTTTAACTCTATATTACTGTAGCTACGGTACTTGGATTTTTTGTTCTCTGTTTTTTTTCTCTTAGATAGAAGGATGCATGAATGCCTATTTAAAGGCTTTACAAATTGTTTCATAATAGAATTCTAGTATGACTATAATACCTAGAGATAACTAACTCAAATCCTTTTAGAATTAGGATTAACTTCAAAAACTTGAAGGGAGGAAAAGGTGGAGAGGAGGCTATATTATCAGATTGGTATAGTTTTTCGACAAGACTCAGAAAATGTAGTGAAAATATAATAAGCAAAAAATAAAAAAAAATCAAATCAATACAAGGAACACATGAGACTTTTATAGTGGTTTGGATCAAAATCTTATATCCACTCTTTCTTCTCGTGAAGGGCCTTCTTTACTATGACCAGAGTTCACCTAAATCACAACCTGACTCAATAGGATTCAAAGACTGCACCCTAGAATCTACCCAAAATAAACCGTCTAACCTAACTCTTCATAATAACTAGAAGAAACCTAGCTCTAGCCAACTAAACCCTTAATTACCTCGGCTTGAGTATGCCTTCAAACACATAAATTTGAAATACAACAACCAAAATAACTAAAGTGCAAAAACAATAATCTTACAGCTCTCTATCAAACCGTTCTTCAAATTAATGAACATGAAGAGCCGTGAAGAAGCGGTGTAGCGATGTAAACATAGGACACTCCTCCATTGAATCAAACTCTAATGAAAAGCATGCTGAGAAGAAGCTGAACGAAGCCTATAGAAGAAGTTGAACGTGGCTTAGGGAATTGATCACCTCCCCCCCTCTCAAACCCTAGAATAAATATCTATCTTGTTGTGTTTTTGCCTCCTTGAACTTCTTTTTAATTATAATCTCCAACTCCTCTTAAATAGATACTAATAGAACATGAAAGAGATACCCAAATCTAAGTGCAAATAGGAGATCAAACGGGTCAATGAACAGCTGAGATTTAAATCTTAAAAACTACCAAAATTTTTCATAACCGTCGATGGTTGATCACGACCATCGATGGTCCCTTGGTGATCATCAATGTTTCACTATAGCCATTGACGGTGCTAATTCTGATTTATGGATTTCTTTGATTGTCTATTATAACCATCAATTGTTCACTTTGGGTCACTGTAGACCATCAATGGGTCACAGTAGACCATCAATGGTGCCAATTCCTATTTCTATTTTTCTTCGGCTGGCTCCTCTAAGCATCAATGAGATGCTTGACCATTGATGATTGTCTCTTGATCATTGATGGTTCGAAGGCTAAAATCAATATTCATGTTTATTTTTGCATTATTTTGAACCATATCTTACTTGTACATGTTTATATCTGAAATATATCATCTCACAAAATATATCAGTAGTAAATGAGAGTTTGTTTTTATTCAAACAAGAGATATTGTACGAACAATGTTCTAACAATCTCATATGAATAATGTTCTAATAGTCTCCCCCTTTTGATAATAACAAAACTTGAAATTTGAAATACTGAATGTAAAAGATGGTGAGATATATATTCAGTACAAAATAAGCACAAAACATAACTCATGCAAACGATATATGATATACAAAGCTCCCTCTACAATTATGCATAGATAAAAGTATTAAATGCGTGTAGGATTTCCAAAAACTCCCCAAAACAAATCATCAAGTGTTCAAAAAAATTTTAAATCTACAAATCAATCATGAAATCAATTTGAAAAACTTTATAAAGTAAAAACACTCATGAAATATTTTAAAATTTCACCCCCCCTTTTGTTATTAGCAAATAAACAAGTCGAGAGTATTATGACGCCCCAGGGTTCACACAAGGCTGCATTCCAAGGTAAAACCCGAATGGTCAAACCTGCTAAGCACCAATACCATGCTACGACATGTTTCACCATCATAGTCACTATCGCTCTAGTAGAGTTAACAAATAGGTGAAGGTACAAAACAGATAAATAATGGAAATAGTATAAAAATAGAATATGCACAGAAGAAACATGGGAGTAATCAACAAATGAGCCCAACTGAAATAGAATAAGAATATCTCTGAACTATAATAATGTACCATGCCTTAAAATAAAGAGTCAAAGAAATCTCACTAAGGCACACTGCCTCTACAAAATAAAATACGATCTCTAGAGTCTAAAGAAGAACAACTACTATGGAGCTCTATAAATAAATACTAATAAAATAATAAGATGGATGCTAAGATGTGACTCCATCAACCTGCGACACTCCGTACGCTTGACTCATCTCCTTAAAAGAGGGAAAACAACGAGTGTCAAGCACTACCGAGATTATCTCTACCGCTCCTAAGGGGAAGAGGTAGTAGTATATAAAAAAATACTAGTTAGTACATATAAGTATAAAGTCATCAACACTACATCAAAAAGAAATTGGTATTTAGAGATTCATAACACGAGAATGGGTACGTCAAGCGAAATAATCCATATAAGAAAACTCTCATATATATACCTTGTATCCCAAATTATGAATCTCTAAATATCATTCTCAACTAAGAATAAAAATATATGAGAAATTAGTAATTATAAATCCAGAAGTTGAGACTGGTACGTCGATCGAAATAATCCAAACAAGGAAACCCTCATGTATATACTATATATCTCAAGCTATGAATCGCAAAGTGAAACAACGATACTCTTGTAAGGTTCGCACAATAACATGTGTGTTAAACTTGTTGGCCTTCTTGTTTTGATGATGTTTAACAAATAATTTATCACTAATGTTGTTTGTCTAGTATTTGTGTTTTCTTATTTATTATAGACAAACAACGTTGTTGGAGGATGGATGGAATCGAGCCTTAACGATCATATCAAATGGAGGTTGACGGAATTGTGGAGTGAAGCAACGTCAATTCAAGTTAAAGATCCAATTACAAGCTTCTTTCGCAAAGTTTACCAAGTCATGCTCATTGAAGACCTTCATCAAGCTTGGGTATATTTAGTATAGGTTTATATTATGTGTGTTTAATACTCTAAGCTCAATATCACACACACACGTTTGGTTTGGTTTATCGTCGTTTTGGATTATAGACTTAACGATATTATTTTATATCTTTTATCAAGTTTGTAAATCTATTGGAAAGATTTCAAAACTTTGTTTAAACTCATTTTGTCAAGATCAAGCTTTTACAAGTCCATACTTATGTGATTTTGCAAAATAATGAGATTCCATAATTGGAAAATGCAAATTGGAAAATTATTTTTTGTAACATGTTCAAAATCACATTTGCAAACATTTCCCAAAGTTTCATCAAGTTTGAAATTGATTTGTTACGTTTAATTGAATTTACAAAATCATGTTTTTGTTCGTGCACATGTTCGTGCAAGTTTTACAAAACAGATGAGTTTTCATAAATGGGAAGTGGTATTTAAGAAATTCTTTCTTTAACATGTTTATCTATATGTTTAGAAACTTCTCTCAAAATTTTACTATTTTTGGAGTTGATTTACTATGCCCAATTGATTTTACAAAATCGTGTATGTCAGCAGTTTTTCAGAAACTGTAAATCTGTATTCAAACATTTATTTCTCTCAACTGGGAAAAGCTTTTTCAGAAATTCTTTCTCTAACATATTATTCTACATGTCTAAAACCTTCCTACAACATTTCATAATTTTTGGAGCTGATTTACTATTTTTAATTGATTTTACAAAATTGATACGCAGTACTACAGTACCCGCTGTGAACCGCCAAACTCTCTGGAGGTTGGTTACTGTAGCTAATGGCTATATTTTCCAGATTTGTATATATCCATTATTTTGTCTTTTTGCTTAGTTTTCTTGGGTTTTTAGGCTTGTTTCATGAGCCTATATATACTCCATGCCATCATACTTCTAAGGGCACTCAAGAATGTTTTAAACAAGTCTTTAAACAAGGTTTAAGTGTGTTTTTAGTGTTTGTTTAGTTTGAAGATTGTTTTCACAAGTGAAGGAGATCATCTTCTTGTTTGGGCTTCAAATCTTCATCTCTCCATCTTGTCATCTATTGGAGAAGTTTTCTAAATTCTATCTAGCTTTACATTTGTTTAGTTATTTGATTATCTTTCTTTAAAGCTAGTTTTTATATTGAGTTTAGATTTGATTTTACTCATTGTTACACACATCCACTTGAGCTTATTGTATTTGCATACATAGTGTATTAGGGTTGTGAGAGATTATAACATTGAGTTGTGCTTCATTGAGTTCTCCCCTTGTATGAGAGAACAAATAATTTATTGTTAAATTGTGAGATTGTAAGGTTTTCGGTGAACTAGAAAACCGAGTGTGTTGTGAAAGTTTTCGGTGAACTAGAAAACCAAGTGTGAGGAGTGAACGTTGATCGGTGAGCGTTGAAAACCGACACTGTGAGGTGTAAACGTTATTCGGGTGAGCGTAGAAAACCCGGTTGTGATAGTGGATTTCTCCCCGGGAGTGGGGAGCGGAGACATAGGACGGAAGGTCCGAACTCCGTGATCATATCTTGTGTTTGAGTGTGCTTTGACGTTTATTTATACTTGTGTTTATATTTCTTATCGCCATTGTCATTAGCTCATTATTTATATGATCCACTATATAGTTCATATTGTTTACCCTTGTGTTAGTTTGCATATCCTTGCATATATCATATTGTATATCTATTTGGTAGGATATATCACCTTGTGTTAGTTTTATATCCTTGCACATACATTGCCTATATCTCTTTATTAGGATATATCTTGTTGTTCATATTGCTTATCCTAGCTTATATTCTTGTTGTATTTCATACTTGCTAGGATAACTTATTAATTAATTTTAATTGGTATTTAAATCGGATTAGATTAGCATAAGACCCTAATCACCCCCCCTCTAGGGTCTAACAATTGGTATCAGAGCTTGGTGCTCTTTGATTTAAGGTCTAGCCGCCTTGAGTTAAAGATCCAAGTTATCTTTTTGTGCTAATCTTGTTTTGATTGCATTTGTATCTTGCTTGTATATTTTTACAATTTATGGATATGAATGATGCATCTTGTTTAGGCTATGATTCTAGTATTGCTCCTAGATTAGATAATTTCTCCTATGCCCAATGGTGTGTTAGATTTAAGCTATTTGTTAGATCTAAACATTTTGATTTATGAGAAATTATAGATGATGCTTATATTGTGCCCATTTTGGAGAAATCCAAATGGAATAAAAATGATCATCGAATGTTTACTATGAACAACATTTTGTTAAAATATTTGCTAAATGCTTTTAACTCATCTATGTCTAACAAGTTTGTTCATTTTGATAGTTCTTACACCTTATGGAAATTTATTGAAGCACATCAAGGGGACTTGGAGGCGATCCAACAAGCTTTGGAGGATCCGACTTCAAGTTCATGTGGAGCATCATGCACACGGCCACTAGGCGATAGCCCTAGTGAGGTTTGCGAGTTCGAATCTATTAATGATTTACCTAATGATGAACTTGCTTGTGCTAGTGAAAAATTATTGCATGCCTTTAACAAATTGCAAAATGATTTCATTGATTTACAAAGCAAGCATGTAATTTTGAAATCCGATCATGAGTCTTTAACTTCTGAGTTTGATACTATTTCTAATGAAAATATGATCCTTAAAGAAAACAATAAAAAATTAAAATTGGATCATGATTCTTTGCTTTCAAACTTTGCCAAGTTAACTCATGAAAGATATAATGCCATGTTAGAAGTAAAGAACATACAAAATGATACTGCTTCTTTTATAGATGATTATTTATGTTCTACTTCTAAAAGTGCATATGTGCCTAAAAATGAAGACTTGAATCTTATGAAAAAATGCATTTCATCTTTAGATTCAACTTTGAAAATATGTTTTGATAATCATAAGAGGCTTATGGATATGTGTGCCAAGTCTAAGTCATCATCTACTCATCATGCACACATATATAGCAAAGTTTATAAGTGTTCAATTTGCGGCCGTAAAGGCCATCTTGCTAAATTTTGCTATGATGCACACAAACATAAGAATTCTAATGCTCCTTGTGCATCTCATGTAGCTTCTTCATCTTGTGCACTTACACATTCACATGCTCATTCTCACAAAGTTCATCATAAGCATGCTAGTGTGTTCAAGTGTGATATTTGTGGTCGTTTTGGCCATTTGGTAAAATTTTGCAATGATTTGAAAAAGACTTCACCTTTGCCAAATGACTTTATTAAGCCACAAAAGTTTAAATGTGATGTTTGTGGTAGATATGGCCACTTAGGAAAGTTTTGTTTTGATAATGTTTCTCATTTGTAATATAATTTAAAAGAAAAATCTTTATTTGCAAATGTTTCCCGTACACGAGCTAATGGTTCACAAAAACAAATGGATCTCTTTCATTGCACAAATTGCAATCAGAAGGGTCATTTGAGCGATTATTGCTTTGACCGTGTTAGTACACTACATGCGCCTAAAAGGGTTCACAACCCTAGGGCTTTAAGCTTGAATGATAGGGGTCATGTCCCAAACCAATCCGGCACCAATAATTCTTGGGTGCCAAAATGATTTTTAAACCAAGAATTTTAGTGTTCTTATTTTTCCTTTTCTTGGTTTTTGAAAATTATATTTTTAAAATCTTTTGATTATGAAAACAATTTTTCTTTTATCAAATCTTTTGTTTTCATGATTATTAATCTTGATTTTGATGAGAGGTTTGTGCATATATAACCCTCCGGGTTTATTGGGTATTTATTCCCAAATCATGTTTACCGGATGCTAGAATGTTTATATGGGTTGATACTAGCTCAAGAGCTAGATATAGTTGCCTCTCTTGATTTTTGAAGCAATGATGATTTAATTTTGTGTTTTTGGATTTAAACTTTGATTTATGATTTCTTTTGGTTGATTTGTTTTCATTTGAAAACTTTTTGCATGATTCTCATGTTTTCTCTTCTTTTGATTTCATAAATCTACCTTCACAAATGGTTTTTATGTTCGTTGATATGAGACACTATTTTTCACCTCGATATATCTATATATGTTCTCATTTGTCTTTTTTTATGTGAGTGATGTTTAGCATATTTTTCATGTATGCATACTCACATGTTTGCCATGATCTTTTATTGCTTATATTCTATATGGCATTTTGATAGGGGGAGCTATTCCCTTTTCTATTTTTGTTTTTATACTCACCTATGCTTATTGATAGGGGGAGCTTTCGCTCTCTTAATTCTTTTGTCCCCTTTTTGATGTTATCAAAGGGGGAGAAATATTGTGAGTATATTCTTTTTTGTTTATATGCATGATATAATATTCTTTATATATTCATTTCCTTTCATGCATATATCCTTTTTGTAAATTATTTATCATCATCAAAAAGAGGGAGATTGTTGGCCTTCTTGTTTTGATGATGTTTAAGAAACAATTTACCACTAATGTTGTTTGTTTAGTATTTGTGTTTTCTTATTTATTATAGACAAACAACGTTGTTGGAGGATGGATGGAATCGAGCCTTAACGATCATATCAAATGGAGGTTGGCGGAATTGTGGAGTGAAGCAACGTCAATTCAAGGTAAATATCCAATTACAAGCTTCTTCCGTAAAGTTTACCAAGTCATGCTCATTGAAGACCTTCATCAAGCTTGGGTATATTTAGTATAGGTTTATATTATGTGTGTTTAATACTCTAAGCTCAATATCACACACACACGTTTGGTTTGGTTTATCGTCGTTTTGGATTATAGACTTAACGAAATTATTTTATATCTTTTATCAAGTTTGTAAATTTATTGGAAAGATTTCAAAACTTTGTTTAAACTCATTTTGTCAAGATCAAGCTTTTACAAGTCCATACTTATGTGATTTTGCAAAATAATGAGATTCCATAATTGGGAAATGCAAATTGAAAAATTCTTTTTTGTAACATGTTCAAAATCACATTTGCAAACATTTTCCAAAGTTTCATCAACTTTGAAATTGATTTGTTACGTTTAATTGAATTTACAAAATCATGTTTTTGTTCGTGCACATGTTCGTGCATGTTTTACAAAATAGATGAGTTTTTATAAATGGGAAGTGGTATTCAAGAAATTCTTTCTTTGACATGTTTAGAAACTTCCCTCAAAATTTTACTCTTTTTGGAGTTGATTTACTATGCCCAATTGATTTTACAAAATCGTGTATGTTAGCAGTTTTTCAGAAACTGTAAATCTGTGTTCAAACATTTATTTCTCTCACCTGGGAAATGCTTTTTCAGAAATTCTTTCTCTAACATGTTATTCTACATGTCTAAAACCTTCCCACAAAATTTCATAATTTTTGGAGCTGATTTACTATTTTTAATTGATTTTACAAAATTGATACGTAGTGCTACAGTACCCGGGGTCGACCGCCAAACTCTCTGGAGGTTGGTTACTGTAGCTAACGGCTATATTATCCAGATTTGTATATATCCGTTATTTTGTCTTTTTGCTTGGTTTTCTTGAGTTTTTGGGCTTGTTTTATGAGCCTATATATACTCCATGCCATCATACTTCTAAGGGCACTCAAGAATGTTTTAAACAAGTTTTTAAACAAGGTTTAAGTGTGTTTTTAGTATTTGTTTAGTTTGAAGATTGTTTTCACAAGTGGAGGAGATCATCTTCTTGTTTGGGCTTCAAATCTCCATCTCTCCATCTTGTCATCTATTGGAGAAGTTTTCTAAACTCTACCTAGCTTTACATTTGTTTAGTTATTTGATTATCTTTCTTTAAAGCTAGTTTTTATATTGAGTTTAGATTTGATTTTACTCATTGTTACACACACCCACTTGAGCTTATTGTATTTGCATACATAGTGTATTAGGGTTGTGAGAGATTATAACATTGAGTTGTGCTTCATTGAGTTCTCCCCTTGTATGAGAGAACAAATCATTTATTGTTAAATTGTGAGATTGTAAGGTTTTCGGTGAACTAGAAAACCGAGTGTGTTGTGAAAGTTTTCGGTGAACTAGAAAACCGAGTGTGAGGAGTGAACGTTGATCGGTGAGCGTTGAAAACCGATACTGTGAGGTGTAAACGTTATTCAGGTGAGCGTAGAAAACCCGGTTGTGATAGTGGATTTCTCCCCGGGAGTGGGGAGCGGAGACGTAGGACGGAAGGTCCGAACTCCGTGATCATATCTTGTGTTTGAGTGTGCTTTGGCGTTTATTTATACTTGTGTTTATATTTCTTATCGCCATTGTCATTAGCTCATTATTTATATGATCCACTATCTAGTTCATATTGTTTACCCTTGTGTTAGTTTACATATCCTTGCATATATCATATTGTATATATATTTGGTAGGATATATCACCTTGTGTTAGTTTTATATCCTTGTACATACATTGCCTATATCTCTTTATTAGGATATATCTTGTTGTTCATATTGCTTATCCTAGTTTATATTCTTGTTGTATTTCATACTTACTAGGATAACTTATTAATTAATTTTAATTGGCATTTAAATCGGATTAGATTAGCATAAGACCCTAATCACCCCTCTCTAGGGTCTAACAAAACTTCCTTACTCAATCGTTCTATGGCAATAGGTTTTATCTCCCTATTCCGGATATGCTTCCAGATGATCGTACAATGGTGAATAGGCACATCAGCCATACTCGAAAAAATACACCGATCACTTTCGAGTATTTGGTACAACCGAGGTCTTATTACAGGAAAAACAACCAAATACTCCTAGTGTGGTACAACCGAGGTCTCATTACGGGATAAACAACCACACTGAGCATCTATAACTAATGAGCAATGCTTTATCATATGTTATTTTACTTCCATCAACTTAATGTGTGTCAAGTATCCAGACAATGCATGTCAAGTCAATATATACTAAGTGTACGTACATAAATCTCGATGTGCGTGTTAATATCTGGTGCTCACTAACATCTCTGGTGTTAAACAACTCATAAGGTCCATAATACAACATAACAACGTCGAGAAACATCTCTTGAAAATAGAAACAATGAAGAAAAACATACACATGACAAATGTGTGATGGGTAGTCGACCGCATATATGTGGCGGTTGACCGTGACGTCTTTCAGGAGTTGCACATGCCTCTTCCTGGCACGCGGTCGACTGCCGCTTAGGCGTGGTCGATCGGACTCGATTCTAGAGTTTTGTATAGGTTTTGCACTGTGTTGTGTTCGTGACGTGTGTTTGTGATCTAAACTGGTTTAATCATTATACTGAAACATGTATAGAACATGGTGAACATTAGATTATTATCTCTGAGAAATATTAAACATATATAACATGATTAATTGCATAATGAAACATACTTAAACCCTTAAACATGCATGAAACATCAATATGACAATTAAAATTATCAATCTCGATTAAACAACTTTATTGATTACTTTCAGATCTTAGAACACTTCTAAAATTTCGTTCTTAATCTTTTAAACATGAAAAGACCTAGTCTTTATACATATAATATAAAAGATTTGATTTTTATACACAAATTTGTCAATTTGGCTCTATAAAAATCATTGGAAACTCATTTAAAATTCTTTAAAATAGGGAAAAAGGATTAGCAGAGATGAATCTCTCCTAAGACTTGTTTTAAAACGTGCAAGATGAAGTTCCTAAGCAGATCTCCAAGTTGCAAACCGAAAATCCCGCCTTAAAGCCTTTAATCTTTCGGAAAAATCAATTTAAGGTTTGTAGAAAAGTTTGGTGGCTGCTAGGGTTTTAAAAATATGAAAGAATACTGAAAATCTCGTGAACAATGTGTATCTATAGCAGAGAAAACGAATATGGGCCTCAAATACCCAAAACCAACTCAGATCAGGAAAAACAGAAAATAGGTTCCGCGATCGATTGTGGCGATCGACCGGGCTGCGGTCGACCGTGGCGGTCGACCGTATTAGGAATTTCTAGTTCCTCAAGATTTTACCTTTGTGCATGTTTTTGACTCGTTCTATTCTCATGTATGAACTTGTTTATACTCAAAATAATTGTAAATGTACTCATACACTATTTAATAATATTTATCTCAATAAATATCCATTTATAATAATTAATCACATATTAATTCAATTTATCAATCATTAACTCAAATTTTCTAGAGTTTTACATTCACCCTACCTTAAAAGAATTTCATCCTTGGAATTTCGTGATTGTATCTTAAATATTGATAATACGAGAAAAGCACTGGGAGGGGATAATTTAGATAAGGAAACCCTCCTGTATACATCTTGTACCATAAATCCTCAGATTCGAAACATAAGCAATATTTAAACTTAACAATCTAGAATGCACGCACTCTCACTTAACTCCTAATTAGACGAAACTAGTACGTTGGGCAAAAAATCCAAACATGGAACCCCCATATATATACCATATGTTCTAAGTGATTAAGAGCTAAGTGTTAGTGCCTCATTCTAGCGTTAAATATAAATGTGGCATAAAAACATAATGTAATTACTAATGCATAAAAGTATACTTAATATCAACATTTTATCTACTCAAACAGATGTGAGTAGTTACGACTTATATCCTTTTTGCGCTTTCAATAAACTTCTTCGGCTCCTTGCCGATTCTATTGAACTTTCACTAAAGAAATCACTTTGTTTCTAAGCCTTTTGTTTTCTCTAACAGTAATGTAAATCGGTATCTCTACGGTAATCAAATCATCCTAAATCTCAATACTTGGTGTATCAATCACACTCTGCTGCTCCTCATCGCGCAAGTGCCTCTTGAGCATTAAAACATAAAATACCGTGTATACTTGACCTCAATACTAAAAAATCAAATCTAAATGATGTAACTCCAACATGCTCAAAATTTCTGAACGGATTAACATATCTTAGGGTACGTTTTCCCTTGTCTACTGAATCGCTGAACGCCCTTTATAGAAGATACTTTTATTGTTATAAAATCTCTAACATGAAACTTTAGAGGTTGTCACCTTTTATCTGTATTACTCTTTTGCCAACTATGAGTGGCAAGAATATGTTCTCAAATCAATATTACATTCCTTCTTAATGTGCTCTCACAACTTTTGGTCTAAATAATAACTATTCTCCGGCTCTGCCCACTAATAAGCAATCTACAAGGTCTCCCATACAACGCCTCATACGGTGCAATAGACATTCAATAACTGTTGTTATAAATGAATTTCATCAATAGGGTTGTGGTCATCTTGTTTGTCCTGATAATCCATATCGTATGCTTGCAATATATTCTCCAAAAGTGTAAAGTAGACACCAATCCTTGGTTTGATACAATCATCTTTAGAACTTCATGAAATCTCACTATTTCCTAAATAACTATCTTTGCATACATT
Organism: Asparagus kiusianus; assembly: GCA_022839385.1. Taxonomy (NCBI): domain Eukaryota; kingdom Viridiplantae; phylum Streptophyta; class Magnoliopsida; order Asparagales; family Asparagaceae; genus Asparagus; species Asparagus kiusianus. Next base: position 60,638 of record BQKN01063404.1, read on the forward strand.
TCCACTGTATAAGTTGTTTTCAAGGGTAAAAAAATGCTTTGGTTTCGTCAACCAATATACTATCATCCAAAAGATTCATTTTCTTTCTTTGATCTCGGCAACCCTACAATGAAATCCATAGAAACATCTACCCACTTCCATTTTGAAATGGGTAAAGGTTATAGGGTTCCAGATGGTCTCTGATGTACTGCCTTCACTTATTAGCAGGTAAAATATTTTAACTACATATTTCAAAATCTCCTTATGCATGCCGCTCTGTTAACATGTCCTTTCAATTCTTGGTATATTTCTTATGTGTCTAGATGTACTGTATACTTAGTACTATATGCCTCATCAAATCCTTCTTAAGTTGTGGATATCCCGACATCACTAGCCGACCCTTAATTCGGAAACCCCCGTCAGTGTCGATGGTTCATTCTGCTTTAGTCTCTATAGAAGCTTCCTTCTTTCGGATTTTTAATCTAAGAATCTCCTAACTGGGTAGTGATCTTTCCATAAATCTAATATGACTTCACTGATAAAGCTCCTAAGAAAAAGTTGTTTCCGCTAATCTCCTGTCTAAAGCTAATCTGGCTGAGAGTGTAAAGTTCTCGATGCAATAAACATTAAACACTTCAAAACTGTATATTCACATCAACGCTTTATACTCAATGCGTCTGCGACAACACTCGTCTTTTCTTAAGGATACTAAATTGCAAACTCATAATCTTTAATAAACTCAACTCTTTGCCGCTGCCTCTGGTTAACTTTCTTCTGGGATGAAGGTACTTCCAAGCTCTTATAATCTGTATATAGTTTCATTTGTACTCCATATAAATAATGTCTTAATTTCTTCAATGCGAAAACCATTGTTGCTATCTCCAAACAATATATGGAATAGTTTTGCTCATGAGTCCTCAATTATCTTAAAATACAAATCTTTCCTCTCTGGGTCCGCGTCAAAACACCTCTAAGACCTAATACATTCACATACGTGTAAATAATCAAAAAATTTATCACTAATCGAAATAACCATCATTGGTGTTGTAATCAATTTAACATTCAGATGTTTTTTGGCACTCTATGCTTCAAATAAATTGTACATCCTTCTTCGTAAAGCGTGTAAGCGACATCAAAATCTTCAAAAAATCTTGAAGTACCTTTCTATAATAGCCGGTCCAAAACTAAGAAGTTATAAAACTTTGAAACAATCTACACCTTAGCTGGATTTTACTGCAATGCCCTCTCGGCTGATAATATGTTCCAAAATTCAGATCTTAGATAAGTAGAATTCATACTTGCTAAAAATTAGCGTATAGCTAGTGCTCCTGCAACGTCTGTAATGCTAACCTTGAATGTTGTTTATGCTTAGCTTCCAATCCCGAATAGATAGGAATATCATCGATGAATACTATAACGAATTGGTCCAAGTATGGACAAAAAACCTGATTCATGAATCCCACAAATACCGTGGGTGCAATGGTCAGTCCAAATGGCATGAAAAGAAACTCAAAAGACTCATATCGAGTTAGAAAGGCGGTCTTAGGGATATCCATCTCCTGAATTCGCAACAATTTATAACTAGAACGAAAATTAATCTTCGAGAAACTGCACCCAGCCGCGCTCTACCGATCAACCAAATCATAAATCCTCTACAGCAGATATCTAACTGGATCTAAAACTTCTTCATCTCAACAAGTGTTATATGATAAGGTGCTAGGGGTATCAGTGTAGTGCCTGGCTATAACTTAATGTAAAACTCGACCTCTCTCACTGGAGGTAAACCTGGTATGTCCTGCAAGACATCATGATACTCTGAGACCAATCATGTCTCACTTAAATCTACACCCTGATCCCATCTCATCACCTCCTTGACGTATGCCAGAAATGACTCCGCATTCTGGTTACCTTATGGGGTTGCTATAAACTAAACAAATCTATCGAATACTCACAAAATGACTATCTTTAGCAACATTCGATACTAACGTGGTAGAAAAATAATCAATCCATACCAAAACATCACATCAAGCTCGGGTATGTATGCAAAACAGATTAACCAACTTTGAACTTACACTCATCTAAGCTGATAATGCATCTCCTACAATTACTCTCTAAGAGGAATGCCTCTGCCAAAGGAATGAAGACTAAAAAAGGATCGTCTAGAGATTGTGTAACTAATCGAAAGCTATCCATGATATCATATTGTGAAGTCCCCAAAACATATGAATTTAGAAGGTGTTCACGGAGAACATACCTTCCACTATGACTTTGCTCATATCAAGATCTTATAAAATATCTCAAATACTTGATTGATCATTATGTTCTGCTACACCGAAGGCTATGAGCATGTGAATCTCTTGGACTCTGAGGTAGCTCCTGATTTGCATGCATCTGATCTTCAATTCTCGAAGCTGACAGAGGTGGTTCGATTCTCTGTTATTGGCCATGCCCGCGATTCTGCGGCTTCTGGTTCTGGTCTCTTTCCTTTTGTCCTCCTAGTGCTTTGCGACAATCTCTCGCTCTATGTCCAACCTTGTGGCATTTATAATGTGCACCCTGCATTTTGCGCTGTTTTCGTGCTCGCTGTACCTTTTGTGAGTCCTGACTCTTGCTTTGCTAGCCTCTCATTGATTCTCCATGACACTCTGCAGCTCTATGGCTGAATTTGTTATAGTTATAATAAAATCCTAAAAAATCTGCGCTGCTTTGTAGTTATTTGATCCGGTTGTCCCCTCGGACTGGTATTATTCTGTTGATTTTTATTATCTAGTTGAGGCTCTTCTGGTCATGCAAATGTCCTCTTGTTCTCGCCCTTGCCTCTAGTTTCTCCTGTCTTAGGGCTCTCTTCTTTTCTTGTAGCTTCAATGGTAGTTGGGGTTGGTACAACTTCTGATGACACCTTTATAATAGACTCAGCTGGTGTGAGTGGTGGAGGAACTTCAAATGATGGTGCTGCTGGCGACATCTGGTTGTCTAAATGCTCTTCTAGGGCTGCTATTCTAGCTGTAAATGATGCTAGGATGCTGATCAAATACTATAGAGCCTACTGAGGCTCAAGCTCTGAATCAGCTTGCTCTGCTCGTCCTGACATCTACGATTTTTAAAATAGAGCAACACATAGTAAATGGGATCCTAGGTACAAAAATAGAATGTATACCGATAGGAAAATAGTATTATGTATCACTCACAACATGCTTTATAATTCAAGCAAATAGTTCATAAAAAAGTTTTTGGTAATTTTTGTGTATATATATATATATATATATATATATATATATATATATATATAAAATACGTCCTCACTCATATTAGGAATTCCTATCGGACTCTATACATGATTCCTATGAAACCCTATCATAGCTCCACAATATGACACGGGAATGATCCTAAGGATACTAGAACTTGGCTCTAATACCAACTATGACGTCTCAGGGTTCACACAAGGCTGCAGTCCAAGGTGAAATCTGGATTGTCAAACCTACCAAGCATCAACACCATGCTACAACATGTTTCACCATCACAGTTACTATCTCTCTAGTAGAATCAATAAATAGGTGAAGGTACAAAACATGCAAATAATGGAAATAGTACAAGAACAGAATATGCACAAAAGAAGCATGAGAATAATCAACAAATGAGCCCAACTGAAATAGAATAAGAATATCACAACTATAATAATGTACCATGTCTTAAAATAAAGAGTTAAAGAAATCTCACTAAGGCACACTACCTCTACAAAATAAAATACAATCTCTAGAGTCTGAAGATGAACAACTACTATGAAGCTCTATAAATAACTACTAATAAAATAAATAAGATGGATACTAAGATGTGACTCCATCAACCTGCGACACTCCATACGCTTGACTCGTCTCCTGAAAAGAGGAGAAACAACAAGCATCAACCGCTAGCGAGATCATCTCTACCGGCCCCAAGGGGAAGGGGTAGTAGTATATAAGAAATACTGGTTAGTACATATAAGTATAAAGTCATCAACACTACACTAAAAAGAAATTGGTATTTAGAGATTCATAACACGAGAATGGGTACGTCAAGCGAAATAATCTAAACATGGAAGCCCTCATGTATATACCTCGTATCCCAAATTATGAATCGCTAAATATCAATCTCAACTAAGAATAAAAATGTAAGTGAAATTAGTAATTAGAAATCCAGAAGTCGAGACTGGTACGTCGAGTGAAATAATCCAAACAAGGAAACCCTCATGTATATACCATATATCTCAAGCTATGAATCACTAACTACTAACTTCATACCTATATATGAACAATCATCGCATACAAAAATATTACAGCTTCTACCCTCGTTCGTAATGAAACAATTTGTCACAATCTCAGACTACCCTCAGGTAGCTGGCACCATTGTAAAGAAATATTATCCATCTCAAACATTACAATATACCATGTCATGTATGTCATATATCTAATGTATACCCTACTCATGGGTAAACTACATGAGATCATATTACAACTGCATATATGTTTGCATCTCTACTTGCAATAGCGATAATATTGTAAGGTTCTTACTCAATCGCTCTGTGGCAATAGGTTCTATCTTCCTATTCCGGCTATGTGAAACAACGATACTCTTGTAAGGTTCGCACAATGACATGTGGGTTCAACTTCCTTACTCAATCATTCTACGATAATACGTTTTATCTTCCTATTCCGGATATGCTTCCAGATGATCGTACAATGGTGAATAGGCACATCAGCCCAACCTAAAAAAAAATACACCGATCACTTTCGAGTATTTGGTACAATCTAGGTCTTATTACAAGAAAAACAACTAAACACTCCTAGTGTGGTACAACCGAGGTCTTATTACGAGATAAACAACCACACTGAGCATCCATAACCGATGAGCAATGCTTTATCATATGTTATTTCACTTCCATCAACTTAACGTGTGTCAAGTATCTAGACAATTCATGTCATTTCAATATATACTAAGTGTACATGCACAAATCTCGGTGTGCGTGTCAATATCTAGTGTTCACCAACATCCTAAGTATTAAACATCACCCGAAAACAGAAATAGTAAAGACAACATATATGCGGTGGTCGACCGTGACGTGTTTTAGGAGTTACACAGGCCTCTGCTTGGCACGCAATCGATCGTCGCTTAGGCGCTGTCGACCGGACGCGATTCCAGAGTTTTGTATAGGTTTTGTACTGTGTTGTGTTCGTGACGTGTGTTTGTGATCTAAACTGGTTTAATTTATGCTGAAACATGTGTAGAATATAGTGAACATCGGATTATCATCTTTGAGAAATATCAAACATATATAACATGATTAATTGCATAATAAAACATATTAAAACCCTTAAACATGCATGAACCATTAATATGACGATTAAAATTATCAAATCTCGGTTAAACAACTTTATTTATTACTTTCAAATTTTAGAACACTTCTGAAATTTCGTTCTTAATCTTTTAAACATGAAAAATACCTAGTCTTTATACATATAATATAAAAGATTTAATTTTTATACACAAATTAGTCAATTTGGCTCTATAAAAATCATTAGAAAAATTCTTTAAAATAGGGGAGAGAGATTAGCATAGATGAAACTCACTTGAGACTTGTTTTAAAATGTGTAAGATGATACTCCCAAGCAGATCTCTAAGTTGCAAATCGAAAATCCTATCTTCAAGCCTTTAATCTTTCTCAAAAATCAATTTAGGGTTTATAGAAAAGTTTGGTGGCTGCTAGGGTTTTAAAAAAATATGAAAGAATACTAAAAATCTCGTGAACAATGTGTATATATAGTAGAGAAAACGAATATGGGCCTCAAATACCTGAAACCAACTCAGATCAGGAAAAATAGAAAACAAGTTCCGTGGTCAACTGTGGCTGTCGACCGGGCTGCGATTGACCGCGACGGTCGACCACACTGGGAATTTTTATTTCCTCAAGATTTTACCTTTGTGCATGTTTTTGACTCGTTCTATTCTCATGTACGAACTTGTTTATACTCAAAATACTTGTTAATATACTCATACACTATTTAATGATATTTATCTTAATAAATATCCATTTATAATAATTAATCACATATTAATTAAATTTTTTCAATCATTAACTCAAACTTTCTGGGGTTTTACAGATATGCAATATACTTGAGAATTCAAATAAAAATTATATAAAGGTGAAAGGAAGAGAAACACATATTTGTTCATAAAAAAATTTATAGAAAATAGCACAAGACATACGCATATAACTTCAAAACGCAAGAATCACGATTATAGGTCATATTAAGATTCACATACAAACTATGAAGATATCGATGAATAGTTTGTAAAATTAATAATTAAAGTAATTATTTTAGTTCATAAATCAAATTCAACTATATCGTCTCTAGTTTCAGCTTTTTTTAATACACAACTTGAATTGTCTCAACCTTTAGAAAATATCCAAAATCTTGATCAACTCAACCATATATGAATTTTTAAGAGGAAGAACAATAGTATTTAGAGGACGATGTATACCATCTCTAATATGGAAAATATTTAGCATAGATGGATACCCTTGAGATATTGCATGTTTATATCCATGAGTGTGGGTCTTTGACTATCTTTTAACAAATAAACTCAATTTTACTGGGGATTTATAGACTGTGGATCTTTGATCAGCTTTTTCACAAATACACTCTTTTGCTTGATATTTTATAGCACATATGTTCTTTGTACATGTATAGAAATTTTTGAGTTGTATTCAAGTATAGAATGAGCTCAAACTTTTTGATATATCCAAAAACATTTTATGAACAACATATAAAAATATTTATTCTTATTGTTACAATACTAAACATGATAAGCATAATACTAAGGTGTGAAAAATAATATGAAACATATCGTGAACAATTGCGTATTAATCATATAAGTAAAACTTTTGTGTGCACATATAGCATATATAGATGTGTAAAATAATGTGAACCAATATGATAAACTCATGCCTATATACCAACAGATTACCTTGTCTAGATATATCTTATAAAAGCATATACATACGCATGTCTAAAAATTTGTTAATTAAAAAATAAAAAGAAGAAAAATAAATTTTTATTTTGTTTTGATTTTTCATAAGAAACAAAAGAAAGAAAGGAAAAAAAATTGTTTTGTTTTTTATATATAAATAGAACCAAAAAAAGAACAATCAAAAAGAAAAAAATTTATGTACATACAACATGTCAGGTGAGCATGAATAATGGTACTAGCTAGACCAATAAGCAATACAAGAAAATAACAATTAGTATATACCAGAGTATCTCATGCATCATCTGAACAATACAAATCCAGGATAATATGAAAATCAAGAAAAATAAGTGTAAAATAAAGAAAGAAGGAAAAATAGGCCTTGACCAAGAAAATAAAAGAAAAATCATTGTCATTCATCCTCTCTCTCTCTCTCTCTCTCTCTCTCTCTCTCTCTCTCTCTCTATCTATCTATCTGCACTTAGCTATATCCACAGGCTGTCTCAGGCACAAAATCTCCGTAGAAGATGGTGTGGGAAATAAAGTATCAGATAGCTGAGCAGCCCTCATCAGATCCTAAAGAGATGCATCATAATACTAGTGTTAAGACCTCATCTCCATCTACATCTGCTCCATCCTCTCTCTAAGTGAGTCTAGAGTCCACTAAGAAACACCACCTCCTTAACATCTGGAAACATCATCTCCTTCAGGCTGGGAGCCAGACGATTGACAAGCTGAAGACTCTCCTTTTCCCCTTGCCCTTAGACTCTTCCTAGCCGTCTCATCACACGATGCACCCCTCCCTTTTTCTAGCTAATATGAAGGTAGAACAAGAATATTCTAATCCTTGTAGATGCGAACGATTAGGAAGGGTGGACAAGCTGCGTGTTCTGCTTCTTCTTCTTATCAATAGCCTCCCAAGAACTATAAGCAGCTGTAGACTTCCACATAAAAATGACCTGTGTAGGATCAAATGATTGATGCCGAGCAATCCAATACAAGAGAATGTCATCTCTAACAGAAAGTGTGGTGTATCTACACAAGGATATAGTCGAACTATAAAAGGAGGTTAAGAAGAATATATTTAGCTTTAAGATAACCTAAGTTGAATACACCCATTATAGATTTTTTTAAAATTACCCTAGAGGGTGGAGAATAGGGTAATGGAACAATAATATGTAATTAATGAAATTCAATGCAATTCAAGACACAATATATTAATATGACAATAATTAAGAGAGAGAGAGAGAGAGTTAGAGATAGTTAGCCAATTTGCACGCCGATGTGTTCACGAGGTTCGGTCCTCTCGACCTACGTCCCCGACAACCTCCCTAATGTTAATCCACTAACACAATCTGGTTTGGAAGCTGGAACATCTTCATAACAAACTCCCCGAGATCTAACTCTCCACATAATGATCTCCTTGAGATCAAGCTCTCCACACAATACAAGATGATAAAATGATATCTCTTACAACAATCCTAAGGCAAGGATCAAGAGATAACCAATTTGAAGCTCAGGGTTGTGGGATATGAAAGTGAAAAACCAAAATTGAGAACTTGAGAATAAGATGAAAGTTTTGGCTTAGGAGTCTCAAAAACAAAACACAAGTGTTTCTCTTAATTTTCTTAGTTTGGTTGATACCATAATAAATGAGGACTGAAGGGTTTATATAGACACTTAAAACAATAGCCCAAATCCAAAGAAAATCACAAAATCCAACAAAATCCCTAAAATCCCGGAGTCTGGAAAACTAGTCGTTATATTATCATCGGTCGACTAGTGGACCCTGATTGGTCGACCGATGAGATGACCGTTAGCTGGAACAGAAAGCTGATGTCTCCGTTGATCGACTGATATATGTTCATCGGTCGACTGGTCATATGTCATCGATCGATCGATGAATGTGTATTGGTCGACTGATGAATGACTAACCATAGGTTCTGAAAAAGAGCTTCTGATCGGTCGACTAGTAGGGTCAAACCAGTCGACTGATAACTGATATATTCTAGATACATTAATTTTTCAAAACACCTGATTTTCTAAAATAGATTTAAAATATTAAATTAACTCCAAAAATATGAAAACTTGGGAAAAAGATTTTATATATGAAAATGAAGATGTTAGAAGAGAAATTTTTAGAATATCATTTTCCATTTGTGAAAACCTACTATTTTGCAAAACAATCGAAAAGTACGAGTTTTGAAACGTGTGTGTATGATCCCCAAATGCTTCAAAAGTTATCTGCTTTGTTTCTTGCCTACATTATAATCTAGAGAGAAAAATAAAAATACAAATATCGTTTACAATAGTATACAACACTTAAGTGTCGATATTTGCTCAAATTTGTTGATGAAGCTCTTCTTGAATCTACACTTGAATGCTCTTCTTTATTTGATAATCACTTGAGTCAATCTTTGAGCATTATAGGGCTTCTTCATCAACTTACCTCCACCTCCACGGATATCATCGTTATGGCGCAAGTCCAACCATCCTCCAATTATGACACTATATTGCTTGATAAAATACATCATGTATAATATCACTTAACAAGCAATTAGCACTGATAATTGGGTTTGTAAATCATCATCAAAATACGAGACCTATCAATCATCCCCTTTTTGATAATGACAAACCACCATTATAAAAGAGCATAAAAAGAAATAAAAGTATACTTATAGATAGATGCTCCCCTTATCTAAGTGCACAAAGGATAGGAGATTTATCTCCCCATTTGTCAACATCAAAATAGGTTATACAATATAATACACATGTTGTCAATCACACAAGATACTTTTCTAAGTGTTGGCCTACCCGTATCACCTTCCTCAAATGTTTGGATTTACTACCTCTCCCTAGGCTTTACAACTAACCCACTCCTCTTGGAATTGACCCTGGTCTCTCTTAACCACTCCTCTATGTATCCTTGTATATTGTAACATGTGATCACAATGAGGGCAAATAAAAAATAGCAAGATATGAAAGTTATAATCCATACAACGAAAACATGCAAGACCATTAAAATAATCAAAGAATGCACATGCCTAATTCACCTCTTATGCCGCAAAAATCTTCTTTGCTAAGAGGTTTGGTAAAGATGTCCGCTAATTGTGATTTTGTATCAATATAAACAAGGAGTACATCTTTCTTTTCTATATGATTACGTAAAAAATTGATAGCGTACATCTATGTGTTTTGTTCTAGAATGTAAAACTAAAATTTTTAAAATATTTATGACAGTAGTATTATCACAAAATATTTTTGTATCATGAAAATGTAAATCAAAATTAACTAAAATTTATTTCATCCCTAGCAATTGTGCACAACATAAACCGGTGGTAATGTATTCCGCTTCTGTAGTGGATAAGACTAAATAATTTTACTTTTTAGATGACCAAGAAACAAGTGAGTTGCCTAAGAATTGGCATGTGCCACTAGTACTTTTGTGTTCTACCTTACATTCGGCAAAGTCAGCATCACAATAACCATAAAGATCAAAAGTAGTATGCTTTGGATAAAACAAACCAGGTTTAATAGTACCATTTATATATTTAATAATTCTTTTAACTGTAATTAAATAAGATTTTTAGGAGAAACTTAAAAACGTGCACATGCACAAACACTATACATAATATCTGGTCTAGTAGAGGTGAGATAAACTAAACTACCTATCATACCTTAATATAGCTTTTGGTCTATTTTCTCACCACTTTCATCCATGTCCAACTTGATGAAGGAGGTCATTGGAGTTTATGCATGCTTGGAGTTTGACATATCAAATTTCTTCACTAATTCTCTAGCATATTTGCTTTGTGACACGAAAATTCCATCATCACTTTGTTTGACTTGGAGACCAAGAAAAAAATGTAAGTTCTTCCATCATATTCATCTCAAATTTCTCTTGCATGACCTTTGAAAATTTCTTGCAAAGATTTTCATTAGTAGCCCCAAAAATAATATCATCAACATATATTTAAACTAAGATAGAATTATTTTTTCTTTTTCTAACAAACAAAGTATTATCAATCTTTCCCTTTGAAAAACCATTTTCAATAAGAAAACTGGAGAGGTGAGCATACCAAGCTCTTGGAGCTTGTTTCAACCCATACAAAGCCTTTTGTACCCGGTAAACATGATTTGAAAATAATGGGTCAATAAAACTAGGGGGTTGCTCAATATACATCTCTTCATCAATAACGTACTTTTAACACCCATTTGAAATAATTTGAAAATTTTAAAACTAGCAAATGCTAAAAACATACGAATTGACTCCATTCTAACAACTGATGCAAACCTTTTATCATAATCAATGCCCTCCTCTTGATTATATCCTTGGACGACCAATCTAGCTTTATTTCTAGTCATTATGCCAAATTCGTCAAGTTTATTACGAAAAATCCATTTTGTTCCAATAACGTAAAAATCTTAGGTCTTAGAACAAGTTTCCAAACATTATTTCTTTGAAAATTATTTAATTCTTCATGCATAGCTAAAATCCAAAATTCATCATTCAAAGCATCATCAACACGTTTTGGTTCAATTTGAGATAAGAAAGTAATGTTACCACATTCGCTCATAGCTTTTGAACGAGTCATAATACCTTTGGATGAGCTTCCAATAATTTGCTCCTTGGGATGATCCGGTGCAAACTTCCAAGTTTTGGAAAGTTCTTCTTGATTATTGTCAAGCTCATCTTTCACATTCTTTGGTGCAACCTTTCAAGGGGTGTTATTTATTTGCAATAATTCCAATCAACCTTTAATGTCATCATCATCCCTAATAGGCACAAAATCTTGCAAACCAACATTAGTTTCATCAAAGGTAACATTTATAGATTCTTCAATAACGAGTGTCTATTTGTTGAAAACTCTATAAGGCTTACTCCTTGATGCATATCCCAAGAATATTCCAATATCTATTTTTGAATTAAATTTATCATGGTGATCTTTAGTGTTCAAAATAAAATATTTACAACCAAAAATATGAAAATAGTTAATATTAGGTGTTTTGCCAAAATAAAGTTCATAAGGTGGTTTCTTTAAAAATGAGTCTAATCAAAACACGATTTAAAATATGGCAAGCCGTGTAAATGGTTTTCGCCCAAAAATATTTTTGCAAATCAAATGCATTAATCATAGTATGTGTCATCTCTTGTATGGTGTGATTTTTCTGTGAAAGAACATCATTTTGTTGTGGTGTTTTTGGTGCGGAAAATATATTAGTAATACCATGATGGTCATAAAAATCGCTAACATACTTATTTTGAAATTCATTACCATGATCACTATGAATTTTTACAACTTTTAAATCTTTTTTATTTTTAATTTTTTTTACCGAACGGGAAAATTCATCAAAACATCATCCTTGTTTGTAAGAAATATAAACCATGTAAACTGAGAAAAATCATCAACTATTACAAAAACATAATGTTTACCTCCTAGTGAGGCAACACACATAGGACCAAAAATATCAAGATGAAGTAATTGTAAGGGTTTAGTGGTGGATACCTCGTTTATAGATTTAAAGAAACTTTTGATTTGTTTACCTTTGGCACACTCTTCACATTGAGAGCCCTTGACAAAGGTTAAGCTCGGTAGACCTCTTACCAAGTTCTTCTTTGATAGCTTGGAAATTAATTTCATGTTAGCATGACCAAGCCTTTAGTGCTAAATCCAAGAATCACCATCCATCACGGCAAGGCATTTTACATCTTGATCTACAAGCTCATTCATCGCAAAAATATATACGTTAGACTTTCTAAGGGCTACAAAAATAATTTCATCTTTGAGACTAATAATGCATTTGTCCGGTTTAAAAATAATATCATAGCCTTTATCACTTAGTTGACTAATGCTAAGAATATTATGATTTAGTCCTTTAACTAAGTAAACATCTTCAATAATAGGAGAAGGTTTCTTACCAATGTTATCAATACCTATAATTTTATATTTCTCCCTACCATCAAAGTAGGCATTGCCTCCTTCCTTCCTTGATAGGATTGCAAAGAGATCTTTATTGCCTGTCATATGATGAGAGCAACCACTATCAAGGTACCACGCTTCTTTACGTCTTGTGCGAGACGTTCTCTACAAGTGAAGAAGTGGTAGAAACTTTAGGTACCAAAATATTGGGTCCTTGAATGTTAGTAGTCTTAGTACCCTTAGGTACCCACGTTAGCCCATAATCATAAACATTATTTCTAATCCTACAATGTGTGGAGATGTGGCCGTCTCTCATGCAATAAGTGCAAATAAATTTTTTTCTTGTGAGTGGGTGTATGAGGTCTATGAGACCATTTTCTAACAAAATGATGATGACCATGACTAGATTTTAACATAACAATTTTATTTTTTAATTTGATATTTGAATTGTTTGTTTTCAAAATCAAGATCTTCAATTATTTTATATTTTAATGCAATGGCATCATTCATTAAAGATTGTAATATTTCAAGTTTTGAATCAAATGATTTATACAATTTTTTAAATAAATTAGCTAACTTTTTGAACTCAAAATTTAACTCAACTAAAGCATTTTCTAACTCATCTTGCATATCTTTGGGATAGGATGTTACCTCATCCTCATGAGCCATGAAACATATGTTTTGGTCTTGGAAGGCACATTTGGCGGCTTCTTCATCACTATCCAAATCACTAGGTTTTGATTCCTCCCATCCCGCATACATTGCTTTCTTCTTCTTATACTTCATGTATTTCTCTTTATTTTGAGGCTATCTCTTGCTATATGTCCTGGTTCATGGCACTCATAACATTTACCTACACGAGAAGAGAATTTGTTAGAACTATTATTTTTGAAATTTTTGTTCATTCTTACCAATCTTGATGTTCTCTTAGAGAGGTGCGTAACTTCCTTAGAGATATCAACTTAACTATTGGAGGAGGATGAGTTGTTCTTAATTGCTCATTTGAGCGTAATTGATTTCATCTTTGGAGAAGGCTCTTCTTTTGCTCATGGGGGTTCTTCTTCATTCTCCTTGCTTTTCTTCTCAAGAACCTTGAGTTTTCCAATGAGGCCATCAAGGGTGAGCATTGTGAGATCATTGGCCTCCTTAATTGTCGTTGCTTTAGGCTCCCATGCCGGTGTAAGAGAATGAAAGATCTTGTAGTTCTACTCTTGGTTCTCAAGCACCTTGTCAAGACGATGTAATTGATTTATAATATTAGTAAAGTTGCAAAACATGGTATCAATAGACTCATTTGGAAGCATTTTGAATAATTCATATTCATGCATGAGACTACTAATTTTTGATTCTTTGACTTGAGGAGTTTCCTCATGAGTAATACATAGTTTCTCCCAAATTTCATGTGCGACTGCACAAGTAAAGACTCTATTATACTCATTGGGAGTGAGTTCATAAATCAAAGTATTCATGGCGTTAACATTAAGTGTAGCCAAATGCCTTTCATTCTTAGTCATGTCACTACTAGATTTTTCAACATATTTTTTCTCAACAATATTTAGGATGTCAAGATCAATGCATCTCAAATAAATATACATCCTAGCTTTCCAATATGAAAAATTATTGCTAGTAAACAAAGGAGGTCTAGAAGTTGATTGACCTTTAAGAATATGCACATTCATGTTTAATTCCATTTTGGATCTTTACTCTAAGGTGATTAAACCTAAGCAAATATAAAGATCTTGCTCTGATACCAAATAAAATTACCCTAGAGGGAGGGGGTGAATAGGATAATCGAACAATAATATGCAATTAATAAAATTCAATATAATTCAAGACATAATATAGTAATATAGCAATAATTAAGAGAGAGAGAGAGAGAGAGAGAGAGTTAGAGATAGTTAGACAATTTGCACGCCGATGTGTTTACGAGGTTCAGTCCTCTCGACCTACATCCCCGACTACCTCTCCCGATGATAATCCACTAACACAATCCGATTTGGAACACGAAACTTCTTCACAATGATCTCTCTGAGTCCTAACTCTCCACACAATGATCTCCTCGAGATTAAGCTCTCCACACAATACAAGATGATAAATGATCTCTCTTACAATAAACATATGGCTAGGATTAAGAGAGAAACAATTTGAAGCTCAGGGGTTGTGGGATATGAAAGTGAAAAACTAAAATTGAGAACTTGAGAATAAGATGATAGTTTTAGCTTAGGAGTCTCAAAAACAAAACACAAGTATTTCTCTTGATTTTCTTAGTTTGGTTGATACCATAATAAATGAGGACTGAAGGGTATATATAGTCACTTAAAACAATAGCCCAAATTCAAAAAAAAAAAAAATCACAAAATCCAACAAAATCCCAAAAATCCCAGAGTCAGAAAAACTAGCCATCATAGTGTCATTGGTTGACTGGTGGACCATGATCGGTCGACCGATGAGATGACCGTTGGCTAAAACAGAAAGCTGATGACTCCGTTGGTCAACCGATATATGTTCATCGATCGATTGGTCATATGCCATCGATCGATTGATTAATGCATATAAGTTGACTAATGAGGGACTGACTACGAGTTCTGAAAAAGAGCTTCTAATCGGTCGGCTGGTAGACGAACCAGTCGACTGATAAATGATATATTCCAGATACATGAATTTTTCAGAATACCTAATTTTCTAAAATAGATTGAAAATATTAAATTAACTCCAAAAATATTAAAACTTAGTAAAATGATTTTATATATGAAAATGAAGATGTTAGAAGAGAAATTTTGAGAATATCATTTTCTATTTGTGAAAACCTACTATTTTGCAAAAAAACTTAAAAAGTACGAGTTTTGAAACACATGTGCGTGATCCCCAAATGCTTCAAATGTTACCTGCTTTGTTTCTTGCCTACATTATGATCTAGAGAGAAAAATAAAAATACAATATAGCTTACAATAGTATAGAAGACTTAAGTGTCGATATTTGCTCAATTTTGTTGATGAAACTCTTCTTGAATCTACATTTGAATGCTCTTATTTATTTGATAATCACTTAAATCAATCTTTGAGCATTGTAGGGCTTCTTCATCAACTTGCCTCCATCTTCACGGATATCATCGTTATTGTGACGCCCAAGGGTTCACACAAGGCTGCAGTCCCAGGTGAAACCCGGATTGTCAAACCTGCCAAGCACTAACCACCATGCTATGATAAGTTTCACCATCACAATCACTATCTCTCTAGTGGAAACAATAAATAGGTGAAGGTACAGACAGGTAAAAAAATAGAAATAGGACAACACTGGATATACACAGAAGAAGCATAAGAAAAATCCATAATGAGCCTAACTGAAAAAATAGACATATCTCTGAGTCTGAATTGAATCTCAAATACAATGAGTCACATAAACAAAGTCTCACCATAGCTCTCAACTCTATGAAACAAAATACCAATTTAGATTCTGAAAATAATCAACTACATATGGAGTTCTACAATAACTACAAAATATGATAAGTAACTAAATGGATAACTAAGAAGTCCCATCAACCTGCGACTCTCCGTGCGCCAGACTCGCTGCCAGAAAGGAGGGAAAACAACGAGCGTCAAAGCGCTAGCGAGATCATCACTACCTCTCCCCAGGGGAAGTGGTAGGAGTATATAAGAAAATAGAGTCAGTACATACATATATCAAATCATTCATATAACTCTCTATGAATGAATAACAAATAATCAATGATAAATACTCCAATCTCTAACATAAAGAATAATTATCTCATCTCGAACTACGTCCGAGTGACCTGCTCTGTAATAAGAGAATATTAACAATTGCTAAAATAAATATATCTGCCGTTCATAACGGGTGTATCAAAATCTCAAAGGAAATACCCTATTCGCGGGCAATTTATCATAGAAGTAAAGCTTACAACTGATCAAATATTTATGTGTGCATCATCTTGTACTATAGCGATACTTTTGTAATGCTCGTTACTCAATCGCTCTGCGGCAATAGGGTTTATTATTTTCCTATTCCGGATATATATAATAACGATATTGTTGTAATACTATTACTCAATCGTTCCGCGGCAATAGGTTTTATCTCCCTGTCCCGGATACATGAAATAACGATACTATTGTAATACTCTTACTCAATCGTTCTGCGACAAATGGGTTTTATTTCCCTATTTCCGGATACATGAATTAATGATACTTTTGTAATATTCTTACTCAATCATTCTGCGGTAAATATGTTTTATCTCCCTATTTCCGGATACATGAATTAACGATACTTTTGTAATACTCTTACTCAATCGTTCTGCGGCAAATATGTTTTATCTCCTTATTTCCGGATACATGAATTAACTATACTCTTTCGTATGTATTCATCAGCTCAACGTGCGACAAAAAGTATGTTAACACAACATAATCTAAGTGTACGTGCACATATCTCGGTGTGCGTGTCCATATCTGGTGTTCGTCATCATCCCAGATGTTAAACAACTCTTAAGCATTGTATATAACAGTACAAGATCGAGAAACTCTCTCAAAAATAACAAACAAGAGCGAAACTCAAGAAACCTTTACGTAAAATATCAATTTATTTCAAATCAGCATATCTGCAGTTTTCTACAGAATATATCATTAGTAAATTGAGAATATCATTCTCTGAACAAACTCTTTTTAAGAATAGTTTTTCGTTTTGGAAACTAGACTCACATAGCTATCATTTGACACTGATTTGGCTCAGTTTTGAGTTCAAATAATATTTCTAATTTCCAGTCAAACATTTTATTTGTGCAGCAGATTTTCTGCAGAACCTATCATCAGTAAATTGAGCATATCTTTTTCTAGGAAAACTATCTTTAGGTATGGTTTTCTGTTTTGAAAACTAGATTCACATATCTTTCAATTGGAATTAGTTTGGTTCAATTTGAATTTCATTTGTTATTTCAAATTTCTAGTTCAATAGTATATATGTGCATCAGATTTTCAGCAGAACATAACAAGCATGATTATTTGCACAAGAATTCATATGTAAACCTTCAATCATGCACGAAACTTTAAAACGAATAATAAGACATCTAAATTCAGATAAACAATATTTTAAATTATTTTTAGATCTTAAAATACTTCTGTAAATTCGTCCTTAATCTCTTTAACATGAAAAGACCTAGTCTTTATACATATATACAAAAGATCCAATTTTTATACACAAATTAATTGATTAGGCTCTATAAAACTCATTAAAAACTCTTCAAAAATATTTTAAAAACTGGGAGGGGGATTAGTAGAGAAGATACTCGCCTAGGGTTGTAGGAAAACTTGTTAGAAGCAACGTCGAAGGAGATCTCCACTCCAAAAGCCAAAAATCAACAAAAACCCAACTTGAAATCCTCCAATCTTCTCCAAGAATTCAAAATAGGGTTTATGGGGGTTTGGTGGCTGTTAGGGTTCTTAGATATGATAAAAGAAAGAATTTTTCATGAAAAATATAGGTATTTATAGAGGCAAACCCGAAACAAACCTGTTAGAGCCGAACCAGGAAACCTAGTCTGACTAGAAAAATACCCCTTCAGTATTTTAGCTGTAACTTTTTCATCCGACCTTAGAATGAGGTGATCTAGACTTGTTGGAAAGATGTTGAAGAGATCTACAACTTTGGTATTTTACACTTTTCCAAATTCTAACTACATCAGTATGCAAAATATAAAAACTCATAACTAGTCATTATTCCCAGATTTTCACTCTTGGCCTTTGTGCATGTTTTGTGCATTTGCACTCATATTTTCACAAATATATATTGAATTAATCTCAAATCAATTCTTATCATATCCAAATATCAAAGTATATTATTTTTCACCATATAACATATTTATCATTATTTATCATAAAATATTCAAATTTACGGGGTTTTACATTCTTCCCCCTTAAAAGAATTTCGTCCCCGAAATTCCACTATCCTATCTCAAAGCTTAAAAACTAGGAAAACACAATAAGAAGATATATTTCATATTACGAATTCCTTCTGCACCTATCTCATAGTATTAGCACAATGATATTTAAAGTTAACAACCTAGAATGCAAACATTCTCCCCTAAATCCCTAATTAAACGAAATTGGTACGTCGAGCAAAATAATCCAAACAAGGAAACCCTCATGTATATACCATATGTTTCAAATGATTAAGGATCAGGTGATAATATCTTCATTCTAGTGTTAAAGATAAATATAAATATGACTAAACAACATAGATAAAGACTACCATCAAAGCACATAAGCATAAAAATTTATCAACATCATACCTGTCCAAACAGGTGCGGGTAGTCGCGACGAACATCCTCCTCATGCTCCCAAGAAATCTCTTTGGCTCCTTGCCGGTTCCACTGAACTTTCACTAATGGAATGACTTTATTCCTAAGCTTTTTATTCTCTCTAGCAAGTATGCATACCGGTACCTCTACGGTAGTCAAGTCATCCTGAATCTCAATCTCTGGTGAATCAATCACTCTCTGCTGCTCATCATCCCGTAGATGCTTCTTAAGCATAGAAACATGAAAGACGTCGTGTACACTCGACATCGATGCTGGAAGATCTAATCTGTAAGAAACAGCTCCAATGCACTCGATGATCCTGAAAGGACCAACGTATCTCGGGGCAAGCTTTCCCCATCTACCGAATCGCTGAATGCCCTTCATCGGTGATACTTTCAACATGACCGAGTCTCCGACCTGGAACTCTAAAGGTCGTCTCCGCTGATCTGCATAGCTCTTCTGTCGACTCTGCGTCGTAAGAATGCGCTCTCGAATCAATGCTACCTTCTCTGTGGTCTACCTAACTAAATCTGGACCAATCAATAGACTATCCTCTGGCTCTGCCCAACATATAGGCGATCTGCAAGGTCTCCCGTACAAAGCTTCATACGGTGCCATCCCGATGGTAGTTTGATAACTATTATTATATGCAAATTCAATCAGTGGGATATGGTCCTCCCAACTACCCTAAAAATCTAAAATACACGCTCTCAGCATGTCCTCTAAGATCTGATTCACCCTCTCGGTCTGACCATCTGTCTGGGGATGAAAAACACTGCTAAATGACAACTGACTGCCAAAAGCATCCTGGAAACTCCTCCAAAAATGAGATGTGAAGACTGAGCCCCGATCTGATACAATCGTCTCTGGAACTCCATGCAATCTAACAATCTCCCGAATGAAGATCCTCGCATACGTATCTGCCGTATAAGTCGTCCTCACAGGTAAGAAATGTGCGAACTTAGTCAATCTGTCCACTATAACCCAAATAGAATCATTTCCTTTCTTCGTCTTGGGCAACCCCACTATGAAATCCATGGAAATATCTGCCCACTTCCACTCGGGAACATGTAAAGGCTGTAGGGTTCCTGCAGGTCTCTGATGTTCTGCCTTAACTTGTTGGTAGGTGAAACATTTAGCCACATAATCTGTAATCTCTCTACGCATACCACTCCACCAAAAATGTCTCTTCAGATCCTTGTACATTTTCGTTATGCCTGGATGCACTGTATATCTGCTACGATGCGTCTCGTCAAAAAGTTCCATTTTTAGCTGTAGATTGTTTGGCATAACGATCCTTCCCTTCTTCCTCAGTCCCCCATCTACTCCAATAGTCCAATCATCCTTGGATTCTTTGGAGATCTCCCCCTTGCGGGTTTGAATCCAAGAATCCTCTAACTGAGCTCTGACTACTCTATCTCTCCAAGATGGATGAACAGATAACGCTCCTAAGAACACGCGACTCCCGCCAATCTCTGGCCTGAAATTAAAATGGCTGAGGGTATAAAGATCCCGATATAGTGAACACCTCAAAGCTGCTAGTCCGTGACGATGCTTCCTACTCAATGCGTCTGCTACCACGTTCGCCTTTCCCAGATGATACTGTATGGCAAACTCATAATCCTTAATAAACTCTACCCATCGTCGTTGCCTCTGGTTGAGTTCTTTCTATGAAAAGAGGTACTTCAAACTCTGGTGATCTGTGAATAGCTCAAACTGTACTCCGTACAGGTAACGTCTCCACGCCTTCAATGTAAAGACCACTGCTGCTAACTCCAAATCGTGCGTGGGATAATTCTGCTCATGAGTCCTTAGCTGCCTCGAAATATAGGCGACGACTCTCTGGGTCTGCATCAATACACCGCCAAGACCTGATAAGGATGCATCAGTGTAGACAACAAAAGTCTTATCACTGCTAGGAATAATCAATACTAGTGCTGAAGTTAACTTAATCTTCAAAGTCTCAAATGCCTTCTGGCACTCTGTGCTCCAAATGAACTATACACCCTTCTTAGTAAGGCGTGTGAGTGGTGTGGCAATCCTTGAGAAATCCTGAATGAATTTTCTGTAATAGCCTGTCAGGCCTAAAAAGCTACGAATCTCGGTAACTGCCTTCGGTGGATCCCAATCAAGTACGGCTTCTACATTAGCCGGATCTACTGCAATGCCCTCCCGGCTAATAACATGGCCCAAAAATCTGACCTCTGATAACCAGAATTCACATTTGCTAAACTTAGCATACAACTGATCCTCTCTCAATATCTGCAATGCTAACCTCAAATGCTGCTCGTGCTCTGACTCCGACCTCGAGTAAATAAGAATATCGTCGATGAAAACTATCACAAACTGGTCCAAGTACGGATGAAAAACCCGATTCATCAAATCCATGAATACTGCGGGTGCATTGGTCAGCCTAAATGGCATGACAAGAAACTCGAAAGATCCATATCGAGTCAATAAAGTGGTCTTGGGGATGTCCATCTCCCGAACCCGCAATTGATGATATCCGGAACGAAGATCTATCTTCGAGAAACACTACGCTCTCTGCAATTGGTCGAACAAGTCATCGATCCTCGGTAATGGGTACCTGTTGCGGATAGTGACCTTGTTCAACTCGCGATAATCTATACACAATCGCATACTCCCATCCTTCTTCTTCACAAAGAGGACCGGTGCTCCCCACGGAGAATGACTCCATTGAATGAAGCCCTGAGACAACAACTCATCGATCTGGATCTGTAGCTCCCTCATCTCAGCAGGCGCCATACGGTAAGGAGCTCGGGAAATCGGTGCGGTGCCTGGTTGCAACTCTATGCAGAACTCGACCTCTCTCACTGGAGGTAATCCTGGTATGTCCTGGAAGACATCCTGGTACTCTGAGACTACTCGCATCTCACTCAAATCTGCGCCCCGATCCCGCAATATCGCCTCCTCTACGTACGGCAGAAATGACTCCGCAAGCTGGTTTCCTCTGGAGGTAGCTACAACTAACTCTGATCTATCATATGCTCTCAAACTGATTGTTTTCGTAAAACAGTCGATACTCACATGGTAGGAAGATAGCCAATCCATACCAAGAATCACATCAAATTCAGACATATGCAATATAATCAAATCGATCACGAACTCAGAATCGTCTAAGCTGACAATGCATCTCCTACAAACACTCTCTAACAGAGACATCTCTCCCAACGAAGTAGATACAGATAAAGAAAAATCTAACGGCTGAGCTACGAGCCGAAGTCTAATCGAAAAATCATAGGAGATAAAAGAATGCGAAGCGCCAGAATCAAAAAGAATACGTGCTGGAAAGGAATTCACACGGAATGTACCTTCCACCACAGCTCCGCTCGCGCCATGATCGCGAGGAACCACTGCATACACTCTACCAGTCTGCTGCTCTGCATCACTTGGAGCGAATAGTGCCATCTGCCTCTGCTGGATCTCCTGGACCGCTCGAACCTATCCCTCTATCCTCGAAACTGCTGGAGGTACCTCAATCCTCGGTTGCTGGCCCTGACCACGTCCCTGAGTGCGGTTCTGCTGATGCTGCTGAGTCCTGGCCTGCTGGCCTACTACGGGTGCGTTGCGACACTCAGTTGCTCGGTGCCCAATCTTGTTACAATTGTAACAAGCACCCTGGAATCGGCGCTGCTACTGCGCTCTCTGGTCCTGCTGGTGAACCTTCTTATTAGGACCCTGATGATGCGGACCCTTACCCTGCTGCTGGGGTCCTCCTGAGCCTCCAAACGGTCTCTTTCCTTTTCCTTTGTCCTTGGACTGTCCTGACTTACTATTTCCCTTGTCCTTAATGAATATGGTTGTATCTGTCTCCTGAGCCATGGCAGCATCTGTTAGCTCCCGCACTGACCGAAACCTCCGTGATACAATATACCGGCGCAATCCTGGACGAAGTCCCATTAAGAACATCTGAGCCTGCCACTCCTCTGTGTGCCACATGCAGGTGAATCTAAGCAATGACATGAACTTACTCTCGAAGTCCATGACAGACATATCTCCCTGCTCTAACCGAGCCAGCTCTAACTCTTTTCTGGCTTTCGCTGCAGCCGAAACATACTGCTCATCAAACTGATATATAAAGGTCTCCCATGAAGCCGTCATCCTCTGCTCAGGGGTAAAACGAAGTCGATACCATCCTCCCGCATCGCCCTTGAGGCTGAAAGCCGCTAGCCTCTGCTTCTGCACCGAATTAACATTCAACATACCCAAGATGTTGCTCACATCCTCCTTCCACTTGTGTGCAGCAATAGAATCCATCGAACCGTGGAACTCTGGAGCTTTCAACTTTTGATACCTCTCAACTAAACGAACCCAAGCCTCCTGATTAGCTTCTCTGCCATCAACTGGTGGTGCCTGTGGGACCACTAGTGTCCTCTCTGATACTTCCTCCCGAATAGATGACTCCTGAACGGGTGCCTCTTTAGGAACGGGAGTCTTTGGACGAACCTGTACTGCTAACTGCTCCTCAATAGCCGCCATACGAGCTGCTAATGGTGCTATGAGATCCACTAAGTACTGCGGAGCCTGCTGTGGTTCGGGCTCCCTATCTTCCTGCCCAACTCCCTGAGCACGAGAAACTCGGCGTCCATGACCTCTTCCTGACATCTATAATTTCAAAATAAAGATTATTACGTAGTAAATAGGATCTCAAGCATGAAGCATATAACATATACCAATAAGTAAATCATATCACTTATATTTCATGTCATGCTTAATTTGTCAAACAAATAGTTCATAAAAAAAAATTTGTAGATTTTTCGCGTACATATATATAATACGCCCTCACTCATACTAGGGATTCCTAGCAGACTGTATACATGATCCCTAGGAAACTCTATCCTAACTCCACAATTTGACACATGAATGATCCTAAGGATGCTGAAACTAGAGCTCTGATACCAACTGTGACGCACCAGGGTTCACACAAGGCTGCAGTCTCAGGTGAAACCCGGATTGTCAAACCTGCCAAGCACCAACCACCATGCTATGACAAGTTTCACCATCACAATCACTATCTCTCTAGTGGAAACAATAAATAGGTGAAGGTACAGACAGGTAAAAAATAGAAATAGGACAACACTGGATATACACAGAAGAAGCATAAGAAAAATCAATAATGAGCCCAACTAAAAAAAATAGACATATCTCTGAGTCTGAATTGAATCTCAAATACAAAGAGTCACATAAACAAAGTCTCACTATAGCTCCCTGTTCTTGGGAAAAATCAGATTCTTCTTCATTGACGAACTCATTGCACTCAATGTTAACAACTTTTTGCGTTTACAAAGATCCGGTCTTTTTCTAAGAGCCGGTTACAACGAAATTCAAAACAAATAAAGAAAAATTACAACTTTCCTTATTTAACGAACAGATCGCGAGCTCCTGTTTTGCGGTCACTCGCTTTGTGGGTTGTTTGCCTGTGCCGGGGTTGATTACCGTGGACCACCGTGCAATCTCGATCCAAACAGATCTACGCGGTATAACGGGTATTATCCCACCAAGGAGATAATAGCCGGGAGGGATCGTTTCACCAAGGAAACGACCGCTCGAATCTCGGGATCTAAGAACCAAGCTTAGATCCGGAGTAGAACAACGTAGATCTGAGGATTAGCCTCTTTGAACTCCTGCCTTGTTTGTTGCGGGTGCTCGCCAAGAACTGAATCCGAGGGTCCAAGTCTCCAAGCCTTCATAAATCCGAGTTGAGGTGACAATCCGGCAGAGTTTCGGCTCTTCAGAAGTTTCAAAAAAGTCCTCTCAAATGAACAACCACCCCCCCTATTTATAGGATACCTGAACTGTGCCCGCGTGCACAAGAGGGAGGGGGGAACACCTGGCCACCTTGGGGTGGCTCGGCTCATGCCGAGCCACCCTGGGGTGGCTCGGCCACCGAGCCACCCTGGGGTGGCTCGGCTTGGGCCGAGCTACCCCGGGTTGGCTCGGTTCAGGCCGAGTCCCCGGGTGTGTCGTGTTTCGTCGTTTTCCGGTGTTTTTCGTCTTTCGGTTCTTCGTTTGATTCGCCCGGACTTTGATTTGATAGCCTGCGTCTTTATTTGGTAGTATTTCCGCCTCGGTGTTTGAGTACAAATCCTATTTTGTTGTTGGACGACTCGTTGATTTTCCGAACCGTTGGATCGATTCCACATGCGAACGTATTCCGTTGCTTGTGTGCGGTTCGTTGGCTTCGTAGCCTCGTTAGTCCGCTTCGTTGCTCGAACGTCCGTTGATTTGTCGATTTCTTGTGTCGAGCTATGCTAAGGGACCCATAGGCAATTTTATACGCCTACAGATACCCCCTCTAAAGTGTTCCAGCCTCATTCTTTTATAGAAGAGTCTGGAATGCTTTGGATATGATTGCCCCTACTCCTTGTCGGTGTAACGGGACCTGGAACGACTTTTGTTCTGTATTCCTTCACTCCTTCAGGCTATTCGGTGCTTTGTCGAATGTTTGTAAGGATTTCGGTGCTGCATTTATTGTCTGACCGTTGTCGGAATTTGAACTTGAAGTCGATTCCTGATTTTCCAATCTTTTAGCTCGTGCTCATTGGTTCGACGTACAACTAACCCTCGATTGTTGGCGTTGAGTCTTCATTTGCGACGCGTTGTCCGGCGTCGTGTTATTGAGTTATCCTTAAGAATATTTTTAGAAAAATATTCTCTAGGAACTTCTCAATAAAAATAGGGAATAGTTTATACTCGTATACCTTATTGGAGTATTTCCATGCTCAAAATAAGCTGAACCGGCTTGAAAATGAGCCAAAAAGGCAGTAATTTGGCTCAAAAGATTTCTTCCGTTCCTTCCGAATGTGTGGGAGAGACAGGAATAAACCAAGGATCGGACCCTCAGTTGATTTGAAGTCGTTTTGACGCTTGATTCGGCCTCTTTTGAACTAATTTGGACTGGTCTGGTTCGGTTCAACTTGGTCCGGTCCGGTTCAACTTGGCCCAACCTATAAAAGGGTCCCTTTTTCCTTCTTTTTCTTCTTTTCCTTCTCTTTTTCTAGGGCCGGCCCCCCCTTGTCCTCTTTTTGCCTTTTCTCTTCCCTCGAGCACTCTTTCGTCTTCAAATCTTGATATTTGTCCTAGATCTAGGGTTCCTTTGGATCTTGGACTGAAAAATCCCTCAAAAAGCCATTCTTTAAAATCCATCTCAGGCCCCTCGAGCGCGTGGTGAAAGTTTCCTAAAAGACCTCATCTTTATTGGATCTTGAGCCTTTCTTCAGGTAAATCCTCCACAATTTTGATCTTTTTCATGCTCAATTTAATTTATGTACTTGTGGGATCGTATGTGGGGGTTAAAACTATGATATGGCGCCTCGAGTTAATCTTTCAGGGGGGTAGATCTGATAAAAAAGTGATCTTTTTTCTAGATCTGACCTCTTTTAATTTATTGTGCAGCTTGTCATGTCGCGTTCTTCGAGAGGTCGTTCCCCTGCTATGTTGGCTGATGGCGCGCCTCCCTCCTATGCTGGTGAGCTATTTTTGGCAGTATTTGGAAATTTACAAATTAGTCTCTATTTTCTTGTAAATTTACAAATTGGTCCCTTTTTACCCCACGTTGTTCTCCTTGGTGAGGCAATCGGGAAGAGCCTTGATTCTCCTTGGTGAGGATCGACGCTTTTGGCATATTTGGGAATTTTGCAAATTAACCCCTCTTTTCTTAAAAATTTGCAAATTGGTCCATTTTACCCCACGTTGTTCTCCTTGGCGAAGCAATCGGGAAGAGCTTTGATTCTCCTTGGTGAGGATCGACGCTTCAAAGATATGTTTTGCTTGGTCAAAACAACATCTCAAAAATAAAGGGGGCGATTTGACGCTACATTGCGCTTTATAAGGCAGGGATATGTTGTCAACATACCCTGTTTTGTGATTGCACAATGTGGCCAAATCGTCTCACCCTTTATAAGGCAATGACTCTATCTTAGCTATTTGTAAGATGAGTTCAATTTCCTTTTATAATCGAGATTAACCAGTGTTTAATTGTCTATTTTGCAGTGGGGTACCCTTCTGGATCATTCTCGTCCCACGCAGTATATGGGCGTCGTGGCGAGTATTACTCGACCTCCGACGATCCTTCCCCTATTCCAGCCACTCCTCAGTTTGCTTCGGGCACGTCGACTGAGGTTGCCCAGGTGGTGAGGGAAGGTGGTCATCGAGCTATTCGCCAGCTGATCACAGACGCACCTTTTGTGAAGGACGCCAGCTCTACTCAGCCTCTTCGGAAGAGCGATTTCCTATTTGGTGATTCTGTCGATGACCCAGAAGCCGTATTCATTGATGCTGAGCAGTGGCTCCATAAGACCGGCAGTGGCTTCATATACTTGTCGGAGATTCCTCGGCATCGCTCATTGACTGAGCTCAGGCGTCAGGCTGTGACACGGGAGATGTCGTGGCGCTTGACGGAGGATCATGAGCGCGTCCATTGCGGCTACGTCACGCATCAGGCAGCTCCTGGCTCGAGCAGGAGTCATATCACTGGATTGCATCCCGGAGTGTTGGGACTAGATGCACGACCACGTAACGAGTTTCTCGCCACTGCCTCGACCTTGAGGAATCGCCTCGCTACCCTAGGACGGGAGATGCCTGCGACTCGTCACAGGATTTATGGTTGGGTCCACTCTTTGGACAAGTCTTGGTGGAGTCGCATGACGACATATGTCTTGAGCCGATGGAGCGAGGAGTTGCACGCTTGCGGTTTGTATGCAGCTGTTCGTGCCACCATGTATGGCTTGCCTGTCAGTTTGAGACATTTCTGTGCTTTGTTCGAGCTATATAATCCAGACTCGAACACTTTTCTGACCCGGCAGGGGGAGTTGGGCTTGGCTCTTCACGAGATGCACAGGATTTCTGGCTTGCCCATGGGACAGATGTTATACCAGGAGTACTTTCCCTCTAATCATGAATTGGACCAGTTAAAGGATCGCATGCCTGATCGCTATGAGACTCTATGGGATCTCGCTTGTCATTATCACATTGTTTTGGCACAGTCTGAGCCTTTAGCAAAAAGGACCAAGGCCTCCGTGAGTCTGAAGCAGTTTGCGAACTATTTGTTCAAGAACCTGGAGAACAGTTCTGGCGAGGCTATTTGTGAGTTGGCCCCACTTACTCCCTCAGAGGTGAATAGTTTGTTGAAGAAGACTGATGCTCACTCCTACACCACTAGCAGTCCTGAGGGTGGCTTCCCTGCGAAGACCAGATTCAGATCTTTCTTATGGCATGCGACCACACCGATTC
The DNA here is from genome assembly GCA_022839385.1 of Asparagus kiusianus. Lineage (NCBI taxonomy): Eukaryota > Viridiplantae > Streptophyta > Magnoliopsida > Asparagales > Asparagaceae > Asparagus > Asparagus kiusianus. Next base: position 89,093 of record BQKN01063404.1, read on the forward strand.
GACCGATGACTCTTCTTGCCGGTTATCTCGCTATTTGGTTGAAGAAGTGTGTGGTTCCATATCAGTCTGGTGACGCCTTGCCTTTAGAGGTGCTCTACCCAGCCGTTCAGCTTGCTTATAAGAAAGAGCTTTCACTTCTTCCGGTGATGGTAGCTGACATTCACCAAGGACTTCGACAGCTTTCGGGTGCCTTCACACGGAAGGAGACCGATTTACCAGGTCAGATTCCCACTCTTAAGGTGGAGCTTCCGTACGCTTATCTGATGGCCTGGTTCGTCCTCCACCGCTCGGATATGATGTCGGTGCCGAACGCCACAGACCACTCTGTTCCCCTGCTACAGTTGCTTAAGAATGGCAGGTGGGAGGGCCGAGGATTTTCTGATGTCAGACAGCAGCTGCAGGTCCACAAGTGTTGGGCATTCTCCACTTGTTTTCCGCAGTTCTCCGGCCGGTACGGCGAGTGCTTGATAGATGATGAGAGGCTGAGAGAGTATCGGACTCACTTAGACATTGGCTGCTTCAATTGGCTGGTGAACATTAGGCCTGGTTATCTGACTTTTCGGGTGAGGGATTAGTGCTTCATAGAGATATATCTACCCTGCCGATTCGCTCGCCAGTTTGGCTATGATCAGCTCTACATCGGGAATCCTCGTCAGCAGTTTCGGACCCATAGTGGTTTGGTAGACGGTCTCCGTGCATGGTTGTGGACCGTGACTGGCTGTACTGGTGCTAAGTTCAGTCTCCCGAGTATTGATCGGCAGTTGAACCTTACTTTCTTGAGCTGCAAGTGGTTACTAGCAGCTAACAAGACTGTCCCCGTGAAGCCGATTGCAGAGATAGAGGCTGAGGAGGCTTCTCAGATTGATTCCCTTAGGATTCGGGAGAACGCTCGAGCACAGAGGGCGCGGAACAAGACTCGCCGGATTGATGAAGAGGGCCAGAGGACATTCCATTCCACAGACGAGGCTTCAGGCGGGGATCCCGAAGATTATGATGACTTTTCCGAGCGAGGTTTGCAATTCATCTTTTACTTCTATCTTCCAGAAGTATTGAAACTGACTATGGTTCGATGTTTTAGGGACCACAGTTGATTAGGATGAAGAGTTCCGTCCTCCTCCCCAGGCGAAACCTTCGATCCCCATTGCTAGGCGGAAGAGATTGGCCCGTAAGCCGCGTGCAGCTTCCCGAGCTTCTGATATGGACCTGGCTGGCGATGATCCTGCCAGTGACGGAGGTAATATCCATCCTGTGAACCATTCTCTTGGTTATTCGGAACATTGACTCATGCTCTTCTATCTCTATATAGGAGTGCGTGGAGAGAATGAGATGAGTCCCGATCCCATTCCCGTATCTCCCGATGAGTCTGACCCACTACCTCATGTAGAGAGGCCTACAGGGGTTGCTGACATTAGAGAGGAGATCAATGTAGGACCCGATTCCGTGAATCCAGGTACATCTAACACTGACACTGTATTTCTTTAGATAATACACGAATGAATTTGTGTATTCTCTAACTGTCCTCTACTTCTTGCTTCTTCAGATAATTTGCAGGAGGCGAATCCTGGAAATGAAGAGGCTGATGCACCCGTGAGAGGTAACTCATTTCCATTAGTTGTAGTCTCTTCATTCTTCTTTGGCACTGATATCCTTTTATGTCAGATTTCTCCATTGATGATTTTGACGAGGGAAGCTTGTTTGCGGTCACTCCTATGATGCACTACATATATAGCTCTCCTCAGATCGATGACCAGTTACCTGGGGATATGTTTTCTGAGCCCACCTTCGCTAAAAATCCGGAGGATGGTTCCTTTGAAGGTATGTGCCTCTTTCTGAGTTGATTATAGGACTAGCCAATCTTGACTAATGCAACTATAATGTAACGCCTCTGCGAACTCTGTTTTGAATCTGGCAGGAGCTTTTGTTGAGAAAGACCCTGTTGAGCCGGCTGTGAGACCAAGTACACCAGTTGATGCACCTACAGCCGTTACACCTCCACTACCCCCAGCGGCTCAAGGGGAAGAAGGTATAAGTCAACTCATTGAAGAGTGTTATTCCTTTTTCTTATTAAGACTTTTGACGGACTTCTCCCTTTTTTGTGTAGGGCGTTCTTCTCGTCTTCATGTCTTAGTGAAGGAGTTGTTATCTGACGACGATCCTGACAAGGTCGTCATCTGCATAGAAGTTCGCTCCTTCTTCTCCTTTGTGAATGCTATGATCGGCAAGCTCTTCCACGGCGGACTTTCACTTCACCAGTTTAAACCTCTCCTTAATTCCAGAATCAACTTGATAAAGGAAGCAGGATATCCAGACTTGGCGAAGGCTATAGTTGACGATCTTGACTGCTTAGAGCATGAGCTCTAAATGTTTCGTGAGCTTCGAGATACCGGTGTCTCTTCCTTCATTGCTGCTGAGCTGGAGACCCGTTTACAGTTAGTGCGAGAGACTCAGATTCTCGCTGATTTTGAGACTCAGGTGCAGCGAGGCCGAGTGGACCGAGTTGAGACTAGCCTTGCCACCAGGTTATCTTCCCTTACCGAGCTTGACTCTTCCATCACCTCTTGTGAGACCCAGATAGACCAGCTCAAAAGAGAACTCCGCGAGAAAGAGGAGACCTTGGGTATTCTCCAGATGACGAGAGGACAGGATCAGCAGACCTGCACGGCTTTGTCTAGTGAGTTGAAGTCCTTGAAGCAGAAGCTGGTCGAGACAGAGGAGACTGCTGCGAAGACTTCGACCGCCACTGAGGAGTCCATTAGAGCTGAGCTTAGCCAACCTTATGATGATAAGCTGTCGAAGTTCAGTCAGCAGATTTTTAGCCACGGGCTTGATGTGTGATTTTGTTTGCTGAGTGTTTTGACTCTTGACTCTTTTAGTGAATTTCCTTTTTATCTTTATTATGATTCGTCATTCCGTTTGAAATGATTGACCACAATACACATAGGATTTTTGGCAAACCCTCAGCCCTCAACGGATTTGGTTAGCCTTTACCGACTACCGTTTGAGTCGGGCTAGCATGCGAATTGTTTAAATCCGCTCGCATGTAACGTTGCGCTCAGAGATTGAATTCTCTGAGACTTTGTGCTATGATGTCGAATACATAGACTTCGCCATTGTTACGGGAATAGGCTACCCGGCGACACGTGTGAGGTGTTGGCTTTAGGATTTTTGGCCAACCCCCAACCTCTAACGGATTTAATTAGCCTTTACCGACTACCGTTTGAGTTGGGCTAGCATGCGGATTGTCTAAATCCGTTCCGTACGTGACGTTAAGCTAAAAGAGTTAACTCTTTTAGTGCTACGATATTGAATACGTAGACCTCGTCTTTCTCCTGTGAAAAGACTAAACAGCAACGTGTATGAGACGTTGACTTAAGATTTTTGGCAAATCCTCAGCCTTCAACGGATTTGATGTGCTCTTACCGACTACCGTTTGAGTCGGACTTACATGCGGATTGTTTTAATCCGTTCCGCATGTGACGTTGCGCTAAAGGAATGAACTCCCTTAGACTTTTGTGCTACAACTTTGAATATGTAGACTTTGCCATTGTTATGGGAATAGGCTACCCAGCAACGTGTTTTAGACGTTGGCTTATCCCTATTTAGGCTTTGGGACAAAGGACCCCAGAGTCAGACTCTGGTATCTTTTTCTACGGATAAAGACTAAACCGGCGACGCGTGTTAGGCGTCGACATATCCTTTCTTAGGATTCAGGATAAAATTCCCCACGCGTGTAAGGCATGGATTTTGGTGTTATTAATAACAACCTGCCACAATGCTGAATATGCGGACGGGTGTTCTTTTTAACGGTTAAGAACAAACCGGCGACGCGTGTTAGGCGCGGACTTATCCTTGCTTAGGTTTCAGGATAAAATACCCCAGAATCGAACTCTGGTGTCTTTTTCTACGGAGAAAGACTAAACCGGCAGCGCGTGTTAGGCGCAGACTTATCCCTGCTTAGGATTCGGGATAAACTTCCTAAGATGAATCTTAATTTTATAAATTTTGGAAAAAGAGTTGGTGTGGGAAGGAAGAATTTTATATTCTATTCCCTGAACAAGGAAGGAAGAATTTTATATTCTATTCCTTGTTTCTGGAAAGGAAGAATTTTATATTCTATTTCCAGTGCAAGAAGGAAACTAGAAGTGGGATCTCCACCCCGAGAATCCGGAAGATCTAGATAAACTTACCTTTTATAGGATTGGTTATCTGGTCGAAAGAAGATTTCTTCGTTTATCGAAGTGAAATTTCAGCTTCGGTTATAACCATGAAAGGGTTGAACCAAAGAGAAAAGAAAGAGAGTTCATTCGTTTATCGAAAGGGGACTCCGAATTGAGATTGGACCTTTTTGGTGGACTCACTGTCAATTGAAATTGATCAGTGAGGGATTTTGGTGGTGTGAACTTGGGTTATCCTTTGGAATATTAAGTGTAATATTCTTCAAGGAATTTCCCGATAAATGAGTTGTCTTGAATGTACTAGGGGTAGTACATTTTCAAAAACTTCCCATTTATTAGCATTAATTGCCTGATGCCCTCTAAAGAAATTAAGCGGTAAGCGCCGTTTGAATAGACTGTGTCTATTACAAACGGTCCTTCCTACTTAGGTTCGAATTTACCTTTCTTCTTAGAGGTGAGGATTATTGGTCAGCGAGCAGCGAGGACCAGATCTCCTTCCTTGAAGCTTCTTGGTGAACCCTTTTGTCAAAAGCCCTGGATATCCTAGCCTGGTAGAACTCGATATGTTGTTGAGCTTCCAAGCGCTTTTCGTCCAGCCTTTCGAGTTCTTTGAGACGCTTTTGATGCTGCTCTTCGGTCGTCATCTCAGTTGCGAGAGCGATCCGAAGGGAGGGGATTTGAATCTCTAACGGTAGCACAGCTTCACATCCGTACACCAGAGAATATGGAGTGGCTCCTGTAGGAGTGCGTATTGTGGTGCGATAAGCCCAGAGCGCTTCGCCGAGTTTATCGTCCCAATCTCGCTTATTGGTCTTCACAAGCTTTGACAGGATCTTGATGATCGTCTTGTTGAAAGCCTCAGCTAATCCGTTCGCAGCGGGATAATAAGCCGTTGACGAAACATCTTGAATCTTGAACTTGTCACAGAACCTGATGAAGGCGTTGCTTATGAATTGCGGACCGTTATCATGAATGAACCGCCTCGGCACGCCGTGTCGGTATATAACATAATGCTTGATGAAGTTGATGACGTTGTTCGTTTTCACTTCTTTAAGCGGAATGGCTTCAGCCCACTTTGAAAAGTAGTCGGTGATTGTGAGGATAAATCGATCACCTTTAACTGAAGGAGGAAAGATAGGACCGACAATATCCATACCCCATGTCTCGAATGGCCAAGACGTGGTTGATGTGTGTAATTGCTCCGGAGGTTGGTGCATATAATTCGCATGCACTTGGCAAGCGTGACATTCTCGGGCGTACTCGATCGCGTCACGAACCATTGTTGGCCAGAAATATCCCATTCTTCTGATTCGATCATACAGCTTGGGACCAGGCTGATGCGCACCGCATTCTCCTTCATGTGCTTCCTTAAGAACTTCTTTTGCTTCTTCGTTCGAAAGGCATCGGAGAAGTAAATCATCATACCCCCTGTGATATAGCGTACGGGTCTCGGTATTGTAAAAGAACCGTGGTGCTCTTCGGCGAATAGATTCTTTTTCCTTTACATCCTTCGGCAAAATACCGTATTGGACGTAATCGATGATGGGAAAACGCCAATCTCGGGACTCGGACCCGATTTGGGTTGAGTTCACCTCTTTGGCGTTTACGTTTCTATCTTCCTCCTCTTCAATATCCATATCGTATATGGGTACGCAGAGTTGGTGTGATCTTACTGTGACTAGCAGTTCAGTTTCGGGCGGTTGCGCAAGTGATACTGCTAGTGCTGCCAGTGCATCCGCATAAGCGTTCTGGAGACGTGGGATGTATTCGATGTAGAATTCTTCAAAAGAATCTGCCATTCTGACGGCCTCCTGGTGGTACGGAATCAGATCTGGGTTGCTGACTTCATACTCTCCACGAACTTGGTTGACTATCAATTGAGAGTCCCCAAAAGCTTCGAGATACTCGACCCCCAGCTCTTTGGCGAAACTGAGTCCAATGATGAGCGCGTTGTACTCGGCTACGTTATTGGAACATGGATTCGTCAGCGAATAAGCTCGGGGCATCACGTGCTTCCCTGGGGAAACTAAGACCACTCCAACTCTGGAGGTGACTTTAGGACATCCAGGGGTTACTGTCTTATTAACTGCTCTCGAAGCACCATCGAAGTATAACTGCCATACTTGTTGGTGTGATGTGGTATTAACCTCGTGGGTTTCATCTGGTAAATCATCATATACCTCAACTGTGTCTGTTGTCGGACTTGCCGCCAAAAGATCACAAATCGCTTGTCCTTTGACTGACTTCTGCTGTTTGAAGTGCAGATCACACTGGGATAAGAGGAGGGCCCACTTTGCCAACCGCCAATTCATCGAACCTGGTTGAGTCATGAATACCCGTACCGGATTAACATTAGTGATGACGTAAATCGTCTGGCCAACTAAGTAATGTCGCATCTTCTGTACCGCAAACACCAATGCGAGACATTCTTTCTCGATCATCGGCTATCGAGACTCGGCGCCTATCAAGGTCCGACTTAGATAATAGACTGCCTGTTCGTGACCATTATCATCGTCTTGTGCTAATAAAGCACTTATCGAATGGTTCATCGCCTTGATGTAAATCAAGAATGGTTTACCTGATTTTGGTGCAACAAGAACAGGGGGATTCATCAGATATGCCTTGATGTCTTCGGATGCTTTTTGGCAGGCGCCGTCCCAAATAAAAGACACGCCCTTCTTGTTTAGCTTAGAAAATGGTTGGCACTTCCCAGATAGATTTGAGATGAACCTCCGGATGTAAGCTAAACGCCCTTGTAATCCTCTAAGCTCTCTTAGATTCCTCGGGAGTTGCAATTCATTTATCGCTTTTACCTTGTCCGGGTCAATGTGTATACCCTTAGTGGTGACGACGAATCCAAGGAATTTTCCGCTGGACATTCCGAGGAAGGATTTTGTGGGATTCATCTTCAATTGATGACTCCGCATAAGATCAAACATCGTTCTCAAGTCTTTGATATGATCTTCTTTGTTGCGGCTCTTTACCACCAAATCATCAACGTAGCATTCTACCGTTTTCCTGAGATGTTTCTGGAAGATCTTAGTCATTGCTCGTTGGTATATAGCACCTGCATTTTTCAGACCGAAAGGCATCACCGTATAGCAGAAGATACCGAGGGGTGTTCTGAATGCTGTATGTTTCTCGTCGTCCGGGTGCATCTTGATTTGATTATAACCCGAAAAGCCGTCCATGAAGGACATTCTTTCGAATCCACATGTATTGTCAATAATGACATCCGTGATCGGGAGAGGAAAATCATCTTTTGGACATGCTTCATTCAGGTTCCTGAAGTCGATGCAAATCCTGATCTTGCCATTTTTCTTCATGACGGGAACGATGTTGGCTAACCAGTCTGGATGTTGTTCCTCTCGGATGAATCCTGAGTCGATCAACTTCTTAACCTCAGCCTCGATGGCTTCCATGATCTGCGGACGAAACCGTCTTTGCTGTTGCTTGACAGGTTTGGCATTCGGCTTGATGTCGAGGCGGTGCATTGCCACATTGGGGTCAAGCCCTGGCATGTCTTCATAGTTCCAGGCGAAGACATCAATGTACTCTCTGATCAAGGCAATTAACTCTTCCTTCTCATCTGAGGGGAGACTACCACTGATGAATATGGGCTTTGGATTGGCTTCATCGCCCATATTAATTTGGACTACTTCGTCTTCGGTAGGTGGCTCTCTTTGTTCGAACCTATCACCATATTGCATGTTCAGGTGATGAACCCATGGGTCCTCCCACGTTTGCATTTGATCGTCGTCCTCCATTGTAGATGGATCAGCTGTAGTCATGTTCGACATTAAGGTCTTGAACATTTCTCCCAAACTTGTGTCGGAATCCTCAGCTGAAGAATCTAGCCAATACCCATCTTTGGCTTTGTTGGCGATTTGATCTATGATTTGCCAACCACATTCGTCGTCTGATGAGACATAGCCTAGGCCTCTCTTGTGATGGTAATAATTATCTGGTTTCCCCTTTGGTACATACACCGCTTTGACTGGGACACGAGAACCTCGATCGAAGTATAAACCTTCTCCGAGTGTGAAGTCGTACCCTTGTTTTTCCATGAGCACACACGCTTCCGGACTATACTTAGATAAGTGCAGACCAGATTTGTCGTCATCTTCATCTTCTCTTAGGAAATGATCTGGCACCGGAAGATTTTCTCCTTTACCGTATATTACTGCCTTTTGTCCCCCTATTTTGGCAGGGATAATCTGAGTTGTTCCGAAGGAATGCTGGAGGCGTTTCTTCGTTACATAAGATGATCGGAGCGGCATACATAAATTGGGATTATCGTACAATCCCTTTATCGCATCATCAAGAGACAAGGAATACTCTAAATCATGATTTATTTCAATATCGGCAAGTTGCCAGTTACAACCGCCATCTGACGACTGTTCGTCGTCGAGATTGATTACAAAGGGTACAATGTCATTTAGAACAAAACCACCATTGTAATCGAATCCGGCCTCGGAATCAGCTTCTTCTCCGCTGTCCGTGCCCTGGATCGATGGTTCCGTATCGGATTCATTACCATAAAGGAGAGAATCTATAAAGTAATTCTCATACCCTTTAAATGGTTGCTTATCCGCGACCACCGTCCTGACCCTTCCATCAGTGTCGACATATTTCAGACACTGATGTAAGGTGGAGGGAACTATAACATTACTATGGATCCAAGGCCGACCCAATAGTAAGTTATAGGATGTCTCAGCATTAATCACGTAGCACGTGACCTCCGTTTTCAGATCGCCCATCTGGCACTTTATCCGGATTTTCCCCAGAGGTCTTGACCCGCTGGTGTTGAATTCGTAAATGATTGTGCCCGTAGATGCCAACTTGCTGACTGGAATGCCCAGGCTGTGCATTAGGCAAAGTGGCATAATACTCACAGCAGAACCCGGATCCACTTGGATTCGGTTGACCTCGCTGGAGCCAATGTACCCGACGAAGTATAAGGGCCGATCATGATTTGAATTCTTCGTCTACATGTCCTCTTTGGTGAAGGTGATGCAGGGAAGATTCTTGGCCGCCACATTACACTGTTGGGTTAACATTTCCAGTTCTTCGGGAGCTGGTTTGATCCTGGTGAGGAATGCCTCCTAATCGGCCAAGGCTTCTTGCAAGGCTTCTCTAGTTTCCTTGGACAATCGGAGCAACTCGTACAACGTTATCCGCGCTGGAATATTAGCTAGCTGAGCCATGATGTCGAAGGCACGCGGATTTTTTGAACTCTCTGGTTTGTCCTTTCCAATCGGACGACTGAAACGAGACTGCTTCGGATTTTGGACCTCCTCGGGCCCCTTTTCTTTCTGTTTGTCAACCGGCTGTCGTCGAGCATCTTCAACCGGTTTGGAAACTGTAATCACCCCCAGTTCTGTGAGAGTCTTGCCTGGTCCCCGTTTTGTCACCCCCTGTTCAGCTACTTGATTCCCAGGAGATGGATATTTGAAATGGTATTCGTTTCCACTCCGAGTCGCAAAGACCTCCTGTTCCTCGTCGGAAAATGGAAAAGCGGTGATCCTTTCATCGTCTTCACCCGGGATGGCAGAAACTCCGTAACAAGACTTGCCTTTCCCTTTGGACTTCTTCTTGGATGACGATCCGGCCCATTGTTCATCTTCAATCAGGTCGGGGTGCACCCAGAGAATTTCACCGTTTGGGGCTGTGTGAGGCACAAGTCCCTTTTGGCGTTGTCCGTGCGGGTCGTCATTCACCGTCTTCATCCCGACTTGGGTGACGCGCTTTGGCTCGAACCAAGCTGTAGGCACTGATCCAAAACTAATCGACACCGCGTTTGCTCCCACATTCTTAGCTGGTTTCGGAGTTATGACTCCTACATCGATCAACGCTTGGATCTTGTCCTTGAGGTGATAGCAAGACTTCGTTGGGTGGTGGACCGCTCTATGGTACGCGCAGTACTTCGGGTCCGTCACCTTAGTGGCTCCTTCATGATCCACGATCACTGGCAGCTGGATTTTGTGGTTTTCCAATAAATATTTGAAGATGCCGGGGACTTCATCATCCTTGAAGGAGTATACTTTGGGAAACCTCGGCTCCGAAGACTTTTGCTTCTGAGACCGTTGCTGCCAATGCGGTTGCGATTGTTGTGGAGCTCGCTGCTACTGCTGTTGCTGAGGTTGCAATTGGAAAGTTTGGTTAGCATCAACGGCATTAGCATGAGCTTTACCTTTCCCTTTCTGGTTGAAGTTCTGCTTCGGAGGATTTGTTGTCGGTTGGCCTCTCTCCGCCTTCTTTCTCCTGAGGAAACGCTCGGCTTGTTCTCCTCGGACTTTCAAATCCTTCCAGGTCTTGGATGGTGCGGTGCCCATTGCTTCCAACACATCCAGCGAAAGGTTGTTGTGGCAGGTCTGGAGGATGAATTCCTCGGTGATCGGGTCCCGGCAATTTATTGCCTTGTTCCGGAACCTTTTGACGAAGGTGTCGACCAACTCCCCGTCTTTTTGCTTCTCATCGAGCAACGATCCGATAGAGATCTCGGTATCATCGTTGAAGAAATTCGCGAGGAACTTGGTCTCCATGTCGTCCCAGCTGTTTATGCTTCCTGGCTTGAGGCGACGATACCAATCGAAGGCAGCTTCGCGAAGAGTGCCGACGAATGACCGCACCATCAGAGGTTCATTACCAGAGATGACTCCCAAGTGCGATTTGAAATAGATCAAATGCTGAGTAGGGGAACCCATCCCATTAAACGGCGTGAAGTTAATTAGACTGAACTTCGCCGGATATGGGATTGATTCCCACTCTCTTGGGTATGGACAAGGAATGCCCGTCTTTTTCGTCTCTTGAGCAGAGATCAATGTGTTGATCTTGCTCTCGAGATTTTTAATTTTTAGGCTTTCACCTGTGTCTTCGCTAGCATTTTCATTACCACCCCCTGGGTTGATGGGAGGGTTGTTAGCATTGTGACCCTCATTTGTGTCCTCATCTTCCAGGTTGTTCTGGTTGGGACGACTTGGTTCGCCTTGTTGGTTCCTCAATGCTTGAAGCTGTTGGTCATGCATCTCTCTCATGTTCTGCATAGCCATTTGCATTTCGAACCTAAAGGTCTCCTGTTGTTTGGCCATGGCATCTTCAAGCATCTTGGCCACTTGCTCTGCGTTTATCATAAACGCCTCGCGGGGTTGTCCTTCACTGGACACTGTATTATCAGACGCCACTGCTGATCCAGCATCTGATTCTTCATCTCCCGAAGGTACTCTTGTTCGGACTCTACCATACGTCGCGCGAATGATAGCCCCGGATGTTCGCGGGAAATTGCGTTATTCTTCATTGATGATTCTGTTACAACTTTGACAACAACTTTATGCGTTTACAAAGAGATCCGGTCTTTTTATAAGATCCGGTTTACAACAAAATCAAAACAAAGAAATAAAGATTACAACTTTCCTTGAACAAATCACGAGTTTCCTGTTTTGCGGTCGCTCGCTTTGTGGGGTTCTTCGCCTGTGCCGGGGTTGAGTACCGTGGACCACCGCGCAATCTCGATCCGAACGGATCTACATGGTATAACGGGTACTATCCCACCAAGGAGATAATAGCCGAGAGGGATCGTTTCACCAAGGAAACGCTCGCTCTAATCTCGGGATCTAAGAACCAAGCTTAGATTCGGAGTAGTATCACGTAGATCTGGTTATCCAAGTCTTCAAGCCTTCACAATCCGAGTTGAGGTCG